>JBBDGP010000387.1:2375000-2887500 GCA_037952835.1 Lithobates septentrionalis
ACGGAATGGAGAGCATGTGAAGAGTTTTCCTTATTGTTCCAGTCTAAAATTCACTCATATTTAAATGAAAATGTAACCACACCACTGCAATAAAAAGTGACTGGAAGTGCTAAAAATATTTGAAAAGAAAAAGGTGATTCTGGGATTGGCCGAGATATTAGTCACTTGGTCTTTTCTGAAGAGCAGGATAGCCCATTAGATGTGACGACCAGCTCTGCCTGAATGATAGGCCCCAAGATCTTCTGAACTAAAGCTTGCCATATACTGTTAGTTTATCAACTGAACATTTGTAGAAAAATTGTTCATCAGAACATTCTTTCTTTCCATCATTGAGTCAACTAATTTTGCTCAAAAGCCCTTCAAAAATGTTCCTGCTATTTATAAACAGAATCCCAGATGTATTAAACTGGTTTCATTACAATTTGTATGATTTTTCCTGAACCATAACCACATTCCTATAGAAAAATTTGTCATTCTGCGCCTCAAATATTGCTCGTCAAGAACAAATGTTGAATTAAACCACTAATCATTAAAAAATCAAACGAACCTTACGAAAATGAAAATTTTTAAACTAAATTCTACCGCTGTATGGCCAGCTTAAAGTGGTACTTAACCCCCTCTTCCCATGTTGCTTCCCCCCCCCCCCCCCCATTACCTGTAGTGCTTCATTCTTTTCAAAACACATACTTACCCACACAGCAAATCCATAGTTGTCGCACTGTGATCTGCAGTTCAGAAGACATACACCGGGTCCTGTGCTACCATTTGCTCCTCTTCATCTGGTTGCCTCTTTTAGGTACAGGCAGCCAGCTATTGATGGCACGCCCCCATGGCCGCTTTGTGTGCCCGATCATACACCCTCCTGGAAAATGTGATTTAAGTATCCCAGGAAGCTGCAGGCCAGACTGGAAGCAGGGGGTGGGGCCCAAAAAAAAATGGAGGGGGAGTTTAAATGGAACTAACTCCCTTTTGGGAGTTAAGTTTGGCTCTAACCAAGTGATGCACTGGTCAAGCAACCTTGTAGCGGTCTGATCCCAGAATCCCATTTATCTTTGCTTATGTTGTCATCACTTTCGTTCAAATTTTCAGAATCTGTTCTTGAAATATGAATGAATTTTAGAGTTCAGTAGTCTGTTTTACAAATTTAAATAAAAACATAGGCTTGTTCAGTACAGTATTATTATTATTATACATTATTAATAAAGCGCCAACAGTTTGCGCAATGCGTTACAACATGATATGATGATGTGCATAGTGCAGTTACCCAAAACAACCTGCCTAGTGAGTTTTCTGATTGGTTGCTAAGTTATTGCACCTAAGTCTTTCGCTTATTGAACAAGTCTAAATAATGGCTGAAATACACATACACACAAATGAAGATCAAAAGTTCAAACACAGGAAATTTATCATGTAGCATGTATGAATCAGATTTAATTTTTGGTGAACACTACAGAATTTAGGGTTTAAATCTGATTGATTGCTATGGAAAACACAATTTTCCTGAGCATTAGTCTATAAAACCAGATTTAGAAAGACCCTCTGCCTGGAACTCAACCATAGATAACACATCTGCGTTAATCTTCTCTTATTAATCTGATATATAGATAAAAAGAGCCCTCACATTGTCAGAAGGGCAGATAAAAAAAGTTCTTTAAAAAAATAAGCCAGACAGCAGTAACGTGACCTTTTAAAATTGCAGTCAGTATTGTTAGTCTTATGCACTAGACATGCAAAACTTTCTGCAGGCATTCATGTTCCAAACCTTTCGAGACTGATCGTCATAGGGTTCCACAAAATATACTTTTCTGCTTCAGTGGCAATGATCATTTCCAATAAAAAGGAAAAAGGGCTGGCAGGTTGTAGCCTGCTGTCTACAAATCACAGGCAAACTATGTAAACAACCAGTGTTCCCTTTATTAAATGAGATGGTACTGAAGATCAACTCAAAATGTATATTTTAGTTATAGGAAAAAATAGAGACAAGCAAAAGGAATCAAATCACTGGAAATATTTCTGTTATAGGTGAAGCCTGTTGGGTTCAGTCGGCCACTGCCTTCTCATATGTCATGGATGCTCAAACACGTCTCTCTGCAATAATTACCAAGACAATTCCTGTCCATCTGGGAGTTTTGGGTGATCCTGCCCACCTATGCCAGCTCCTCTTGTCACTTTCTCCATAATACAAAGTAAATGAAATAGCCAGCAAGTAAAGTGGGAATCTCTTATGTCATAGCAGGTGTGCAGGGATGGGACCTCAAAAAGAGAAGACCAAGAGTCCCGAAAGATAGAAGAAGCTGTTAGGTGGCTTAACTCAGATTGCTCGTATATAGTAACAAACAAAGCAATGTGAAAGCAACAATAAGGGCAAGTGAAAAATTATCCATTTGATCGTAGACACATCCTTTCGGCACCAGACAAAAAAAAGAGATGCAGGGGAATGAAACCATGCATGTTAGGGAAATTTTGTACTTTATGAGGACATGACAGAGCTTGTGTGAGCCCTTCTCTGTACTGTACTGCGTGTGCGGAGGAGACAGAGCTGGCTGGGTAAGTGGGCAGGGGCACAGACACAGAGCTTTTACTGCAGTGACTTCAAGAGGAGAATACAAAACACGAGCATGAAGCCAATCACTACGAGGCGAGGTCTTCTCCAAGGTGACAGAGCCACGACTTCTCCTAACCTCCTTGCTGTGCCGAATGACAATGAAATTGAAAAGCTAAAGGCACAAATGTAACTAACAAGGGGTGACTTATCAGAAACTGCAATAAGAACTTTCCCACAAAAAACAAATTAACAACTGTCATTTTCCAGACCTGGTTTCAGTCTGATTAGTAACAAGACAACACTGGCAGTTCTATTTTCAGAAGTATGTTTTTTTTTTTTGTTTTTTTGGTTTGTTCAGAGAACATAAATCTGGTAGATAACATGTTAAAAATCAACTGCATACCCAATTTTAATTAACACTGTACTGTAGGCTAGGTACATGGTACATCAAAAGCACAACGAATAGCTTATATAACCCAACAGTCAGGCACTATGCGCTTATGCCGGTGTTCTGCCGAGAAAGTTCCTCTCGGCGGATAAGGACCCCCATCTACTGCGCAGGCGCAGCGCATGCGCCGTAGGAACCGGCGGAAATAGCCGAAGCTAAATACAGAACAAATCAGCTGTACACGGCGCCTGTCAGGGGGCCCCTCGCGGGCTCGCTTCGCTCGCCACGCCTCGGGCACAGCCTCGCTGCGCTCGGCACTTTTTATTCCCCCTCTAGGTCCACTTGGATGGAGGGGCTTCAGCCTGGACCTAGGGCGCAGGCGCCGTGTACAGCTGATTGAAGATTTTCATCTTCGGCTGTTTTCGGCGGCTCCTGGTCATTCGTACTGCGCAAGCGCAGCGCTTGCGCAGTACAGGGGGGAACTTATCCGCCGAGGGAACTTTCTCGGCAAGACACCGGTAAGTCCAGGGTATGAAAATCAACTGAAGGCTGAAATGGTGTCCAAAAGAGGTATGAGCTCAAGCTGCTTTTAGCAAAACCACCTGGAGTGGTGGAAACAGGAACCCATAACAAAAAGCACAAACCCAAATGCTCTCAGAGAACCTCTCAGTTTATATATTGCTGTAAATGAGTTCTTTATGTTAAATTATCTGTTATTGCAAATAATTCAGCTTCATCGAAGTCTTGAACTTTTGAAGTTAAAGCGCAATTTATGAAATAATGATAAATGCGCAAATGAGTTAAAAATTAAACAATGGCTGCATGTCCAAAAAACATAGAATGCTCTGAATAGAGGGGAAGCACTGTTGATTTCTATCATCCAATCATATGCAAGCAAAAATGCTGTTTTTTTTTATTTTCCTTGCATGTGATTGGGTATTCTTTGTAAAGTGAAGCTTTACCTCATTTACTAAGCTCTGGAGCATGTGCACTTGCAGTGCACTGTATATTTGTCTTTGGTAAATCAACCCCACGGTATTTCCCCAATTGCTCGTTGGCTTTTCCATCTAAGACCATTATGTTGCCATTACAAACATCAGCTTGCATTATGGAACTTGGGCACCCGTAAACCACATGCTTGGAATGCTTTGTATGTTTGTTTTTTTTGTCATGAAGCCAACGTTTTAATTTGTTTACTTCATTATCTATCATTATTTAATACATTTAACTTTTTTAACTTCAAAAGTTCAAGACTTTGATGAAGCTGAATTATTTACAACCTCCACAGATGATTTAATATCAAGAACTAATTTACAGTAATATATGAACTAAGACGTTCTCTGAGCACTTTAGGGTTAGTGCTTATGGGTACACCGAAACTTGTCCAAAGCCGCATGTAAAAGCAATGTTTCAGAGCCACTAAGAGGACATCAAGGCAAGGACTCTTTTATCACCCATGCCTGATGAAAGAGTTCTATAAGTGGATCTGAATTATCAAATACAAGTGATTGTTAAAACAGGTTTGGACAAGCTATTTTTTGTGCTGATGAAGTACCAAGCACCTATGATTTGCAACGATGACGTTCCATGTACCTATGATCTCCGAAAATGATGAGGTACCATTTACCTATGATCTGTGACAATGGCACCATCCTTAATAGTCATTCCCGCAAACCATTTAGATTACCCTGTTACTGTAGGAATATGCACCTAAAAACTTTGGATTGGTCAACCTTAGCCTGTCCCCACCCCCTACCCCCATGCTTAACCCCTCAAATGAAGTCTCAACTTATCTTACCCCAACACCTACATTTTACCCTAGCCTTGCAGATTAACACATATTATGTTACTCCACCTAAAAGTAGTACATCTGTCTTTGGTAGATGCTGAAGAGTTAAAGTGGTTCTAAAGACAATAGGTTTCTTATCTTAATGCATTCTATGCATTAAGATAAAAAAGCCTTCTGTGTGCAGCAGCCCCCCTAATACTTACCTGAGCCTCATCTCGATCCAGCGAGGTTGCACGAGAAACTAGGCTGCCTAGGACTCTCCCTCCTCATTGGCTGAGACAGCAGCAAAGCGCCCTTGGCTCCTGCTGCTGTCAATAAAAGTCAATAAGCCAATGAGGAGAGATAGGGTGTGGGGCTTGGCTATGGCTCTGTGTCTGAATGGCCACAGGGAGCTGCGGCTCAGCTCAGGTGCCCCCATAGCAAGCTGCTTGCTGTGGGGGCACTCAACAGGAGGGAGGGGCCAGGAGCACCGAAGAGGGACCAGAGAAGAGGAGGATCTTGGCTGCTCTGTGCAAATCCACTGCACACAGCAGGTAAGTATAACATGTTTGTTATTCTTAACAAAAAAAATGTGCCTTGCCATTGTGGGATAATACCACCTTTTCCCCGGCTGCTGCATCTTCACCTTTCCTTGGCTGGGTTTACTCCACATTATGGAGTAAACCTTCTTTGTGGCATGACACCATCCTTTGGCCACTGACTGTGGCTGTTGACAGGAACAGGTAATTTGGTTGGGGACAGCCGGCCACTGGAGCACCCGGAGTTACAGCGGGGAGAACAAGTATTTGATACACTGCCAATTGCAGGTTTTCCTACTTACAATGCATGTAGAGGTCTGTAATTTTTATCATAGGTACTCATCAACTGTGAGAGACGGAATCTAAAACAAAAATCCAGAAAATCACATTGTATGATTTTTTAAGTAATTAATTTGCATTTTATTGCATGACATAAGTATTTGATACATCAGAAAAGCAGAACTCAATATTTGGTACAGAAACCTTTGTTTGCAATTACAGAGATCAAACGTTTCCTGTAGTTCTTGACCAGATTTGCACACACTGCAGCAGGGAATTTGGCCCACTCCTCCATACAGACCGTCTCCAGATCCTTCAGGTTTCGGAGCTGTCGCTGGGCAATACGGACTTTCAGCCAAAGATTTTCTATTGGGTTCAGGTCTGGAGACTGTCTAGGCCACTACAGGACCTTGAGATGCTTCTTACGGAGCCACTCAGTTGCTCTGGCTGTGCGTTTCAGGTTGTTGTCATGCTGGAAGACCCAGCCACGACCCACCTTCAATGCTCTTACTGAGGGAAGGAGGTTGTTGGCCAAGATCTCGCGATACATGGCCCCATCCATCCTCCCCTCAATACGGTGCAGTCGTCCTGTCCCCTTTGCAGAAAAGCAGCCCCAAAGAATGATGCTTCCACCTCCATTTTTAATGGTTGGGATGGTGTTCTTGGGGTTGTACTCATCCTTCTTCTGCCTTCAAACACGGCGAGGGGAGTTTAGACCAAAAAGCTCTATTTTTGTCTCATCAGACCACATGACCTTCTCCCATTCCTCCTCTGGATCATTCAGATGGTCATTGGCAAACTTCAGACGGGCCTGGACATGAGCTGGCAGGGGGACCTTGCGTGCGCTGCAGGATTTTAATCCATGACGTTGTAGTGTGTTACTAATGGTTTTCTTTGAGACTGTGGTCCCAGCTCTCTTCAGGTCATTGCTCAGGTCCTGCCGTGTAGTTCTGGGCTGATCCCTCACCTTCCTCATGATCATTGATGCCCCACGAGGTATGATCATGCATGGAGCCCCAGACCGAGGGAGATTGACCGTCATCTTGAACTTCTTCCATTTTCTAATAATTGCGCCAACAGTTGTTGCCTTCTCACCAAGCTGCCAATTGTCCTGTAGCCCATCCCAGCCTTGTGCAGGTCTTGGCCATTGTGGAGAGGTTGGAGTCTGATTGAGTGTGTGGACAGGTGTCTTTTATACAGGTAACGAGTTCAAACAGGTGTAGTTAATACAGGTAATGAGTGGAGAACAGGAAGGCTTCTTAAAGAAAAAATAACATGTCTGTGAGGGCCAGAATTCTTACTGGTTGGTAGGTGATCAAATACTTATGTCATGCAATAAAATGCAAATGAATTATTTAAAAATCATACAATGTGATTTTCTGGATTTTTGTTTTAGATTCCGTCTCTCACAGTTGAAGAGCACCTATAATAAATATTACAGACCTCTACATGCTTTGTAAGTAGGAAAACCTGCAAAATCGGCAGAGTATCAAATACTTGTTCTCCCCACTGTATAAGAACACCAGTGTGAAGTATCAGTATAAAAAAAAACATAAAGACTGTCATTTATAATTTGGGGGGAGCGGACCTTCAAAGAACAGGTTTACCTCTACTAAAACTAACACTAACACTAATGCCGCGTACACACGGTCGGACTTTTCGTCTACAAAAGTCCGACAGCCCGTCCGACAGACTTCCGGCGGACTTGCGGCAAACTTTCTAACGAACGGACTTGCCTACACACGACCACACAAAAGTCCGACGGATTCGTACGTGATGACGTACACCGGACTAAAATAAGGAAGTTGATAGCCAGTAGCCAATAGCTGCCCTAGCGTGGGTTTTTGTCCGTCGGACTAGCATACAGACGAGCGGATTTCGGGGTCCGGCGTAGTTACGACGTAAAGATTTGAAGCATGTTTCAAATCTAAAGTCCGTCGGATTTGAGGCTGAAAAAGTCCGCTGAAAGTCCGGGGAAGCCCACACACGATCGGATTGTCAGCCAGCTTTAGTCCGTCGGACTTTTGTAGACGAAAAGTCCGACCGCGTGTACGCGGCATAACTCTACCCACCTAGCGCTCCTAAGCTCTCTGCATTAACCACCAACTACCCCTGCCACTTACCTCTGTACCACTGTGGCGGCTATCTCTAGTGTTAAAGCTAGAGACTGCCAAGGCAACTAGCAATTTCAGAGAGACTCCAGCAGTATTGACAGGTTTGCTTTACCCTACACTAGATGGATAATCATGATGGGCTTCTTTGTATAACACAGATTTCTTTAGAATGTGACATTTACCAAAATCGCTGCATGCAAAATTTCCTTGTGCACGTGTTTTTAGTTACAGAGAACAATTAAATTGGATAGGTGAACCGGTGTCTTTTTTTAACCTTAACAACTATGTAACCGTGAATGTTTGGTGAAAGTTACATTCACTGCTTTATAAATCTTCCCCAAGGCCTACACTTTTCGATCGAAAATCCAGTCTATAAGGGCCCATTCACACTTCTTGATTTGCGGTAATGCACAATAATTGTGTTGGTGCCCTGCGATGTCATTCATTTGAATGGCAATCTAAAGCACCTTCAAAAGATTTACTGAAAATAGTGGGATTATTGGTCACCACTACATTTGTGCTTTGGATCGACTATATAAAACAGCAGACGTGTGTATATACCTCTAAATGTAGTCACAAATTCTAGTGGCACCTAGCAAATGATGCAAAATTGATGCATGTATGGACAGTTTTACACTGAGGACTAAAACCTGTATATCCCTTACCAGTCTATAAACAGCAGTAGCTGGGTCACAAGGCTGTCTAACCATCTTCTGCATCACATATCATAGGCTGTGCTAAAAATAAAGCCTAGAGAATCCTGTTAGGACGGGGGATTGTTTCCAGCACTAAATTATCAGAAAACAAAAATTTTAATGCATACATATAAACGTAGGAATAGTTTGAGAACTAGTCAGATCTTTATGAAGAGAGGTGTGTGTACTGTTATTGACTTGGATTTTCATCCCGTCAGAGCAGAAATGTCATCCCAGTGACAAGCTGGAGGCTAATCTGTCCTCTACCTGAATTCAGGGCTGATAACTAGCAGGTCCACCAGGTTCTAAGTGGATGTAAACATGTCATATACCAAACTTTTTAAGGATAAGTTGACCTTTGTAAAAAATAAATAAATAAATGCACATCTTTTTGCAGGTAAAAAAATGTGCATTTCTTTCTTTTTTTATTAGGAGTCTGCATTTATGAACAGTAGATCACAGGTGCAATCTCAGGCTCCTGCAGACTGTCAGTGTAGCTGCCTGTACCTCATATGTGCAAGCAGTTACAGAATGACAGGAAGCATCAATGAACTACCTAAAGCGCTCATCAGCACCCTGGTAGTTCATCGAGAGCTACAAGCTGTAGTTGTAGTTCCCCCATTCTCAGAACTCTGTAAATGCATGACTTGGCCAGGTGGGTGGAGCCTTTTTTTTATATTGTGACAGCGGGTGCGGGGAGAAGATCCCTGGCCTGCTGCCCATAGGTGTGCACAGACTATTGCATTAGTGTGTGCACATCAAAGCTCAAAACCCACATAATGGGTGTGGCCAAATTGTGTCTACAGTGGGAGGGGTTTAAAGAGGAGTGGGTAAAATAAAAAAAAGCCTTTTACCCATAGAATATACTTTTGGTCTTCACTCTAAATTACAGCTACTCATAGCCCTGCCTACTTGGCCAGGAATAGGAGAAAGGGGTGAAGAGCTGGAGCTGCAGTACCCCGAGTACTGTGAAGAGCCCCAGGTAGAAGAACAGAAATAAGCCAATTTTCTTTTTGCGTCTCCCCTGCAGCTGCGCTTGTCACAGGCAACTACAGAGGAAATGCTTTTTGTTTATGCCAGGGAGGGGGCAGGTACTAAAGAATGACACGGGGAGTAGAGGGCAGGGCTATGATTGACTGTGATTGGCTTGTAGTCTTGCCCCCTCCCCATTATAAAGCTAACCACAGTCAATCAAAGCCCTGCCCCCTACTCCCTGTGGCAGCCATTAGTACCTGCCCCCTCTCCAGAATAAAGAAACTGTGTTTCTTCTGTAGCTGCCTGTGACAAACACAGCTGCAAGGGCGACACAGAGAGAGACAGCGTTTTACCCCTTCATGCAAATTAGTGGAGCTGAGTGCCAGAACGTAGGCTTTGGGATCCTGCCTGGATTGATGAGACACTGGGATTAAATTACATTTTTTTTGGCAGTCCTGCACAATCCAGGGAGGTTGGGAGGTATGTACATGCGGTGATAAGGGTGTGCCCAGGCACTCCTGGCACATCCTGTGCGCACACCTATGCTGCTGTAAGAACAAGGACTGAGGGGGTGGAGGTGCAGGGGTTGCTGCATCTGTTACATGTTACACCCCCAAGATGCAAGTGTAAAATGTAACTTGTTATAGAAGGTGAACTTATCCTTTAAGTTTGCATTTGTGTAATCCTGACAGTACCTTAGTTACATGATGATTTTGGGGAGGGGGGTTGTAATCAGCACTGAGCTCAGTATAGCAATGGGACAGTCCTACTACAGCTTGACAATTTGCTCTGACAGGGAGAGAATACACGTAAATAACTAAAAATTAAGTAATACCTGAGAGCTAAGGCCTGGACTATTATAGCAGTGTAAGAGGGGAGATTCAACGTCATATGCCCATTGGTGACTAGTTCTCTTAAAAGACCCACTCCAGCAAAAAACAAAACGTTTTTATTATGTTTTAGAATAAGTGGGGAATGCTTACATTTTTATATTCATATTTCCTGTCAGTGGCCAGTTGGGGTGATACCCCTAATTTCTAAACCCAGATTAACTATTGCATGTTTTATTTGTTTCTGTCCCTGTAGGAAAAACTTACCCGCAGTTTCTATCTCACCTGAACAGGAAGTAAGGAAAATCTCACCTGGACAGGAAGTAAGGAAAATCCCCCCAAACAAAGGAAAAAAAAGCAATAAAAAGAGCGGTTTCAACCTCCCCTACTTTATCCAAAAAATGGCTGATTTTAATCATAACCATGCATAATAAATGTAGACATTGAAAAACAGTTGTAGAAACAATAGAGGTTACATAGAGAAATGTTTACATATCAGCGATTACTTAAAGATTTACCATTAAGAAAAAATAGAGAATGTACTGAGAATTACAGCCTGAAAGCTGATTTGAAAACTCCAACTTTTCCCCATGTCTAAAGCAATACTCTGTTCCTCTGAAGCTTTATATACCCTAGGCTATACATTATATATTATAGATTACATTTTGCAGTGGCCTACTTTTGATGTGCCTGCTCTGTGCTGCCCCCTTCAGGAAATGATAGCAGAGTACGGCAACCTTCTTGTGAACTTTGGCACAGATCTGACAAATGCAGTTTTGGAATCGTTTACAGATGTATACAGACACACAACTTCTCCAGAGGGTTACCTACCAACTAATAATGCTCAGGATGGAGTCTACAAAGCATCACTACTACTCCTGTAATGCTTACACTGGTGCCAAACACAGAGGACCTTATTTTATAACAGGCCGAAAGCATGGCCTGTTCTTGTTGCTCGTAGGAACCAGTGAGGTCCCTCCATCTTTATCCCAAGTGCAGGATGGGAGTAACTGATTGGTGGTTATTTTTGTTATTCTTTAAGGGCTTATTCACATTAAAGTGATCCTTTGCAGTGCATTAATACATGTGCGTTGATGTGTGTTAAGGCATGCGCTAAGGCGGACTACGCCACACAACACATGAAAAAACGTGCATGATTTTTTCCCAAAAACACATTGTATCACAACCTATGGTATACGTGTTGTGATGCGATATGGTACGTTGGGCTCTACTGTACCATACATAGTGGTGCCTTTCATAATGAATGGCACCACAAAGCACAGAGTGTATGAGTTGCCATAAGTTGTGGCAACAATGTCAAAATGCACATGTTGCATGTGCAAAAACATCTGATTGGTCACTAGGGGCAACACCCCCATTGTTATTTTTGCTACTATTTCACAAACATGGCCCATTGTGTTTCTGGCACTGCTAAGCTTTACTTAAGAGCCCCTGGAATCTGCACATCCATTAGGCATCTCACAAGTGGTGAAATGTAGCCCCGCCTTTCCTCTGCTAGAGAGCTGCACAGCAAGCTGTTCAGGAGACCCGCGGGATGCAGTTTGTTGGATCTTATGTAATCACGATGATTAGCCGTCAAATCTCTGTCCACTGTGACAGCTAAGCCAACTATCAAAAACCAATGCAGAATGTGGTCCGTCCATATTTTGGGGTTCACTCATGTCAGTGAACATATGTTTGTTGGCTATCGATGGGAAACAGATTCACTTTCACCAGTCTAAAGCATTAGACAGCCTGTTGTTTCTCTTGTGAATTTGGAAACTACATTCTCCAACATATCTTATTAGACTATGGCAAGCAATGCATGCTGGGACTGTAAAGGGTTACACTACTTGATATGGTTATCTTAGATGTTTTACAGTTTAATGGCTCACTGGCTTTTCATATATTTTAGGGATACTAATAGTATCACCAACCAAAAATGTATTTTTTTATTTTAATGGACAACTGTCCCAAAAAGTGGACAACTCAATATTTTGATGGACACTTTTGTTGCGGTTTGCAAGTGGTTTATTGGGGTTATGGCTAAAGCCATAACCCCAATATTTGTTTTTTTCAGCCAGTGGTTGGGTTTCTCAGGAAAGCAATCCGAGCGGCTCATTAGCCACTGGATCACTTTCTGAATCAGCGGTGTTTCTCGGGCTTACAGTTTTCACCGGCATGCCTGAGAAATGATCCGACAGTGCGGCCGGCTGGTCACAGAGGCAATCAGAGACTAGATCATCTCTGATTGCCTCTATGGCCTTGAAGGACCAGAGCGATGCAATGAACGTCACTTCCTGTCTAAGGGAGAAGAAAACAATTTTTCTTTTAAAAAGAAAAAGTTCAAAAACATTTTTTGATCTTTTGGTTTTAAAGGAAAAGGAGAGATTTTGGGTCTTTTTGACCCCAGATCTCTCCATAAAGAAGACCTGTCATCCCTATTTCTATTACAAGGGATGTTTCCATTCCTTGTAATAAGAGTGCTAAAAAAAAAAAAAAAAAAGAATTAAAGGGAGATTGTAAAAATAAAAAATAAATAAGAAAAAAAGAAGCGGGCGCATACATAAGTCGTGCGCGCATATGTAAACGGTGAGGTATCGCCGCGATCATTAGAGCGAGAGCAATAATTAGAGCGCTAGACCTCCTCTGTAACTCTTAACGGGTAATCTGTAAAAATTTCCAAAGCGTTGCCTATGGAGATTTTTATGTACAGTAGTTTTGTCACCATTCCACGAGTGTTCGCAATTTTAAAGTGTGACATCTTAGGTATCTATTTACTCAGCTAACATCATCTTTCATATTTTACAAAAAAATGGGGTATATATTGTGTTTTTTTTTTTTTTAATTAGTTAAAGTGTATTATTTAAAAAAAAAAAGCTGCGCAAATACTATGCAATATAAAAAAATTGCAACAATCGCCATTCTACTCCCTATGGTCTCTGCTAAAATATATATATATATATAATGTTTGAGGGTTAAAAGTAATTTTCTAGCAAAAAATACTGATTAAAACTTGTAAACAAAAAGTGCCAGAAAAGGCCGGGTCTTCAAGTGGATAACGATTCATTGATATTCAACTAAAGCCAAGAACTTTGTATTTTTTTTAGGACTTTAGGGTTTAATTTGTCTGCAACTTTTATGGGCTATATACTGTATATTCATAGACATTTTGGCAACCCTGCCTAGTAGTGGAATGGAAGAATAGGCTTCTGTAGTCACCAGGAGCCTTTACTCCATCAGATACAAACAGGGTCCACAGTGTAAAGAGTATGTGACCTGTAGCAGCCAATCAGAAGTCAGGATCTGTATGGGTAGCCTATGAAAACTGATTGGCTACTATAGAAATCCACCATAACCGCAAGAGAAACAAAGATCGCCAATATCCACATGAGAGCAACTCAAACTAATGAAAGCAAATGTCTAGCTAGGGGCTACAGGTTACAACTAATGGTGTATAAAGCTCTGGCTCTATGGCTGTCACAATAGGACAGTGATTACAGCAGGTTGAGATAGGTCTGGGGTGACACACGGCTCTACAAACTAAAAACACAAGACGGCGAGCAGAAATGCAACTTGAAATGTTCACATTAAGAACACGTCTCAGGACCAGCATGCACTAAGGTTCAACATTATTTTTATTTGTTTTGGATAGTGTGGAAGGGGTTAGATCATTAATAAGGCTTTTATTGCAGTCTGTGTTGAAGAAGATCCCCCCCCCCCCCTCCCTTTTTTTGTGCCTGTAACAGTTGGCAGCAAGAAAGGAAAGAAAATTACTCCAAGGGGCAAAAAACTTTTTGAGTAGAGCTATGAAAGGTTGGTATTTACAGCCATGTTGATAACAGAAGTAGAAAGCCAAGCACAGATTATCTACACCTAACTGTGATCACCGACACTGGACTGTGATCACCCAAACAAGCTGTATTGCCTTAAAGTGGAACTAAACCCATCAATTTAACGGTTTCAAAAAACAGTTACATTCCTGGCACGTGCTGGGAATGTAACTGTCACATTGATTGTGCTCTCAACCAAACTGTCAAACCACCAAATGGCTGTAACTGATCACATGTGCAGCTTCATGGCAGCTGAAGATCAAGCAGAGGCCAAGATGGCAGCTTCCTTGGCTGAAAACAATAGGAGGGTTTAGTTCTGCTTTAATGTTGCTTGGTAATAAAAATCCCTAAGAGGGGCAAGAGAGGTGGATCAGTACGCTACATCAAAGAACTTTGTGTAGCATTTGAGAGACAACAATTAGCTGACCTAATTTATCTGCCCACAAAGGCATTAAATAATCCCCATTATGAAGTGGTTAAAGGCAACATACCCATTTAGAGCATCACTGTTGATGGACATTTTTAACTGATCATATTCAAGGTTAAAAATTGAGCACTTCTGGTCCCCCTGGATCTCTGGTTAAGGTGGCAGTTAGTACTTTCATGCAGATGCTGTGATGGGGTGCAATGCACAGGGTGAAGGGCTGTGTATTTTGGCCCTTGTCCCCCCCCCCCCCTGCTCCCCCTTGGCCACCCTCCACCCCCCCCCCCCCATTCTTTTCCTTTTTGTTGCACTGCTGGGTATGTAACATTAGGTTGCTGACCTATTTATGTTGTTTATACCTTTGGTATGCTAATTGTGTTTTCATTTTGCATTTTCCTATTTTGTGAGTCATTCGCTGGATATGTCATGCATTGTGTCAGCCATCGTACCATGTCACTATGCATGACTCTATAGTGTTCTAAAATTGATTTAAATAAAGCACTCCTATTTTGTTAAAAAATTGACCACTTGAGTTGGATTCTCCCAGCCAATAGTTACATCTAAAACTAAGAGTACATATATTGTGACCAGTGGCGGCTGGGGCTCACTATTTTGGGGGGAGGGGGGCATCCCATCCCACCACCCCCTGCGTGCACAAGACAGACAGTAAGTTGACGATCCCCCCTCCCCTGCGGGAGACAGACAGGAAGGCAGCGATCAGAGGCCTCCTTACCTTAAGAGGCAGATGACAAGGATCCGGGTTAGTCCTAAGACCCCCTGGCCAACTGGGTCTCAGGACCCACTTCCTGATTGGCCAGGAAGAGAATCAGGAAGACACGAGCGAATATTCATTCACTATTGTCACACAACTGGGGGGGGGGGGGGGGGGCTCAGGACACAGTGCTCTGTGCCCTAAGCCCACCCTTTTTTAAGCCAATTAGAGCCTTAGGCTCTAATCATGTGCGTAAAAAAAACAAAAAACAATTAAATCCATGCGTCTGGCGCCCTGAATGTGGATTAGGGGCCAGGTGCATGGATTGGGGGGGGGGGTAGCGCCCCGTGTGGACGGGCCGCCACTGTGTGACTCACTTCTCTGAACCTTAGTACATGCTGGCCCTTAGCAGACCCCCCCAGAATAGAGTCCAACTCCTCTGCTCTGATTTGCCGTCAGAAAGGGGAAGCAGCAATCTACGTAATGGTTTTAGTGTGTGCAGGAGCCGGCTGCCGGTCAGACTATCACCGAGTCACTTACAACATAGTCCCTAGCCTCAAAGGCACACGTGGGCTTCCCTAAAGTCCTCTTCATCATCCCTTTGTGAAAATATAAAGACTGAGCCTGCTGGTGAGTCAGCCAAAAAAAAAAAAAAACAAAAGCAAACAGGTGGTTACTTTGGCCACAGTTAAAGCCCCGAACTTACATTGCACCCAATAAAGACCAGCCCTATTCTTTGTAATCTTGACATGGTAAGGTAGGTGTGGAAAACAGCAGTTTTGTAATCAGTATTTATTACCTGTCTAGCCTACTTACACTTGTACATGCCCCTTGAAGTGCCCAGGATTATGATCAAATATTGTTTGTGGCCATGCCGAAACTGGAGACACGGCTCTGTCTTCTCAGGTAACAAATGTACACAGCTGTGTCTACAGTCTCCTTGGGATTCATGGTTAACTTTTGGTGTCACAATACAAGGTGCGATCGTGTTGTTGCAAAGTCTAGTATACTATAGCAACCAATTAAAATGTAGTTTTATTTAGCTAGATCTGTGAAAGATGAATTATGATTGATACCCTTTAAAACTAAAATGGAGATGGAGTCACCCTTTAAAACTGTATAGTAAATGCAGCCATATTGTGAAAATTGACCTTGAAGCTGGTCACACACATGCTACAATTTGATTGTACAGCTTCCTATGTACTTTAAATTTATACTGTAAAGGCCTACCTGACTGAATATAAATTTAAAGCGTATCAATAGCCAAAACTTTTTTTCCTTAGTTTTGGATACAGTTCAGAACAGTTATAACCCCTGCCAGGTTTGTATTGTTGTCTGTGTCCCTGATGAAGAGATTCACCCCTCTGTGCTGGTGATCACTATGACTTAAGGCCAGCCATACAAGCAAATTTCTTTCCTGCAACCACAGACAGTGTTGATGTGGTAATCCCTCCTGCCAGGCCATTGTCTTCTCCCAGCGGGTGTAGGTAAGGGAAGCCATCCCCACCAGGAGAAGACAGTGATTATCGCTAGTGGCTATAGCAGCTGCTAGCGATAATCACAAGAGAATCCAGCAGGCTGGTTGTACCCAAGTTCATTGATCAATCAACTTGGTACATTCAGCCTGCCCATTAATGGTTCAAATCTCTGCCGGTTCCTAAATTCGGGACCAGTCACAGAGCGCAGCACCGCTCGTGCATGTGCAGTGGGCACCCGGCTGTCACAGCAGGGTACCTATAGTAAAGAAGCTGGCGGTGCCTATAGTAAAGATGCTGGCGCCACCGAGGGAGGACACAGGGTGAAAACATCTGGGGTGAGCACACTGCTGAATCATGGGACAGGTGAGTGACTGTTTATTAAACAGGTACACTTTTTTTAGCTGCTGACTTTAAATAAACACAAAAATGACTGGAAATCCACTTTAACATTTTACAGTTGTCAAGAGAACAGGAGGAGATGGTACTCTTCAAGTGGAGACTCCTGTTCCAGGTTTTTTGATAGATTTCCACTTACTTTCTGCTATTTCTCTACGATAGGAAGAAAAATGAACTCTCCCTAGTGGGGCACAAAAAGAAAAAAAAACAAACAGACGAGAGATTTAAACCTACTCTACTTAGGCCTCATGTACACTAACAGCTCCTAATTAGGAGCTTTTGGCATTGTTTTGCTAAAGCTCCTAAACTCAACTCCATAAAAGCCTATATGTTCAGCCTCGTACACACATGGTACGATTGTTGGACAACGGAGCATATGATTTTTGACAAAAGGGTCGTGTGCCAGGATCTTGTCTTGCATACTAACGTTACACAAATTGTCGTGCCACAAACATGAACGTAGTGACGTACTATAAGGAATTTCAGCACTTGAGCGCCACCCTTTGGGCCCCTTCTGCTAATTTCATGTTTGGTGAGCATTGATTCCGAGCATGCGCATTTGTAATTGCGACTTTTGTGTGACGGATTTGTGTACTGACCATCCGAAAATCTGACGTGGAGCTGTCGTTTGACAAAAATGTACTAGCCTGTCATCCAACATTTGTTGCCCGAAAATTGGAAAACAATTGTTGAAAGGAGCGTACCAACTGTAAGAACTTCAGACAACAGCCTGTCAAACGACAATCCCCTTCTGATTTTCGTACCGTGTGTACCGAGGCTTTAGGATAGTTCAGGAGCTGCTGTGGTTAGGGAAGATTCAACCTTCCCTAACCTCCCTCTCCTGAACGTGGAAGAATCAGGATACAAACGTTTTGACTGCCGGCCGCAAAACGCGCAAAATTACTGTAAAATCGTGGCACGACTTTACAGCGTTTTGCCTTTTCCTGCGGCCAGCGTCCCAAGTAGTTTGAGTGTAAGTTAAGTCTTAAAAGTAAAAAAAAAAGGTTTGTCTGAAAAAATACTGTGACAAGACAGAGCCATGTGTCACAGTGTTATAAGGGTTCAGGGTTCTCACCTATTCAAGCTGAGGGGCTTGTTTTGAGAGGAGAAAACTGGCTTTGTAGTCTTCTCCAGGATTGATAAATCCTGGCATATGTCCTGGAGACTGGAGCCTTTGTAGAGTATTGGGTGGGATGAAGCCTCCAACAATGGGTCCACCTTTTGATGGTGACCAGCAGCTACTGATTGTGGAGCTGTGCACAGGTCTTATGGTATAGGAGCAGTCCGGTGCTCAGGGCCTCACCCATCTTTGGAGACTATTGTGCTTCCAAGGAACAGCAGGTTCACAGACACACTGGAAGTATGTGTCTGGATAGTGGCCTGTTGGGCGTCTAAGACAGGTGACTTTACCAGGCCAAAGCCTGAGATAAGTTGTTTTTTCTGTGGAACTAGACTGAAGGTCAAAACTGATCTTAATAGCCAGGAGGCTGAAGCATTTATGTTGTATGCTCTACGACAGGGTTTCTCAACTATGGTTCCTCCAGAGGTTGCTAGGGGTTCCTTGAGCAATTAGCAATTTCTACCTCTCAGTGACACCATGTATCATGAATTGTAGTTATAGTAACTTTTAGCAGGGGTTCCCCTAGCCTGGAAAGTTATTTCAAGGGTTCCTCTGTGTTTAAAATGTTGAGAAAGGCTGTTCTATGATGATAGTGTTCTGCAAGCACATGCTACCCCTTCTTCTGTTAAAGAACTTCACTGTTGAATAGAAGTTGGGGAAAAGACCTTAAAACACACTTTTTGTTTGGATGCTGTAACCTGCTGTCTTTTTAATAAACACAGAGGGTAGCTCTTAAACGTAAAGATGGCAATTGAACTGTGTCTGACTGCTCTACCCTTGAGCTGAACCTTCACAATACACTTTCATGGATTGCCTAAAGAGCCCTTCGCGAAGCACAGTTGCTGGTTAAACTAAGGCTCCTTTCACACTTGTGCGACTTTAAAGTCGCGCGATTTTGCCGCCATTTTTACAGCTATTTTTTCTGCAATTTTGACACAACTTGAAGCAATGCTTATGTAATCTTGAGGTCTTTGGACCTCAAGTCGCATCAAAGTCGGACCAAAGCAGTGCAGGGACTACTTTGAAGCCGCTGTGACTTGAAGTCACACAGTTATGAATGGTACTCATTGGAAATCTTGGGGTACGACTTTGCAGTCCCAAATCGCATGAGAAGTTGCACAATTGTGAAAGGGGCCTAAAGAAATTATATAAAATGTGCTATCAAAATGTAACGTATGACCATCTTCAGATATGTACACTGGATCATTGAGATTGGTTGACCTGAGCATTAACTCAAAATGGCTGCCCTGTCTTTGTACTAGCAATAGGTACATTTTAAGAAGTGCAATACAGAAAAATTTAATACACCAGCAAAAAAAATGTGCCTGTTTAAAACGAAGTGCAATTTCCAGCATTCTTTGTCAGGATCTTACTGGGTCTTGCTGTCAAACAGCTGTGGATATCCACAAGTTGCCTGAGGCTGGTATAATCACTTTGTCTTTCAAACCCATTTGAGGGCAATGTGAAATGAGCACTTTGCCGTTCCAATCATGCTCTGCTGACAAGTAACCTTTTCAATGACACCAAAGCTGGCACACAATAGGAAAGATGCTTTTTACAGGGAATGTTCTCTCATCGATGGAGTGCTTCTCCTTTCATACCCTTTGTTAGATGGGACCTTTTCCATTGCATGCTGGGGAACAGAGTACGCCCTATTAATCACCAAAGAATGGCATTACTTCCCAGGTACAATGGCATAATAGCATTATACTGCTGTGACTGTGGCCTATTGTTAACATCAGAATGATACCAATGTTTTTATCTCTTTAGAAAAGATTTTTTTTTCTGGCTGAGCTTTACATCATAACTGCTGCAGAATTCGAATACTATATCAAAGCATTATGTTCATATCCCAGAACTCCGTGCTGTTTAAAAGACTGTACTTTTATGGTTAAAGGACCATGGGTTAGCTAGCACCGATGATAATAAACTCAAAGTTTTATTAAGCCTTATGCCGCGTACACACGGTCGGACTTTCCGGCATACTTGGTCCGGCGGACCAGAGTGTGCCGGACAATCCGCCCGTGTGTGGGCGGCGGCGGACTTTTCCGGTGGACTTCTTCCCAAAAGCCCGCCGGACCTAGATTTGAAACAAGCTTTAAATCTTTCCGTCGGACTCAGTTTCGGGCGGAAAGTCCGCTCGTGTGTGTGCTGGTCCGACGGAAAGCCCGCTCGTGTGTAGGCTGGTCCGACGGACCAGATACGACACGAGGGCAGGGTATTGCATCTCGCGCTCGCTGCAATAGGAAAAACAAATCTTCCTATTTCGGCGAGCGCGGGGCATACCAGGCCCTTAGGTCTGGTATGGATTAGAAAGGGAACCCCGCTACGCCGAAAAAACGGCGTGGGGTCCCCCTAAAATCCATACCAGACCCCGATCCGAGCACGCAGCCTGGCCGGTCAGGAAAGGGGGTGGGGACGAGCGAGCGCCCCCCCCCTCCTGAACCGTACCAGGCCGCATGCCCTCAACATGGGGGGTGGGTGCTTTGGGGGAGGGGGGCGCCCTGCGCCCCCCCCAAAGCACCTTGTCCCCATGTTGATGAGGACAAGGGCCTCTTCCCGACAACCCTGGCCGTTGGTTGTCGGGGTCTGCGGGCGGGGGCTTATCGGAATCTGGGAGCCCCCTTTAATAAGGGGGCCCCCAGATCCCGGCCCCCCACCCTATGTAAATGAGTATGGGGTACATAGTACCCCTACCCATTTACCTAGGAAAAAAGTGTAAGTAATAAAACACACTACACAGGTTTTTAAAATATTTTATTAAACAGCTCCGGGGGGGGTGGGGATCTTCCTCCGGCTTCGGGGGTCTTCTTCCGGCTTCGGGGGTCCCTCCGCTTCATCTTCTCCCGGCGTCCGGTTGGTTCTTCTCCGCTCTCTTCTCCCGGTGTTCCAGTTCTTCGGCCGGCTCCTCTGCTGTGTTCATGTAGCTCTCTTGCCAGCAGAGGTCCGGACTTCTGAGCTGCTGGGCTTCTTCTCTTCTCTTCTCTTCTCTTCTCTTCTCTTCTCCAGATGTTGACACGACGCTCTCTCCGGCTGGACTGGTCTCTGAGGGCTGCGTTGTGACTTATATAGGCGGAGACCCCGCCCCCATATGATGTCACAGTCCCTGGGCATGCTGGGACTGTGACGTTTTAGGGGGCGTGGTCGACCACGCCCCCTAAAACGTCACAGTCCCAGCATGCCCAGGGACTGTGACATCATATGGGGGCGGGGTCTCCGCCTATATAAGTCACAACGCAGCCCTCAGAGACCAGTCCAGCCGGAGAGAGCGTCGTGTCAACATCTGGAGAAGAGAAGAGAAGAGAAGAGAAGAGAAGAGAAGAAGCCCAGCAGCTCAGAAGTCCGGACCTCTGCTGGCAAGAGAGCTACATGAACACAGCAGAGGAGCCGGCCGAAGAACTGGAACACCGGGAGAAGAGAGCGGAGAAGAACCAACCGGACGCCGGGAGAAGATGAAGCGGAGGGACCCCCGAAGCCGGAAGAAGACCCCCGAAGCCGGAGGAAGATCCCCACCCCCCCGGAGCTGTTTAATAAAATATTTTAAAAACCTGTGTAGTGTGTTTTATTACTTACATTTTTTTCCTAGGTAAATGGGTAGGGGTACCATGTACCCCATACTCATTTACATAGGGTGGGGGGCCGGGATCTGGGGGCCCCCTTATTAAAGGGGGCTCCCAGATTCCGATAAGCCCCCGCCCGCAGACCCCGACAACCAACGGCCAGGGTTGTCGGGAAGAGGCCCTTGTCCTCATCAACATGGGGACAAGGTGCTTTGGGGGGGGCGCAGGGCGCCCCCCTCCCCCAAAGCACCCACCCCCCATGTTGAGGGCATGCGGCCTGGTACGGTTCAGGAGGGGGGGGGGGCGCTCGCTCGTCCCCACCCCCTTTCCTGACCGGCCAGGCTGCGTGCTCGGATCGGGGTCTGGTATGGATTTTAGGGGGGGCCCACGCCGTTTTTTCGGCGTAGGGGTTCCCCTTTATAATCCATACCAGACCTAAGGGCCTGGTATGCCCCGCGACGGGGCTCGCAAGGTGTCAATCTCGCCGATAAAAGCGGCAAGATTGACATCCTTTTCTAGTCCCGTCGCACCTGAGTCACGTTCAAAATGAACGGACTTGTCCGTGTGTGGGCAAGTCCGTTCATTCTGAAAGTTCGCCGGAACTCCGGCGAAAGTCCGTCGGAAAGACGGGCGGACCTAGCCCGCCGGAAAGTCCCGGCGTGTGTGGGCAAGTCTGTCCGTTTTAAAGTCCGGCGCACCTGGCGGACAAAGTCCGTCGGAAAGTGTGCCGGACCAAGTAGGATAGAAAGTCCGACCGTGTGTACGCGGCATTAGTAATTTACGCAATGCTACAAATAGAGTGTTGTGCAAACGCTGTATGAAACAAGCAAAGGCCCCAGTCATTTCAACAAATGATTAAAAAAAAAAGTTTGGGGGGAGAGAGATCCAGTCACATGACCTGTCAGTCATGTTATTAAGGTGTTTACTTATCACTAGGTGTTCTCCACATTATTATGCAGACCATATGTGGGCCACTGGTCTCTACACAACGACCTGCCCTTTATGGATCATTATGGGTTATAAAATGCAGGTGCAGCGTGGAGTAAACCATGTGATGTCCAGTGGAGAATAGATGTCACTATCTGCTCTCTCTTATAAATGGGGGGCCCTAACTGTAAAATGCTGTATAGGGAAGGGTTGGAGCTTCTATTGGGTTTTTGGTTTCTATATCTACATAAGAAAAATTTCCCCATATGCCCTGACCAGAGGACAGGTAGGAGCTACAGCACTAACTACCCCTTTGCCAAAATCAGCTCTCATATAAGCAAAATGGCATTGTTCCATTTAAATCCCTAAACATACCCTGACACGAACTCTACACTTCTTTGCCTCAGTGACGTCTCTGACTTTAGTGTGCCGATAGGCTACAAGATTCAGAAGATGACGCTACACTTCTGTACCTCAGTGATGTCTTGGACTTTAGTGTGCCGATAGGCTACATGATTCAGAAGATGACTCTACACTTCTGTACCTCAGTGATGTCACTGACTTTAGAGTGCTGATGGGCTACAAGATTCAGAAGATGACGCTACACTTCTGTACCTTAGTGATGTCACTTACTTTAGTGTTAGTGTGCTGATAGGCTACGAGATTCAGAAGATACTTCTACATTTCTGTACTTCAGTGATGTCACTGACTTTAGTGTGCCCTTAGGCTACAAGATTCAAGAAGTCAAGACTCTAAAGCCGGCCACGGTTCAAATCTTGGCTGGTTCAGCAGGGAGATTCGAACCATGTATGGGGCAGGTTGATTGTACCCTAGTTGATCCATTGATCAACTTGGGTACAACCAGCATGTCGGATTTTTAGGGTGGGATTATTGCCAGCGGCCATAGCCACTAGCAATGATCACAGCTCTACCCCACCTCCCACTCCCCCGCGTTCCCCGCTGGGAGAACACAATAGCTTTGCAGGTGGCATTCCCCTATCAACAATGACCGTGTTGATGGGTGAATCAAGTGATTTTCAGGATAGAAAATGTTATCAGCTATGGCTGGCTCAACTAAATAGGAACCAGAATTATCAGCTAGCCAGTGGCTAAGATGATGAGCCCGTCACAATAGTGACCATTATGGACAAAAATAAACACGCAAACAGAAAAATGAAAGAAAAAAACAAAACATATATAAGTAAAACTGATACAACATGACCAAAATAAAACTTTTAAAAAAATTTTACAACTGTTCGTGCAACAAGGGTAGTACAAGGATAAAACGGACAGCGAGTGCGAGATAACCAGAGCACAACTTACCCCGCGTTTTAGACTTCTGAAGCAGTGGATTTTGGGTTTGGAGGTCATGAAGTCGTTGAAGCGATGGGAGAGGGGTTCCTTTTGCTGCTTGGGAGACTGGGGGCCGTTGGGAACAGCACAGGGTGAGGCAGAGGCAGGGGGAGGAGGAGGGGGCTGATGAGGGGACGTTAAGAGGGACATAAGCTATGTATAAGAAAAGGAGCAGTGATAGAATATAAACCAAATAAAAAGATATAAGGAGGAAAAAAACAAAAAACAAAACACAAAATCGAAATGAGGATTAAACAATATTTATTCTGAACCAATGGTAAAAACACAACAAAAACTTGAAAAATAAAAAAAGTGAAAGATGGAATCCATGAGTTGCCGCCATGGTTTGGAAAGAAAGAAGAAGCTTGAGAATGTTAGAAGACGAGTGCAAAACACAGTTTAGAGATCCCTGATGAACCAATTAAGGGTGGAGGAAGCCATGCAAACTGCAAGCAGCATTCACCAGTTTTGTATGAAACCCCGAGAGTAGGGGGGAGAAGAGAGCGCGGCTCCCACAAATCACCAAATGCAGACTGAAACCTCTGACTCTACATACAGATGTTTGATAGCACTAACCACGACCGATGACTGATTCCCAGTAATGGAGGGCATGCATTGATATTTCTCGTCTAAAAGTTACATGTAGATGTTACCTATTTAATCAAGTAACAAGAACTCTATCAAATGCACAAGAACAACACTGTCAAAGTGTACTTAAAATTTGTGCCCTATTGTGTTGTTAAGCTGTATGAGTTAGAACACTGACACTAAGATTAGGGTTGCACTGATATCAATACTAAGCATTTGCATGAGTACTTGTACTCAAGCTAATGCTCTAATACCTAAAACTCGAGTACGAGTACCGATAGTTGTACACAAGTACTCGCTGATACTGAGTACCGATACATTTGCAGTGCGATTTGAGCCCAAACAAAATGAATGGGCTCAAATTGCACTGCAAAGAATTGCATGTGATTTAAACAGGAATGTCTTGGGATTTCTGTCTGAATCACATGTGGTTTCCCCCACCGCTCCTGTGTGAACCCAGGCTTGTCATAGTGACTTCAGCCTGGGTTAACACAGCAGCGGTGTGGGAAACCTCATGCGTTTTGGAGAGGGATCGCACCACATTCCTGTTGAAATTGCATCCAATTCTTTGCAGTGCGATTTGAGCTCATTAGTTTTGTATAGGTATCGGTGCTCGGTATTGGCGAGTACTTGTGTACAAGAATCGGTTCTTGTACTCGCCGGTAAAAAAATAGTATCAGTGCAACCCTAACTAAGATGTTATATAAGATAAAGGATGTGTTCCATGTGCAAGTCTGGAGGAGAAAGGAGCAGACTTGTATATATATATATATATATATATATATATAGAGAGAGAGAGATAAATATAATAATCTTGGTGGACAGTCCTTGTTACGACTGCTTACCGAACACCGTGACGTTACCTAAAATCTTTGCAGAGCTGCAGACCAGAAGGCAAGATGATTATGAGACCCAGCATGCACCGTGATAAATAAGGAACCAAGGTTGGGAAGAAATATGAATAAGCAAAATGGTAATCCAGAGAGCTTCAATATGGTGATACATTACTGGGATTAAACTGAGTAAACTGACAGCAGGAGTTGAATGCTTATATACCTCTACTAAGGTTTTTAGAGCTCCCTGAAATTCATGAACCCTGGGATGTTCATCAGTCTCCAGTTCCAAGTTTAGTTCTCTGGTGTCCCCCATAATTTATGTTCTCTGGTACTCTCTACTACTGGTCCTCTAGCTTTCCTAGAGACCAGTAATTATCTGTGGAAGAATGCAGAGCAGAGATCCAACATGAAAGTCGATTGCTAGCTGTATATCTGAGTGCCAGGTTTTTGAGGCTCTTGGAAATCTCTCAAGGATACTGAAAATTTTTGGAAGCTCCAACAAAAAACGTTTCTTATTTGCTCTATTTTGGTCTGTTAAATACACCATTGAAAATGCCGGTTAATTCTTTCATAAATCTAGTGCTGATAACTTCCTGTGATTCACTGAAATATCAAGCAGTGTTACCAGCCCAGTCTAATTCACCTCTGTGAACTACAGAAAGCCTCCACCGTATGTTATGGAGATGGGGAAGGTGCCTGGCAGTTCCTACCAAGGGTGACACCACTGCTCCTCCACAGATTCCATACAGACAGTGGAAGGGGGTCTCCCTATGACAAGAAGTGTTACTGGCAGGACCAAAGTAAAAAAGACAACTGAAAAAAACACAACTGATGTACCCACCACCTCTAAGGACGGGTAAGCTGCAGTATATTGCGCTTGGATTTAGATACACTTTAGGGTACATAAAAACACATCTAGACACCTACATTTAACTCTCGCTGTCAGTTTACCTGCATTGTGTTCAGCACAGGTACACAATAAGAGTCCATTTTGAAATATGTTAATTAGTCTGAAGAAAGTTTTAAATATTCTCATACTTTATGATCAAATACATTAGGGTTGATTTATCTAAGGAGAGAAGGCTATTAAATTAGTGAATATTGGTAACTTTGCTTGTTCTTCCTGTGCTTGCGGGGGTTTCCTCTGGGTCCTCCGGTTTTCTCCCATACTCCAAAGACATGCTGGTAGGTTAATTGGCTCCTGTCTAAATTGGCCCCAGTATGGGTATGTATGAATTTGAGTTAAGCCTCGTACACATGGGCCAAATGTTGGAGCGGCATCAACAGGTTCAATAGAAAGCGGCCGTCATTCGGCCCGTGTGTACTGCAGCCGGTCGGACAGAAGCCTGCCGATGTGTCATGACCGTAAAAGGTCTTCCGAACGGCTCCCTCTCAGCCGCTTACCGGAGTGTTCTGGCGGGGGGCATCCAGAAGGAGAGGATGAATCTCCCCACAGGGATCACAGACCACAAAAAACAACCCTGACCGAGGTTCTACTTCTTCCGCTTTATCCAAAACTGAAAAGAAACATAAAGCTTTGGCTGGGGTTGGGCTGTAATGTGTATATGTTCATTGAAAGTTGTAGTATGTAGCAAGGAGTAAGCAGGTGAGGGAGCTGGAAGGAAGATTGATGTAGAACACATATTTTATAGCGGTTTCTAAAAAAGAATTTTTTTCTGAACAACAGGGGAGATTGATGTACTAACATCACATGGTTAGTACAATGGCTCCTCTGGAGCTGTCAGGTTTTTTTTTTCTGTTCAGCCCTGTAGGATTGAACGAAAAAAAAAGAAACACCAGTGTGCCAGTACACACTTTAGGGACCGATTGTAAGCTCCTTGAGGGCAGGGACCAAGGTGAATGTATAATATATATTTAAAGCGCTGCATAAATTGTCGGCACTATATAAGTACCTATAATAAATAAATAATATGTAATAATAATAATAATAAATAAAAAAGGGGAACCTTGGTTCACTTTATATACCCAATTGTGTGCGATAGGATTCTAGTATAAACAGCACATGATTGGTTAAACAAAGTGAATACAGGTTTACATTATTTGCTATCTTTCACTCTTGCAAAATTAACATTTAGTTCACAAAGTGAACGGCCTCTAATTCTTTAGTAAATCAACCCCATTAGCTTTTGTCCTAACTCTTAATACAGAAAGGACCTACAATTTCTCTTTTGGACCACTCTAAATCGGCAGCTTTTAGGAAAAGTCCACATTTGAAGGACTCTCACAAGTTAAGCATAGGTGGGCTTTTTATATAAACTCATTACTTCACATTTTACCCAATGTGTGCCAACGGTGATTGCTCTGCATGGCCTCCACATTCTTTGCTGTACTGTATCCGTTGATGGGGTGTGGCACCGGGGGTATGGATCAGAGGCAGCTTTGGCTCTTCAACTGGCTCCTTCAAATTCATACACCTGACATCAGGTACTCACCTTTGTCATAGTGAACACTGGAAGAATGGAAGTACAGTAACTGGGCAGTGCCACCACTACTGCCTTGTAGAGAACTTTTATGAAAGAGTCTACAGTACTGTGCAAAAGTTTTAGGTAGGTGAGAAAAAAATGCCGTAAATTAGGAATAAGTTAGTTATTATTAGTGTTAATAGTTTACCTTTATCAATTAACAAAATGGAAAGTAAAGAAGAGAAATTCAAATCAAATCAATATTTGGTGTGGCCACCCATTGTCTTCAAAAAAGCATCAATTCTTCTAGGTACACTTTCACTCAATTTTATTAATTGATAAAAATAAACTATCAACACTTCTATTTCTGAAAGCATTCTTCATTTACAACATTTTTTCACATCTGCCGAAAACATTTGCACAGTACTGTACATACAGTATATTTCCTTTTTTCAGTTTTGGAGAGTGCAAGAAAGTTTTGGAACTTGGAAGTTGTCTGTGTCCCCACTAGGGAGATTTTTATTACCCAGAACTAAGGACAACCAGGTGAGATGAATTGACAGACAGAGCAACAAAAACATGTTTAAGTAAGGCTGGGTTCACACTTATGCAAATTGGATGTGGGTTTCCCCCGCATCCAATTTGCATGACAGAAGACTGTGACCGGCTCTCAATGGAGCCGGTTCACACACCTCCGATGCAGTGGCGGTCCGCATTGGAAAAGGGTCCTGTGCGTCTTTGGCTCCATTTCAGGCTTGAGTTCAGGCAAAAATTTGGACCTAATTCACAACTGAATCGGTGTACAGGGGCGCACCGGACCCCTGCTGTGATCCACGACCGCAGCAAGTGTGAACCCAACCTAAAGGCTTAACAACCTTGTCAGGTTTTAACTGTAGCTGGTGTCTTCCTGTTCCATTACTCCACTACCATCTGCCTCTCGTTCCTTATCCTGGTGTCATAGGGACAGGAGGAGAGGATGAATCTCCTCACAGGGATCACAGACCACAATAACAACCCTGACCGAGGATCTATTTCTTCTGCTCTATCCAAAACTAAAAAAGGAACAAAACTTTGGCTGGGTTTGGGCTGTAATGTGTATATGTTCATTGAAAGTTGTAGTATGTAGCAAGGAGTAAGCAGGTGAGGGAGTTGGAAGGAAGATTGATGTAGAACACATATTTTCTAGCGGTTTCTAAGAAAGAAGTTAAATATACCTGAAAGAGTTTGAAAACGTACATTGTAGTGACCAATACATAACATATTTCAAAATGAATGGACCCACTCTTTTAGCATTATTAGGCAGTATTGTATTCCACAATTAAAGACCACTTGTAAACAGTAAGACTCAGCCATTTTCTTTCAGAATCAATAGTCAACTCATCAAAAACAAAGATTAGAGACAATGCAAGGCAAAATTTATCATCTGTACAAGGGCATTAGTCTCTTCTAGTCATCTGATAAAGTGGGCTATCATGGCAATTGTCTAACTCAGAAAATGGCTATTAGTCGATGTAAGAGATCAAAAGTGTGAAAGCAATAACCCTTCACCCCTGAAAGTCAAAACAGTTGGATACAGAGAATTTTTCAGCCAGTGTATCTCGTCAAGACAGTAATGGTATCGGTGACGGGAGGGGTAAGGCCCCTTTTTCAGGCGGACCTGATCGGACCATATATAGCTCTCTACGCAGTGGCGGATGTCAGCAGACATTTGTCCACTGACACACGGCGGCATCCAATCCGATCCAAGCTGCCAAAAACAGAGAGATCTGTTCCATATTCACCTAGCGGATTGGATGACAGATGGAAACGGACAGGTGATCCGTTTCCACCCAACCGTCCCATAGAGAAGAGCGTGTCTGCTCTGCATCCGCCTGCTCAGCAGGGGTCAGCGGACAGATTCCACTGAGCAGTCCACTCCATCTGAAAGGGGCCTAACTATGAAGGTTTTTCTTGTCTGAAAGTGATTTTCAAAAGCTTTAACTAGACAGTCACTCAAAATGGAATCTAGTGGTTTATATACATTTTCTTTCTTTATTAATAAGGGTGTGTACAAAACCCCATTTTTTCAAGCTGTTTACGGAGATAGATTTGAAATATTGCATATATGTTGTATTCTCCTTTTCAGCCAGCAGGTAGAGCTATAAGCTCCTTTTCACATGTTTACCAGGCTAAACATAACTGTTGTGTTGAAAAAAAACCTGTTGTGTGCAGAGCTCAATAGCTGAAACCGAAATGTACACACACTTGAATGAGTCAGAGGGGTAACCCTCCCCCTTCCTCCACCCCCTGCTTGTTAAGACTCCATATAAAGTTTTACTCAAAGTGTATAAATGCAAACAGCCTCAAAACACATATCTGTTCCCTTTAAAAATGTACTGAGAGAAGCTGACACCATTATTTGGCATTGCGACTGTTGTAGTTGGGTGGAACTAGAAATTCTGGCTGAAACAGCTTATCTTTGGGGATAAAGGAATCCAACAGGATTAACCACACCTCCAACCACGCAATCTTGTAATATCAATGCCGGGAGGAGTTGACATTTAACCCTAACTGTATTTGCTCTAAAAACAAAAAAAAATTGTATTTTGATTCGTTTTTACGGTCAGACTATTTTTTTTGCATTTTTTTCATAGAACAGTCAACCAATGTTCCCTAAGATCAGGGATGAAGGTGATACTGCAATCACATACTTTTCTAAGGTCTTAGGACTCTTTAAAAGTGGCAAAGATTGAAAATCAAGTTCACATGGCAGTTCAGATTGTTTATAACCAATGGTATAAACAGTGACTTAAAGTGACAGCAGTTAGCATGCAGTTTATGAGTGGTGATTAATCAGGTGGTAAGTAAAATAATAAATGCATCAACAACTTAACTTATATTATAAAAAAAAATCAACAAAACAGACAGTAAATCTTATTAAACAAAAAAAAGTTTAAATGTAATAAAAATAAAACAGTTGGGATTTAAACAGTAATAAACTTTTATAAGAGGTGGAAAGTACCTTGTTTTTCTTAATGAAAGGCCACAACTTGCCGCGAGATTTGCCAGGAGTTTTGGGATCGGTCTTCCCGTCAGCCTTGGTGTTTGTAAGACTAGTGTCCGACACAGTGCGTTTTATGGACTGCGTGAAGTCCTCAAAGTCGACATCTCCGGGAGGCTCAAACCCAGATTTGAAGGCTTCTATGACTGTCTGAGAATCCTGAAATATAGAAAATAATAGGAGAGTCTATAAACGGTGTCATATGGGGGTCCGAGATCACCAGCAGCAGCCATTTGTAAAAGCAAACAGCTCTTTATTAATTCCCCCCAAACAGGTAACATATATAGCACAAAGGAACCACATGACTGGCTCACCGCTGTTTTCTTGGTCCCACACTGGGGTAAGGTACCTCCAAGTTTCAGGGTTCCATACAGGTCGCAGGAATTCAGCAAAAAATGTCTCAGTACCCAGAGCATTCACTTTGCTCACATCTCCTGAACTTTTCTACACTGCCTCACTGACACAGCTTCTGATTTCCCTCTGCTGCCTTTCAAGCCTCCCTTGCTTGGGGCTTAACCCCTACGGGACCAGAGTCCTGGTAGTCAGGGTTTGGAGGTTCTTCCCACCCAAAACTCTTTAAATCTCCGAAATCCTGGGTCCCTACTATGGACTTAACAATTCAAAGAGTACTGGAAATCAGTCTACTTCAGCCATACTTCCCCCAGAACACCTCACCCATCGTGGGTGAGAACCCCTGAGTACTCAGCAAATGTCTTAAAAACTGCCCCCCTTAAAAGGGACCACAACTCAAATATCGGGGGAAAAGTACCTGCAGTCCAGGACACATTCCCAGTGTCCTGTACAAAGGTTACACTGAAAGTATACAAGAGGTAGAAGTGACTGGGCCAGAAACTATGAAGAGAATGGACTTCACGTGTTCAATAATGAAAAATTTGATTACTCAATTCAACCAAGCAGATCCTCCTATTCATGTTTTCAGAAGAGTGTAAGAGAATGAACGGTGAAATTCTGAGTGGTTGTTGAGTGCAATGAGATTTTTTTTCTACCTTCAGAAGCTTTTAACCATGAATGAAGATTCATTTTTTTTACTAGAGTTTAGTGCTTTTTACATGTGTATGTGGCCAAGCCAAACAGACTTGATCCTGACATCCTTACAAACCATAACTCCATATGGATAGTTGCCAGAACCTAGTTTGGTGTGTTCATGCAGGTGCAGAATTGGCCCGCTTGTGCTCAGATGGGCCACGGGTCTCTGCCCGATTCTAGAGATCTACTACACATCTCCACATCCATGATAAGGTGCAGAGGATGAGCAAGGGTTTAACAATATTTCCGGGTGAAGTTCTGCTTTAAGAAAAGTGATAAAATATCACTCAAACTGTAAGATTATATTACTGGTATTTCTATCTTATCTTAAAGTACTGATGTTATTGTAGGTGGTTCCCGGGCAAGCGAGTTCTACACCCCTCAAACTTCAGTCTCTTTGGCTTGCATATTATACCAAAAATGTAAATTGAAGCTCCACACTACTGCCAAAACTAGAGAGTAGTCAAGGTGTTTGGCTGCCAAACCAGCTGTTGACAAGACCTGTGCTTGTAATCACGCTAGAAGGAATACCAATAAAGGTCCAATTTACTTCTAGTCCATGTATATTGTTTTCAATCCCAAGTCCTGATTAAGGGGATGTTTCTGGACCCTCAAAATGCATTTGTTGTCCACCTGACCTGTAGAGGAATAAAGTAATATCTGGACGTTTTAGCATTGTTGTGGCACTTTAATTTACATTTTTCAAAACAACTGTAAGGGGGCATTCTTTCCACTGACCACCACTGTAAGGGGAGGATTCTGACTATCACTAAAAGAGGGGCATTCTTTCTAATAACCAACAAGGTAAGTGGGGGCATTCTTCCCAGTGACCACCTATGTAAGGTACATTATTCCCATTGACCCCCTGGTGAATTGATTTTAGCAGGCTTTCCATGGGATCTGAAAATTATTTCAAGAGTTCCTCTTGGGTAAAAAGGTTGAAAAAGGCTGGCCTACAATATAGCTCACCACTTCACCTGTTCTAAGAGCATAGAATACCTTTTAATAGGTTCTTCTTCTGGATAAAGTGTCTGCCTCTGCTGTCCACAATCTGCAGCAATATTACACTGTTCTCCAAATGGGTTTACACCTATCTATGCTTTTACTCCAGTATCTCCACTTTCACTTATAAAATTTTGAGCATGGCTGCAATAATCTAAGTTATATCAATCACATTTTAGATGCATAAAATGTATATCCAGATATTACCCAAATTTACCCCTCCCAAACCAAGAGAGAGAGGTGGGGACAGATGCAGTTCTGTAGCCCACCAGGCAGGCCACTATTTGGGATTTCAGTGCAGTAAAGACACTGTGTTGTCAGTCCAAACAGGAAGTTAGGAGCACACTGGATTTCTGGTAGATCAACAAGTATTTTTCTGCACATCATTTGCTTTTTTAAAGGATAAACAAGGGGATGTGTGCACATATAAGAGAGAGGTACTGAATATGTTTTGTTTTATGTTGCCCCAACATACAATAGTAGCACAAAGCCTGTAAAATCTGCTGTGAGCCACTGACATGTCTTGGCTGAAAGGCAGCCATATTAGCAAAGCAGTGTAAACCAATGTAGCTTTTGTCGCTATTTTTTTATGAAAAGCAGCAAGTATGACCAGAGGGAAAATCACAGACCTATTTCAGGAGTGTGATGCAAATGATGGTACTGTATTCTAATGAAAACCAAACAGAAGCATGCTTGGTGTCCAGGACAATGAACTGCTGGAGCACAGAAGGATGGAATACAAAGATCTAGATCTAGCTCTAGGCCCGACTGTGCCTCACGCTCACATTGTATACACTCCCAATTTTCATACCGCAGTCGGATTATAAACCTCTGGCCTATCATTATCCTTTCAGTGTGTGGCAGTGGTGAGGAACACAAACATCCACAAAGACTGCTTATTAAGGGTTTCAGCCCACAAGGAGGTCACGTTAAAGACTAACATTTCATAGTGCTTCAATGAGCCATTCATTTCAGTTAACGGGCTGCACACGTAAATTTTAATCTGTAATTAGTGGGAATGCTTTAGCAGTCCCACTATTGTTATTCGTTTTTTTATTATTAGTGGGAATGCTTTAGCAGTCCCACTATTGTTATTCGTTTTTTTATTAGTGGGAATGCTTTAGCAGTCCCACTATTGTTATTAGTGGGAATGCTTTAGCAGTCCCACTATTGTTATTCGTTTTTTTATTAGTGGGAATGCTTTAGCAGTCCCACTATTGTTATTCGTTTTTTTATTATTTTTCTTCTTATTCCGTACGTTTTTCGGTAATGCGTAACTTCTGCATACTTTCAGCTATTAAAACCATTCAACTATCAAAATGTTCGTCTCTTTTAGCTGAGGTGTGCTCTTTTTCAACTTTTTTTCTACCATTTATACTTTTTAAAATATTAAGCTTTTTATCACTTTTTTTTAACATTGAAGTCAATGGGAGCATGCTTGAAATCCTTAAATTTTTCTTCCGCTCCCAAAAGTTTCAGCTCCTTCATACTTTCACCTAGAGACACCAAACAAACTTTAAAATGTTCACAAAATATTCAGCTATCTGGCTATAGCTTTTCAGTTTTATATCTTTTACAGTTTTTGAGAAAAAGCTTTTTGTTTAGAGGTCATTTCAAGAAATTTTAGCCATTAATCAGAGTGTACTGTGTGTGTTTTGTTGCCATGGTTACCAAAGCTTCTGTTATACACAGGGGGGGAGGTGGCTGGAGCATCTCAGCTCTGATTAGAGCCCAGGGGAGGGGACAAAAGCTGAAAAATCAGAACATGATTTCTAAACTGCCGCCACTCCCTCATTTTCAAGCCCACCTACACAAATCTTATATCAAAACGTTCAGCTATCCCTGCTGCCACTAAACATGTCCACGGCTAAGCCATAGTCCTGATAGTTTTCACAATATGACCATTTGTTTGCAACTCACGCCGTCCATTGACATTCATTGAAACTACACTCTAGCCCCTTCAAATTTGAAGGGCAATTTCTAAACTGCGACGGTGCCTTCAATTTTAATATTTCAGAGACATACTATGTATCAAAATCTAGGTCTGGGTCTTGTGATTCTCACAATATAAAGATCTTCGCTGTAGGATGTATAGTTTTTAAAATACGGCCATTTGTTTAGAGGTCATTTCAGGAAATTTTAGCCATTAATCAGAGTGTACTGTTTGTTTTGTTGCCATGGTTACCAAAGCTTCTGTTATACACAGGGGGGGAGGTGGCTGGAGCATCTCAGCTTTGATTACAGAGCCCGGGGGAGGGGACAGACACACCATGTACTGATTTATAATAGAGGAATATGATGGGGCAGTTTTGATGGGGTAATTCTGATGGGGCAGTTTTGATGGTGGCAATATGATGGGGCAGTTTTGATGGTGGCAATATGATGGGGCTGTTTTGATAGGGCAATTCTGATGGGGCAGTTTTGATGGTGGCAATATGATGGGACAGTTTTGATGGCAATATGATGGGGGCAATTTTGCTGGGGGCCGTTTTAGCAATTCAGCATTCCCACGCATTTTCCCCAGGAAATGCATTTTCTAGTTAGTGGGAATGCTTTAGCAGTCCCACTATTGTTATTCGATTTTATTTATTTTTAATAATTTTAATTTTATTCCGTACGTTTTTCGGTAATGCGTAACTTCTGCATACATTCAGCTATTAAAACCATTCAACTATCAAAATGTTCGTCTCTTTTAGCTGAGGTGTGCTCTTTTTCAACTTTTTTTCTACCATTTATACTTTTTAAAATATTAAGCTTTTTATCACTTTTTTTTAACATTGAAGTCAATGGGAGCATGCTTGAAATCCTTAAATTTTTCTTCCGCTCCCAAAAGTTTCAGCTCCTTCATACTTTCACCTAGAGACACCAAACAAACTTTAAAATGTTCACAAAATATTCAGCTATCTGGCTATAGCTTTTCAGTTTGATATCTTTTACAGTTTTTGAGAAAAAGCTTTTTGTTTAGAGGTCATTTCAGGAAATTTTAGCCATTAATCAGAGTGCACTGTGTGTGTTTTGTTGCCATGGTTACCAAAGCTTCTGTTATACACAGAGGGGGGGGAGGTGGCTGGAGCATCTCAGCTTTAATTACAGAGCCCGGGGGGAGGGGACAGACACACCATGTACTGATTATAATAGAGGAATATGATGGGGCAGTTTTGATGGTGGCAATTCTGATGGGGCAGTTTTGATGGCGGTCATTTTAGCAATTTAGCTATTCAGCAATTATTTTTGAAAAAAAAAATATATTTTTGAAAAAAAAAATATATTTCTGAAAAAAAAAAAATTATTTTTGAAAAAAAAAAAAAATCATTTTTGAAAAAAAAAAATTATTTTTGAAAAAAAAAAAAAATTATTTTTGAAAAAAAAAAATTATTTTTGAAAAAAAAAAAAATATTTTTGAAAAAAAAAATATTTTTGAAAAAAAAAATATTTTTGAAAAAAAAAAATATTTAAAAAAAAAAATCATTTTTGAAAAAAAAATTTTTGAAAAAAAAATTTTTTGAAAAAAAAAAATTTTTGAAAAAAAAAATAATTTTTGAAAAAAAATTATTTTTGAAAAAAAAAAATATTTTTGAAAAAAAAAATATTTTTGAAAAAAAAAAATATTTTTTGATGGGGCAGTTTTGATGGTGGCAATATGATGGTGCAGTTTTGATGGGGCAATTCTGATGGGGCAGTTTTGATGGTGGCAATATGATGGGACAGTTTTGATGGCAATATGATGGGGGCAATTTTGCTGGGGGCCGTTTTAGCAATTCAGCATTCCCACGCATTTTCCCCAGGAAATGCATTTTCTAGTTAGTGGGAATGCTTTAGCAGTCCCACTATTGTTATTCGATTTTATTTATTTTTAATTTTAATTTTATTCCGTACGTTTTTCGGTAATGCGTAACTTCTGCATACTTTCAGCTATTAAAACCATTCAACTATCAAAATGTTCGTCTCTTTTAGCTGAGGTGTGCTCTTTTTCAACTTTTTTTCTACCATTTATACTTTTTAAAATATTAAGCTTTTTATCACTTTTTTTTAACATTGAAGTCAATGGGAGCATGCTTGAAATCCTTAAATTTTTCTTCCGCTCCCAAAAGTTTCAGCTCCTTCATACTTTCACCTAGAGACACCAAACAAACTTTAAAATGTTCACAAAATATTCAGCTATCTGGCTATAGCTTTTCAGTTTGATATCTTTTACAGTTTTTGAGAAAAAGATTTTTGTTTAGAGGTCATTTCAGGAAATTTTAGCCATTAATCAGAGTGCACTGTGTGTGTTTTGTTGCCATGGTTACCAAAGCTTCTGTTATACACAGAGGGGGGGGGAGGTGGCTGGAGCATCTCAGCTTTAATTACAGAGCCCGGGGGGAGGGGACAGACACACCATGTACTGATTATAATAGAGGAATATGATGGGGCAGTTTTGATGGTGGCAATTCTGATGGGGCAGTTTTGATGGCGGTCATTTTAGCAATTTAGCTATTCAGCAATTATTTTTGAAAAAAAAAATATATTTTTGAAAAAAAAAATATATTTCTGAAAAAAAAAAAATTATTTTTGAAAAAAAAAAAAAATCATTTTTGAAAAAAAAAAATTATTTTTGAAAAAAAAAAAAAATTATTTTTGAAAAAAAAAAATTATTTTTGAAAAAAAAAATATTTTTGAAAAAAAAAATATTTTTGAAAAAAAAAAATATTTAAAAAAAAAAATCATTTTTGAAAAAAAAATTTTTGAAAAAAAAATTTTTTGAAAAAAAAAATTTTTGAAAAAAAAAATAATTTTTGAAAAAAAATTATTTTTGAAAAAAAAAAATATTTTTGAAAAAAAAAAATATTTTTGAAAAAAAAAAATATTTTTTGATGGGGCAGTTTTGATGGTGGCAATATGATGGTGCAGTTTTGATGGGGCAATTCTGATGGGGCAGTTTTGATGGTGGCAATATGATGGGACAGTTTTGATGGCAATATGATGGGGGCAATTTTGCTGGGGGCCGTTTTAGCAATTCAGCATTCCCACGCATTTTCCCCAGGAAATGCATTTTCTAGTTATTTTTCTTCTTATTCCGTACGTTTTTCGGTAATGCGTAACTTCTGCATACTTTCAGCTATTAAAACCATTCAACTATCAAAATGTTCGTCTCTTTTAGCTGAGGTGTGCTCTTTTTCAACTTTTTTTCTACCATTTATACTTTTTAAAATATTAAGCTTTTTATCACTTTTTTTTAACATTGAAATCAATGGGAGCATGCTTGAAATGCTTAAATTTTTCTTCCGCTCCCAAAAGTTTCAGCTCCTTCATACTTTCACCTAGAGACACCAAACAAACTTTAAAATGTTCACAAAATATTCAGCTATCTGGCTATAGCTTTTCAGTTTTATATCTTTTACAGTTTTTGAGAAAAAGCTTTTTGTTTAGAGGTCATTTCAAGAAATTTTAGCCATTAATCAGAGTGTACTGTGTGTGTTTTGTTGCCATGGTTACCAAAGCTTCTGTTATACACAGGGGGGGAGGAGGCTGGAGCATCTCAGCTCTGATTAGAGCCCAGGGGAGGGGACAAAAGCTGAAAAATCAGAACATGATTTCTAAACTGCCTCCACTCCCTCATTTTCAAGCCCACCTACATAAATCTTATATCAAAACGTTCAGCTATCCCTGCTGCCACTAAACATGTCCACGGCTAAGCCATAGTCCTGATAGTTTTCACAATATGACCATTTGTTTGCAACTCACACCGTCCATTGACATTCATTGAAACTACACTCTAGCCCCTTCAAATTTGAAGGGCAATTTCTAAACTGCGACCGTGCCTTCAATTTTAATATTTCAGAGACATACTATGTATCAAAATCTAGGTCTGGGTCTTGTGATTCTCACAATATAAAGATCTTCGCTGTAGGATGTATAGTTTTTAAAATACGGCCATTTGTTTAGAGGTCATTTCAGGAAATTTTAGCCATTAATCAGAGTGTACTGTTTGTTTTGTTGCCATGGTTACCAAAGCTTCTGTTATACACAGGGGGGGGAGGTGGCTGGAGCATCTCAGCTTTGATTACAGAGCCCGGGGGAGGGGGACAGACACACCATGTACTGATTTATAATAGAGGAATATGATGGGGCAGTTTTGATGGGGTAATTCTGATGGGGCAGTTTTGATGGTGGCAATATGATGGGGCAGTTTTGATGGTGGCAATATGATGGGGCTGTTTTGATAAGGCAATTCTGATGGGGCAGTTTTGATGGTGGCAATATGATGGTGCAGTTTTGATGGGGCAATTCTGATGGGGCAGTTTTGATGGTGGCAATATGATGGGACAGTTTTGATGGCAATATGATGGGGGCAATTTTGCTGGGGGCCGTTTTAGCAATTAAGCATTCCCACGCATTTTCCCCAGGAAATGCATTTTCTAGTTAGTGGGAATGCTTTAGCAGTCCCACTATTGTTATTCGTTTTTTTATTAGTGGGAATGCTTTAGCAGTCCCACTATTGTTATTCGATTTTATTTATTTTTAATTTTAATTTTATTCCGTACGTTTTTCGGTAATGCGTAACTTCTGCATACTTTCAGCTATTAAAACCATTCAACTATCAAAATGTTTGTCTCTTTTAGCTGAGGTGTGCTCTTTTTCAACTTTTTTTCTACCATTTATACTTTTTAAAATATTAAGCTTTTTATCACTTTTTTTTAACATTGAAGTCAATGGGAGCATGCTTGAAATCCTTAAATTTTTCTTCCGCTCCCAAAAGTTTCAGCTCCTTCATACTTTCACCTAGAGACACCAAACAAACTTTAAAATGTTCACAAAATATTCAGCTATCTGGCTATAGCTTTTCAGTTTGATATCTTTTACAGTTTTTGAGAAAAAGCTTTTTGTTTAGAGGTCATTTCAGGAAATTTTAGCCATTAATCAGAGTGCACTGTGTGTTTTGTTGCCATGGTTACCAAAGCTTCTGTTATACACAGAGGGGGGGGAGGTGGCTGGAGCATCTCAGCTTTAATTACAGAGCCCGGGGGGAGGGGACAGACACACCATGTACTGATTATAATAGAGGAATATGATGGGGCAGTTTTGATGGTGGCAATTCTGATGGGGCAGTTTTGATGGCGGTCATTTTAGCAATTTAGCTATTCAGCAATTATTTTTGAAAAAATATATATATTTTTGAAAAAAAAAATATATTTCTGAAAAAAAAAAAATTATTTTTGAAAAAAAAAAAAAATCATTTTTGAAAAAAAAAATAATTTTTGAAAAAAAAAAAAATTATTTTTGAAAAAAAAAAAATATTTTTGAAAAAAAAAAAATATTTTTGAAAAAAAAATATATTTTTGAAAAAAAAAATATTTTTGAAAAAAAAAATATTTAAAAAAAAAAATTTTTGAAAAAAAAATTTTTGAAAAAAAAAATTTTTGAAAAAAAAAATAATTTTTGAAAAAAAAATATTTTTGAAAAAAAAAAATATTTTTGAAAAAAAAAAATATTTTTTGATGGGGCAGTTTTGATGGTGGCAATATGATGGTGCAGTTTTGATGGGGCAATTCTGATGGGGCAGTTTTGATGGTGGCAATATGATGGGACAGTTTTGATGGCAATATGATGGGGGCAATTTTGCTGGGGGCCGTTTTAGCAATTCAGCATTCCCACGCATTTTCCCCAGGAAATGCATTTTCTAGTTATTTTTCTTCTTATTCCGTACGTTTTTCGGTAATGCGTAACTTCTGCATACTTTCAGCTATTAAAACCATTCAACTATCAAAATGTTCGTCTCTTTTAGCTGAGGTGTGCTCTTTTTCAACTTTTTTTCTACCATTTATACTTTTTAAAATATTAAGCTTTTTATCACTTTTTTTAAACATTGAAATCAATGGGAGCATGCTTGAAATGCTTAAATTTTTCTTCCGCTCCCAAAAGTTTCAGCTCCTTCATACTTTCACCTAGAGACACCAAACAAACATTAAAATGTTCACAAAATATTCAGCTATCTGGCTATAGCTTTTCAGTTTTATATCTTTTACAGTTTTTGAGAAAAAGCTTTTTGTTTAGAGGTCATTTCAAGAAATTTTAGCCATTAATCAGAGTGTACTGTGTGTGTTTTGTTGCCACGGTTACCAAAGCTTCTGTTATACACAGGGGGGAGGTGGCTGGAGCATCTGAGCTCTGATTACAGAGCCCGGGGGGAGGGGACAGACACACCATGTACTGATTTATAATAGAGGAATATGATGGGGCAGTTTTGATGGGGCAATTCTGATGGGGCAGTTTTGATGGTGGCAATATGATGGGGCAGTTTTGATGGGGCAATTCTGATGGGGCAGTTTTGATGGTGGCAATATGATGGGGCAGTATTAATGGGGACAATTTTGATGGGGCAGTTTTGATGGCAGTATGATGGGGCAGTTTTGATGGCGGTCGTTTTAGCAATTTAGCTATTCAGCAATTATTTTTGAAAAAAAAAAATATTTTTGAAAAAAAAAAATATATTTTTGAAAAAAAAAAAAATTTTGAAAAAAAAACAATATTTTTGAAAAAAAAAATTATTTTTGAAAAAAAAATTTTTTTTTGAAAAAAAAAATCATTTTTGAAAAAAAAAAAATATTTTTGAAAAAAAAAAAATTTTGAAAAAAAAACAATATTTTTGAAAAAAAAATATTTTTGAAAAAAAAAAAAAAGAAAAAAAAATTATTTTGAAAAAAAAAATTATTTTTGAAATAAAAAAAAAAATATTTTTGAAAAAAAAAATTATTTTTGAAAAAAAAAAAATATTTTTGAAAAAAAAAAATATTTTTGAAAAAAAAAAATGTATTTTTGAAAAAAAAAAAAATTATTTTTGAAAAAAAAAATATATATATTTTTGAAAAAAAAATCATTTTTGAAAAAAAAAATTACTTTTGAAAAAAAAAATTACTTTTGAAAAAAAAATTACTTTTAGTTTTGATGGGGCAATTCTGATGGGGACAATTTTGATGGGGCAATTCTAATGGGGCAGTTTTGATGGCAATATGATGGGGGCAGTTTTGATGGTGGCAATATGATGGGGCAGTTTTGATGGTGGTAATATGATGGGGCAGTTTTGATGGTGGCAATATGATGGGGCAGTTTTGATGTGGCATTTCTGATGGTGGCAATATGATGGGACAGTTTTGATGGAGCAATTCTGATGGGGCAGTTTTGATGGTGGCAATATGATGGGGCAGTTTTAATGGGGACAATTTTGATGGGGTAATTCTGATGGGGCAGTTTTGATGGCGGCCGTTTTAGCAATTTAGCTATTCAGCATTCCCACGCATTTTCCCCAGGAAATGCATTTTCTAGTTATTTTTCTTATTCCGTACGTTTTTCGGTAATGCGTAACTTCTGCATACTTTCAGCTATTAAAACCATTCAACTATCAAAATGTTCGTCTCTTTTAGCTGAGGTGTGCTCTTTTTCAACTTTTTTTCTACCATTTATACTTTTTAAAATATTAAGCTTTTTATCACTTTTTTTAACATTGAAGTCAATGGGAGCATGCTTGAAATCCTTAAATTTTTCTTCCGCTCCCAAAAGTTTCAGCTCCTTCATACTTTCACCTAGAGACACCAAACAAACTTTAAAATGTTCACAAAATATTCAGCTATCTGGCTATAGCTTTTCAGTTTGACATCTTTTACAGTTTTTGAGAAAAAGCTTTTTGTTTAGAGGTCATTTCAGGAAATTTTAGCCATTAATCAGAGTGTACTGTGTGTGTTTTGTTGCCATGGTTACCAAAGCTTCTGTTATACACAGAGGGGGGGGAGGTGGCTGGAGCATCTCAGCTTTGATTACAGAGCCCGGGGGAGGGGACAGACACACCATGTACTGATTTATAATAGAGGAATATGATGGGGCAGTTTTGATGGTGGCAATTCTGATGGGGCCGTTTTGATGGCGGTCATTTTAGCAATTTAGCTATTCAGCAATTATTTTTGAAAAAAAAAAAATATTTTTGAAAAAAAAAAATATTTTTGAAAAAAAAAAAAATATTTTTTAAAAAAAAAAATTTTTGAAAAAAAAAATTATTTTTGAAAAAAAAAAAAAAATCATTTTTGAAAAAAAAAAATATATTTTTGAAAAAAAAAAATATATTTTTGAAAAAAAAAATTATTTTTGAAAAAAAAAATATTTTTGAAAAAAAAATAAAAATATTTTTTTTAAAAAAAAAATCATTTTTGATGGGGCAGTTTTGATGGTGGCAATATGATGGTGCAGTTTTGATGAGGCAATTCTGATGGGGCAGTTTTGATGGTGGCAATATGATGGGACAGTTTTGATGGCAATATGATGGGGGCAATTTTGCTGGGGGCCGTTTTAGCAATTCAGCATTCCCACGCATTTTCCCCAGGAAATGCATTTTCTAGTTAGTGGGAATGCTTTAGCAGTCCCACTATTGTTATTCGTTTTTTTATTATTTTTCTTCTTATTCCGTACGTTTTTCGGTAATGCGTAACTTCTGCATACTTTCAGCTATTAAAACCATTCAACTATCAAAATGTTCGTCTCTTTTAGCTGAGGTGTCCTCTTTTTCAACTTTTTTTCTACCATATATACTTTTTAAAATATTAAGCTTTTTATCACTTTTTTTTAACATTGAAGTCAATGGGAGCATGCTTGAAATCCTTAAATTTTTCTTCCGCTCCCAAAAGTTTCAGCTCCTTCATACTTTCACCTAGAGACACCAAACAAACTTTAAAATGTTCACAAAATATTCAGCTATCTGGCTATAGCTTTTCAATTTGATATCTTTTACAGTTTTTGAGAAAAAGCTTTTTGTTTAGAGGTCATTTCAAGAAATTTTAGCCATTAATCAGAGTGTACTGTGTGTGTTTTGTTGCCATGGTTACCAAAGCTTCTGTTATACACAGGGGGGGAGGTGGCTGGAGCATCTCAGCTCTGATTAGAGCCCAGGGGAGGGGACAAAAGCTGAAAAATCAGAACATGATTTCTAAACTGCCTCCACTCCCTCATTTTCAAGCCCACCTACATAAATCTTATATCAAAACGTTCAGCTATCCCTGCTGCCACTAAACATGTCCACGGCTAAGCCATAGTCCTGATAGTTTTCACAATATGACCATTTGTTTGCAACTCACACCGTCCATTGACATTCATTGAAACTACACTCTAGCCCCTTCAAATTTGAAGGGCAATTTCTAAACTGCGACCGTGCCTTCAATTTTAATATTTCAGAGACATACTATGTATCAAAATCTAGGTCTGAGTCTTGTGATTCTCACAATATAAAGATCTTTGCTGTAGGATGTATAGTTTTTAAAATACGGCCATTTGTTTAGAGGTCATTTCAGGAAATTTTAGCCATTAATCAGAGTGTACTGTTAGTGTTTGTTTTGTTGCCATGGTTACCAAAGCTTCTGTTATACACAGGGGGGAGGGGACAGACACACCATGTACTGATTTATAATAGAGGAATATGATGGGGCAGTTTTGATGGGGTAATTCTGATGGGGCAGTTTTGATGGTGGCAATATGATGGGGCAGTTTTGATGGTGGCAATTCTGATGGGGCAGTTTTGATGGTGGCAATATGATGGGACAGTTTTGATGGCAATATGATGGGGGCAATTTTGCTGGGGGCCGTTTTAGCAATTCAGCATTCCCACGCATTTTCCCCAGGAAATGCATTTTCTAGTTATTTTTCTTATTCCGTACGTTTTTCGGTAATGCGTAACTTCTGCATACTTTCAGCTATTAAAACCATTCAACTATCAAAATGTTCGTCTCTTTTAGCTGAGGTGTGCTCTTTTTCAACTTTTTTTCTACCATTTATACTTTTTAAAATATTAAGCTTTTTATCACTTTTTTTAACATTGAAGTCAATGGGAGCATGCTTGAAATCCTTAAATTTTTCTTCCGCTCCCAAAAGTTTCAGCTCCTTCATACTTTCACCTAGAGACACCAAACAAACTTTAAAATGTTCACAAAATATTCAGCTATCTGGCTATAGCTTTTCAATTTGATATCTTTTACAGTTTTTGAGAAAAAGCTTTTTGTTTAGAGGTCATTTCAAGAAATTTTAGCCATTAATCAGAGTGTACTGTGTGTGTTTTGTTGCCATGGTTACCAAAGCTTCTGTTATACACAGGGGGGGAGGTGGCTGGAGCATCTCAGCTCTGATTAGAGCTCAGGGGAGGGGACAAAAGCTGAAAAATCAGAACATGATTTCTAAACTGCCTCCACTCCCTCATTTTCAAGCCCACCTACATAAATCTTATATCAAAACGTTCAGCTATCCCTGCTGCCACTAAACATGTCCACGGCTAAGCCATAGTCCTGATAGTTTTCACAATATGACCATTTGTTTGCAACTCACACCGTCCATTGACATTCATTGAAACTACACTCTAGCCCCTTCAAATTTGAAGGGCAATTTCTAAACTGCGACCGTGCCTTCAATTTTAATATTTCAGAGACATACTATGTATCAAAATCTAGGTCTGAGTCTTGTGATTCTCACAATATAAAGATCTTTGCTGTAGGATGTATAGTTTTTAAAATACGGCCATTTGTTTAGAGGTCATTTCAGGAAATTTTAGCCATTAATCAGAGTGTACTGTTAGTGTTTGTTTTGTTGCCATGGTTACCAAAGCTTCTGTTATACACAGGGGGGAGGGGACAGACACACCATGTACTGATTTATAATAGAGGAATATGATGGGGCAGTTTTGATGGGGTAATTCTGATGGGGCAGTTTTGATGGTGGCAATATGATGGGGCAGTTTTGATGGTGGCAATTCTGATGGGGCAGTTTTGATGGTGGCAATATGATGGGACAGTTTTGATGGCAATATGATGGGGGCAATTTTGCTGGGGGCCGTTTTAGCAATTCAGCATTCCCACGCATTTTCCCCAGGAAATGCATTTTCTAGTTATTTTTCTTCTTATTCCGTACGTTTTTCGGTAATGCGTAACTTCTGCATACTTTCAGCTATTAAAACCATTCAACTATCAAAATGTTCGTCTCTTTTAGCTGAGGTGTGCTCTTTTTCAACTTTTTTTCTACCATTTATACTTTTTAAAATATTAAGCTTTTTATCACTTTTTTTTAACATTGAAGTCAATGGGAGCATGCTTGAAATCCTTAAATTTTTCTTCCGCTCCCAAAAGTTTCAGCTCCTTCATACTTTCACCTAGAGACACCAAACAAACTTTAAAATGTTCACAAAATATTCAGCTATCTGGCTATAGCTTTTCAGTTTTATATCTTTTACAGTTTTTGAGAAAAAGCTTTTTGTTTAGAGGTCATTTCAAGAAATTTTAGCCATTAATCAGAGTGTACTGTATGTGTTTTGTTGCCATGGTTACCAAAGCTTCTGTTATACACAGGGGGGGAGGTGGTTGGAGCATCTCAGCTCTGATTAGAGCCCAGGGGAGGGGACAAAAGCTGAAAAATCAGAACATGATTTCTAAACTGCCGCCACTCCCTCATTTTCAAGCCCACCTACACAAATCTTATATCAAAACGTTCAGCTATCCCTGCTGCCACTAAACATGTCCACGGCTAAGCCATAGTCCTGATAGTTTTCACAATATGACCATTTGTTTGCAACTCACGCCGTCCATTGACATTCATTGAAACTACACTCTAGCCCCTTCAAATTTGAAGGGCAATTTCTAAACTGCGACCGTGCCTTCAATTTTAATATTTCAGAGACATACTATGTATCAAAATCTAGGTCTGGGTCTTGTGATTCTCACAATATAAAGATCTTCACTGTAGGATGTATAGTTTTTAAAATACGGCCATTTGTTTAGAGGTCATTTCAGGAAATTTTAGCCATTAATCAGAGAGTACTGTTTGTTTTATTGCCATGGTTACCAAAGCTTCTGTTATACACAGGGGGGAGGTGGCTGGAGCATCTCAGCTCTGATTACAGAGCCCGGGGGGAGGGGACAGACACACCATGTACTGATTTATAATAGAGGAATATGATGGGGCAGTTTTGATGGGGCAATTCTGATGGGGCAGTTTTGATGGTGGCAATATGATGGGGCAGTTTTGATGGGGCAATTCTGATGGGGCAGTTTTGATGGTGGCAATATGATGGGGCAGTATTAATGGGGACAATTTTGATGGGGCAGTTTTGATGGCAGTATGATGGGGCAGTTTTGATGGAGGTCGTTTTAGCAATTTAGCTATTCAGCAATTATTTTTGAAAAAAAAAAATATTTTTGAAAAAAATATATATATTTTTGAAAAAAAAAAAAATTTTTGAAAAAAAAACAATATTTTTGAAAAAAAAAATTATTTTTGAAAAAAAAAAAAATTATTTTTGAAAAAAAAATCATTTTTGAAAAAAAAATATTTTTGAAAAAAAAAAAAAATTGAAAAAAAACAATATTTTTGAAAAAAAAAAACATTTTTGAAAAAAAAATTATTTTTGAAAAAAAAAAAAGAAAAAAAAAATTATTTTGAAAAAAAAAAATTATTTTTGAAAAAAAAAAAAATTATTTTTGAAAAAAAAAATTATTTTTGAAAAAAAAAATTATTTTTGAAAAAAAAACAATATTTTTGAAAAAAAAAATCATTTTTGAAAAAAAAATTATTTTTGAAAAAAAAAAAAGAAAAAAAAAATTATTTTGAAAAAAAAAAATTATTTTTGAAAAAAAAAAATTATTTTTGAAAAAAAAAATTATTTTTGAAAAAAAAAAATTATTTTTGAAAAAAAAAATTATTTTTGAAAAAAAAATTATTTTTGAAAAAAAAAAATATTTTTGAAAAAAAAAATTATTTTTGAAAAAAAAAATATATATATTTTTGAAAAAAAAATTTATTTTTGAAAAAAAAAATTACTTTTGAAAAAAAAATTACTTTTAGTTTTGATGGGGCAATTCTGATGGGGACAATTTTGATGGGGCAATTCTAATGGGGCAGTTTTGATGGCAATATGATGGGGGCAGTTTTGATGGTGGCAATATGATGGGGCAGTTTTGATGGTGGTAATATGATGGGGCAGTTTTGATGGTGGCATTTCTGATGGTGGCAATATGATGGGACAGTTTTGATGGAGCAATTCTGATGGGGCAGTTTTGATGGTGGCAATATGATGGGGCAGTTTTAATGGGGACAATTTTGATGGGGTAATTCTGATGGGGCAGTTTTGATGGCGGCCGTTTTAGCAATTTAGCTATTCAGCATTCCCACGCATTTTCCCCAGGAAATGCATTTTCTAGTTAGTGGGAATGCTTTAGCAGTCCCACTATTGTTATTAGTGGGAATGCTTTAGCAGTCCCACTATTGTTATTCGATTTTATTTATTTTTAATTTTAATTTTATTCCGTACGTTTTTCGGTAATGCGTAACTTCTGCATACTTTCAGCTATTAAAACCATTCAACTATCAAAATGTTCGTCTCTTTTAGCTGAGGTGTGCTCTTTTTCAACTTTTTTTCTACCATTTATACTTTTTAAAATATTAAGCTTTTTATCACTTTTTTTTAACATTGAAGTCAATGGGAGCATGCTTGAAATCCTTAAATTTTTCTTCCGCTCCCAAAAGTTTCAGCTCCTTCATACTTTCACCTAGAGACACCAAACAAACTTTAAAATGTTCACAACATATTCAGCTATCTGGCTATAGCTTTTCAGTTTGATATCTTTTACAGTTTTTGAGAAAAAGCTTTTTGTTTAGAGGTCATTTCAGGAAATTTTAGCCATTAATCAGAGTGCACTGTGTGTGTTTTGTTGCCATGGTTACCAAAGCTTCTGTTATACACAGAGGGGGGGGGAGGTGGCTGGAGCATCTCAGCTTTAATTACAGAGCCCGGGGAGAGGGGACAGACACACCATGTACTGATTATAATAGAGGAATATGATGGGGCAGTTTTGATGGTGGCAATTCTGATGGGGCAGTTTTGATGGCGGTCATTTTAGCAATTTAGCTATTCAGCAATTATTTTTGAAAAAAAATATATATTTTTGAAAAAAAAAATATATTTCTGAAAAAAAAAAAATTATTTTTGAAAAAAAAAAAATCATTTTTGAAAAAAAAAAATTATTTTTGAAAAAAAAAAAATTATTTTTGAAAAAAAAAAATTATTTTTTGAAAAAAAAAAAATATTTTTGAAAAAAAAAATTATTTTTGAAAAAAAAAAATATTTTTGAAAAAAAAAAAATATTTAAAAAAAAAAAATTTTTGAAAAAAAAAATAATTTTTGAAAAAAAAATTATTTTTGAAAAAAAAAATATTTTTGAAAAAAAAAAATATTTTTGAAAAAAAAAAAATATTTTTTGATGGGGCAGTTTTGATGGTGGCAATATGATGGTGCAGTTTTGATGGGGCAATTCTGATGGGGCAGTTTTGATGGTGGCAACATGATGGGACAGTTTTGATGGCAATATGATGGGGGCAATTTTGCTGGGGGCCGTTTTAGCAATTCAGCATTCCCACGCATTTTCCCCAGGAAATGCATTTTCTAGTTCGTTTTTTTATTATTTTTCTTCTTATTCCGTACGTTTTTCGGTAATACGTAACTTCTGCATACTTTCAGCTATTAAAACCATTCAACTATCAAAATGTTCGTCTCTTTTAGCTGAGGTGTGCTCTTTTTCAACTTTTTTTCTACCATTTATACTTTTTAAAATATTAAGCTTTTTATCACTTTTTTTTAACATTGAAGTCAATGGGAGCATGCTTGAAATCCTTAAATTTTTCTTCCGCTCCCAAAAGTTTCAGCTCCTTCATACTTTCACCTAGAGACACCAAACAAACTTTAAAATGTTCACAAAATATTCAGCTATCTGGCTATAGCTTTTCAATTTGATATCTTTTACAGTTTTTGAGAAAAAGCTTTTTGTTTAGAGGTCATTTCAAGAAATTTTAGCCATTAATCAGAGTGTACTGTGTGTGTTTTGTTGCCATGGTTACCAAAGCTTCTGTTATACACAGGGGGGGAGGTGGCTGGAGCATCTCAGCTCTGATTAGAGCCCAGGGGAGGGGACAAAAGCTGAAAAATCAGAACATGATTTCTAAACTGCCGCCACTCCCTCATTTTCAAGCCCACCTACATAAATCTTATATCAAAACGTTCAGCTATCCCTGCTGCCACTAAACATGTCCACGGCTAAGCCATAGTCCTGATAGTTTTCACAATATGACCATTTGTTTGCAACTCACGCCGTCCATTGACATTCATTGAAACTACACTCTAGCCCCTTCAAATTTGAAGGGCAATTTCTAAACTGCGACCGTGCCTTCAATTTTAATATTTCAGAGACATACTATGTATCAAAATCTAGGTCTGGGTCTTGTGATTCTCACAATATAAAGATCTTCGCTGTAGGATGTATAGTTTTTAAAATACGGCCATTTGTTGAGGGCATTTCAGGAAATTTTAGCCATTAATCAGAGTGTACTGTTTGTTTTGTTGCCATGGTTACCAAAGCTTCTGTTATACACAGGGGGGGAGGTGGCTGGAGCATCTCAGCTTTGATTACAGAGCCCGGGGGAGGGGGACAGACACACCATGTACTGATTTATAATAGAGGAATATGATGGGGCAGTTTTGATGGGGTAATTCTGATGGGGCAGTTTTGATGGTGGCAATATGATGGGGCTGTTTTGATAGGGCAATTCTGATGGGGCAGTTTTGATGGTGGCAATATGATGGTGCAGTTTTGATGGGGCAATTCTGATGGGGCAGTTTTGATGGTGGCAATATGATGGGACAGTTTTGATGGCAATATGATGGGGGCAATTTTGCTGGGGGCCGTTTTAGCAATTCAGCATTCCCACGCATTTTCCCCAGGAAATGCATTTTCTAGTTCTTTTTTTTCTTCTTCTTATTCCGTACGTTTTTCGGTAATGCGTAACTTCTGCATACTTTCAGCTATTAAAACCATTCAACTATCAAAATGTTCGTCTCTTTTAGCTGAGGTGTGCTCTTTTTCAACTTTTTTTCTACCATGTATACTTTTTAAAATATTAAGCTTTTTATCACTTTTTTTTAACATTGAAGTCAATGGGAGCATGCTTGAAATCCTTAAATTTTTCTTCCGCTCCCAAAAGTTTCAGCTCCTTCATACTTTCACCTAGAGACACCAAACAAACTTTAAAATGTTCACAAAATATTCAGCTATCTGGCTATAGCTTTTCAGTTTTATATCTTTTACAGTTTTTGAGAAAAAGCTTTTTGTTTAGAGGTCATTTCAAGAAATTTTAGCCATTAATCAGAGTGTACTGTGTATGTTTTGTTGCCATGGTTACCAAAGCTTCTGTTATACACAGGGGGGGAGGTGGCTGGAGCATCTCAGCTCTGATTAGAGCCCAGGGGAGGGGACAAAAGCTGAAAAATCAGAACAAGATTTCTAAACTGCCGCCAATCCCTCATTTTCAAGCCCACCTACATAAATCTTATATCAAAACGTTCAGCTATCCCTGCTGCCACTAAACATGTCCACGGCTAAGCCATAGTCCTGATAGTTTTCACAATATGACCATTTGTTTGCAACTCACGCCGTCCATTGACATTCATTGAAACTACACTCTAGCCCCTTCAAATTTGAAGGGCAATTTCTAAACTGCGACCGTGCCTTCAATTTTAATATTTCAGAGACATACTATGTATCAAAATCTAGGTCTGGGTCTTGTGATTCTCACAATATAAAGATCTTCGCTGTAGGATGTATAGTTTTTAAAATACGGCCATTTGTTTAGAGGTCATTTCAGGAAATTTTAGCCATTAATCAGAGTGTACTGTTTGTTTTGTTGCCATGGTTACCAAAGCTTCTGTTATACACAGGGGGGGAGGTGGCTGGAGCATCTCAGCTTTGATTACAGAGCCCGGGGGAGGGGACTGACACACCATGTACTGATTTATAATAGAGGAATATGATGGGGCAGTTTTGATGGGGTAATTCTGATGGGGCAGTTTTGATGGTGGCAATATGATGGGGCAGTTTTGATGGTGGCAATATGATGGGGCTGTTTTGATAGGGCAATTCTGATGGGGCAGTTTTGATGGTGGCAATATGATGGTGCAGTTTTGATGGGGCAATTCTGATGGGGCAGTTTTGATGGTGGCAATATGATGGGACAGTTTTGATGGCAATATGATGGGGGCAATTTTGCTGGGGGCCGTTTTAGCAATTCAGCATTCCCACGCATTTTCCCCAGGAAATGCATTTTCTAGTTCGAACTGATTTGTGAAAGAAAAGAAGCTTTCCTTCTATAGAAACCTCAGAATAACTCTTACTTGCCCAATGGGAAATGCACATTTATTCTGGCAACTACTGGTATGTTGTTTGCATAAAAAGTAATCTGCATATATCTGATATTCATAGATTTATGGCGCTTCATGTGTAAAGCATCTCAAATAAGTACTGTTTATGTGGCCACCAACCTGATCATATAGTTTGTATAAGCAGACAAAGACATGATTGAGAAACGGTTTCCCACGTTTGAAGCTTCAGCTAAGGCCCCTTTCACACAAGCAGTGCGATCGGGTCCACCTGTCAGTTTTTCAGGTGAACCTCACTGGAACCACCAGTGGACTAGTATCCATGTACATCCAAATGTCTCTAAATCAATCCAGGTGTCAGAAAGGAAAATGGAAAATGTTTGTGTCCTTTTTCATTTTTTTGGACCTACATGTGACTGATCAGAGACCCCTGACAATGTCAATTGATGACAAAACGTGTAGGGTGGAGCTACAGCGTGTGATGTCTACCACGGCCATCTTGTTGGTTTGAAACTTTGTGATATGCTGAATTTGCTTTGATATATGTGAGTTTTTAACAAATGCGAGAGATAATTTTACTACAACATGAGGCAGCTCTTTTCCCTTTTTCATTTATGTATTTCTCTTTTTGATTTATGTATTTGGGAATTGATCCTTTGTTCTTTGTTTTTTTATTTCAGCCTGTAGGATACAAGAAAAAAAAGCCCCCCTATTGGTGTATGGCCAGCTTTACCATTTAAAGTGAATTATCAGACAAACTACTAAATATACAGTTGTTATATATACAAATTTACTGTTCTGTATGACAAAATCTTTATAATTTTGTACAGTCACTATTGTACTTTACAGATGCATGCCACACTGCATAGCAAGGTAGGTGACACTTACCTGGTTTAGCAATGAAGCTTCCTATATCCCATTTTTGTCTCCAACGTGTTCACTGAACAGCACATCAGAATCATCACCTCTTTCCAATTGGCAGGGAGGTGATGTGGGAATTATGGGAATTTGTAAACAGACTAAGTAGCAGTAGAGTGTTCTTCCTGGCTCTGTAGTGTGGCAGGGGTGTATAAATCACAAGAGTAGCTGAACAGATTTAGATCCAGATGCAGCATTATTATGTTTTTAGCTGATAACATTTAAATATAGGTTAAGAGAAAAAATCCCCACGGGACTCCCTCAGAGGCAAGAAATAAAAAAAACAGTTCAGTGGTTTGATGCTCAAGCTTCCAACAATTTAATTTAATTTAGGTTGAACTAACTTAATGCATCTGTTCCAAAATAAACATATCTAATTGTCAACGTATCCTTCTACAAATCTAGTGCATCCTATATATGAGATAATTCTCTGCATGAGATCAGAAATTTAATTGGTTAATACAAGCAACACAGACGGTTCTTTCAAACACTTTCATGTTGTGCCCGCGTGAAAACCTCACAGATCATCCAGTCAAGAGAAAAGCCAATAAGAGCTGGAACATTGCTCCTAATCTAAATCTTTTCCATGTGAAAGACAGAGGATGAAAAGCTCTATGCATCTTCCAAGTCCTCCCCATAATTATGGGCTAATATTAGAAAGGGACACATATGAGTGACATCTGGTGTGGCTAGAAATGAAATTGATAAGACACATAGGCAGCATATAATGAAATGTTCCCCTTACAGATATGTCACAATGAGGAATGAACTATCTCATACAGTACATGCCTATGTATACATACCTCCCCACACCATTGTCTGCATTCAGGGCTGCGCACCTGTCAAATGTGGGCTGTGTCCCCATTCACTAACATAGGCTGCCTGCACGAAGCTCCAGATGGGTAATAAATGCCTCATTCATGCTGTATGGGCCTCTTTGTCCAGGTGAATGGGGCCTTAAACTGGGCCTATATGAGTGGAATTACTCTTTAAGTGGCCGCATTGAGTCTACTCAGGCCCACACATATTTTGTTTTTTTTAAAGCTGAAATCTGGGGAAAGTAAAAATCCCAATTTATTTACCCAATTTAAACTTTGGTTTAAATTGGGCTTTAACATTTACAATTACAATTTATATAATTTAAAAAAAAAAAACACTGAGGGCCCCAAAAAATGTGTTTTTGGATCTTAAAATCTAAAAGAATTAAATACCTACCTGTCCTACCTCCCATAGCACCGGTCTTCACTCCCTTGAAGAGCTAAGCTTGCAGAACAATTTTCAGCATCCCAAAAACCTTCCAGGCTAGTTGAGTGCCTGGCTTCCTTCTGTGCTCTATGGTTCCTTCTGCCAACCACTACATTACCACTGTGACTTGAAGTTATGTATCGGTCAGCAGAGAGAACCACAGGGAAGGGTGTGGGGGGAATTAGTCTTCCAACACCCCATGGAGATTGGATGCCGAAGGTTCTTCAGCAAGCCTAGTTCTGCACATTTAACCTTTACCCTAAAACTTCTGTCCCAACAGTAACCTGATCCCTAATAATGTAAATTATTATAAATACAATTTTCCTACATGTATATGTAGCACTACCCCTGCAGGGGCCGCTGGTAATAGATGGTTCTTGCCCAATAGTACAGTGGTTGCCCACCACAAGCTCCAGTCCATGCAGTCTGGCTCCAATAACTCAGTCTAGGGGTTGTCTTTTTGAAATGTATTGCTTAAAGAACTTTAAACAGGGGAGAGGTTAGGGCATGGGATAGTCCAAACCACTGCGCAGTAACAAGAGGACACTCTTCTCTAGGCTACACTTCAGGATTCTGCTGAGGACAAGGGAATGGCGAGAACTCTGAGATCCTGTGCTGAGGCCTCAAGAACAGCTACACAATACACAGGCTACCTCAGTGGGTCAGCAGCCTCCCCCCTAAGGCTTGGAACCATGGGGAAACCTGGGGAGAGAGAACAATCTCTCCAGGGTTTCAGACTATTCATCACTTTCCCAGCCACCTTTTGGACACTCCTCACCAGGGATTGGCCAGGCCATGATAAATATTTAGACTGATCAGTTGAATTTCCCTCCCAGTGTTCTGGAAGCAAGGTAGGGGGAAGCAACCAAACTCCCAGCCTGTGAAACCCTGAAGAGACCAGAACAAACAATCAGTACTCCCTTGGCTACAGGAGCCAAAAACAAAATTTGCCCAGCATCCTAATCTAGGAGGATGGTATATATACACTCACTAGCCACCTTATTATTAGGTACACCTATTAGGTACACACCTGTTCAATTGCTTGCTAACACAAATTACTAATAAGTCAATCACATGGCAGCAACTCAATGCATTTAGGCATCTAGACGGGGTGAAGACAACTTGCTGAAGTTCAAACCAAGCATCAGAAAGGGGCAGAAAGGGGATTTAAGTGACTTTGAATGTGGCATGGTTGTTGGTGTCAGACGGGCTGGTCTGAGTATTTCAAATACTGCTGATCTACAGGGATTTTCACGCACAACCCTCTGTAGGGTTTACAGATAATGGTCCAAAAATGAGAAAATTTCCAGTGAGCGGTAGTTGTGTGGATGAAAAAGCCTTGTTGATGTCAGAGGAGAATGGGTAGACTGGTTTGAGATGATAGAAAGGCAACAGTAACTCAAATAACCACTTGTTACAACCAAGGTATGCAGAATACAATCTCTGAACACACAACACATCAAACCTTTAAGCAGATGGACTACAACAGCAGAAGACCACACTGGGTGCCACTCCTATCAGCTAAGAACAGGAAACTGAGGCTACAATTCGCACAGGATCACCAAAATTGGACAATAGAAAATTGGAAAAACATTGCCTGGTTTGAGTCTTGATTTCACCTGCGATATTCAGATTGTAGGGTCAGAATTTGGCATAAACAACATGAAAGCATGCATCCATCCTGCCTTGTATAAACGGTTCAGGCTGGTGGTGTAATGTGCAGGGATATTTTCTTGGCACACTTTGGGCCCCTTAGTACCAATTGAGCATCGTTTAAATGCCCGACCTGAGTATTGTTGCTGACCATGTCCATCCCTTTATGACTTCAGTATACCCATCTTCTGATGGCTTCTTCCAGCAGGATAATGCACCATGTCACAAAGCTCCAATCATCTCACCACTGGTTTCTTGAACATGACAATGAGTTCACTGTACTCCATTGGCCTCCACAGTTACAAGATCTCATACAATAGAGCACCTTTGGGATGTGGTAGAACAGGAGATTCGCATCATAGATGTGCAGCCGACAAATCTGCAGCAACTGCGTGATGCTATTATGTCAATATGGACCAAAATCTCTGAGAAATGTTTCCAACACATTGTTGAATCTATGTCATGAAGAATGAAGGCAGTTCTAAAGGCAAAAGAGGACTAGCAAGGTGTACCTAATAAAGTGGCCAGTGAGTGTACATACTAGGAGGTGTAATGATTTTCCCTGGTTGATACATTTAGGCCTCTTTCACATGGGGAGAAAATAGCACTTTTTTTTTTTACTAATCTGTTCTGGATGTATTGTTGTCTATGGAACAATTCACACAGCTGTTTAATGATCAGTAATACGACGATGAGTACAGAGCCAAAAAAAAAAAAAGAAGAAAACATTTTACATTTGAATGCAGAATTTTCATGTATTTACGTGTCTCTATGCATGTTTACACAAGTATATTAGAGCAGAGTCAATGAAGAAGAATTTTACACAAGCATGCTTCACTTATCCTGCACCTGAAGCACCAGTCCAGAACACTACCAATTATATATTGAAATGACAAAGTACTAACAACCACTGATGTCAGTATAACCTCTTCTGAGAATTTAAACAGTGTAATGGCAATAAAAATGTAACTTTCCTCATCCCGAGTGAGGTTATAACTCACAGCGGAATATATCTAGGAAAAGAGCCGCGGAAAATGTCCAAACTGTCTATTCTTTCAGGGGAGGAAAAAAAGTAAAAATAAAAATAAAAAGCATGACAGTATTATCATTGCTCTCAATAACAGGAAGGCAGAAATGCTGTTACAACAAAAAATGTCTGTATTTGGATCAATAAGCATGATTTCCTCCCTGTCCGGTCCTCCCCAGTCGGCAGGATTTCCCCATTCTCAACAACAGATAACGCAGGCCACAGAGATTATCAAAAGTGAGCTCAGGAAGGAAGTCTGGGACCTGGCAACCAAACAGGTACCTACAGGTCTTTGATCGATGCCATGGCTTGGTAGGCTGCCCGGGGATGCACACAGGACGGAAATAAACACTTCATGATAGATGAAACTAGGAAAAGCCTAAAACACTTTGAACTTTCATACTCAAGCTTTATGAAAGGATCAGTCCACTACAATCGTACTGTACGTTTCAGGAGGTTAACTATCTCACTTTTTCTTTTACCTCCTTGACATTCTGTTAGTGAGATATCTGTGCTGTGTTCCCAAGGTCTTCACACCCACTGTTCCCATTGTTAAATTTACTATTTTATATTATGAATAATGGACCAATAGGAGATGGAACACACAAATGTCGGAGGAACACTACCAGGTGGACAGGAACAGTCAGGAATTATGGCAAAGAGATCTGACAGCTGGAGTAACAAGGACACACAAGGTTCCAGGTTAACCAAGGTTGACAAAGACGTATAAACATGGTATAACATTTGGGCAAATAAGCCCTATAAACCGTGTACCCCTTATAAAAGCCGAAGTACACTTGGCATGAATTAGGTAAAATGAAGCACCCTTTGACTTTGGTGCATTTACTACCAGAACTCCTAACTGCAGATTTTTTTTTGGTTGACCAATTGCTTATATCTTTGAAGAAAAACTATAGTAAATTTTTAGTAAATGAATATTTTGGGGTTATTATTGCAGGATTTGTCTTTAAAATAGTTTTGATAGTGATGTCATAGTGTAGTAAGCACACTGCATGCTTATTGTTGTTGCTAATAAAGCTACTAGAAGGTCTTGGCGGCTCAGTGCAATTACTCGGTCTCTCTCAACAGCCGAGCAGAAAGAACCTGAATAAGTAATAAACAAATATGACTGTATTTATAGGTCTGCAGCTACAAATACTGTAGCCTCTGACTTATTATAGGGACACTCATCTGTCCAGGGGTCCAGTGCTGTCCTCACTTAAACCAGTTCTTCACTGGTCTTCAGGTCCCCGATGCCAGCATGTTTATTGTGGGCAGCCAGCTGTGATTCCTTGTGGCTTCACAGCCGGCTGGCCACTTTGTAAATGGTCCCACAGCCTTCTGGGACCTGTGACATGTCCCAGAAGGTTGTGTGGAGGAGAACTTCCAGTGGATTGGCCTTGGCTCCGCCCACCCAGCCGCATCACTGATTGACAGGGCTCTGGGGCATGGAAAACTACAAGGTCTGGCAGCCTTTGTGGCTGTCGGCTTGTAGTTTTCAATGAACTACTATGGCGCTGTGGAGCGTAATGGTAGTTCATTCATGCTTCCTGTCAGATTGTATCTGCTTACCTGTATGGGATGTACGGGCAAGCAGATACACTGGCAGACCTGCTGGAGACCTGCCTGGCACCAGCGATCTGCTGATCGCTGGTACAATGCTTTACAGGCTCCAGAAAAATAATAATAAATACAATTTTTTTTTCTAAAAAGTGAACTTATCCTTAAATTGCAGCTGGAAAAAATTGTTACCAGGCCGGCAGTATGTAACTATATCTAGCTATTTGCCTGCAGTTCATCTTTAACTTCATTGAATTATTTTATTCAGTTATCATGTGATCAATGATAGAATGAGCATGACTATCAGTTACTATTAGGGTAGGGTGATTCTAGAAGGTATGTCGTCTTTGAAAGGTTATATATTTTCGAAGGGACTTTTCTCTAGGAAAAAACATTCTTATTAACAGATATATAGAGAACAGAGAGTAAATACCAAAAAGTTTATGGCATCCTTCTATCAATAAGAGAGTTCAATATCTTTCCACATAACCTAAAAATAAGCTCAGGAAATGAGTGATGAAAAACAATCCTCCCTTTCCTCTCCAGATAAATGTCATCTGAAAACACACAGGTCGTAGATGTTGTCAAAGTACCACCTTCCTGATTGTAGACAATAATGGGGATAGGATGGTGAAATATGGGGTTACTGAGGTAAGAGTTCAATGAGTTCAGTGATAAGATGCAGCCAAGGCTAAACATTTCGCCGGGTGTAAACCAGGAGGCCATACATTAACATTCTTTAAATTCCAATCATTTATTTTATAAATTAAAGTTACTATTTGAATTGGATTGTAATTTATCTATTTAATGAAAGATATAACATTTCCCATAGAAGATTTTGTTTTTGCCTTTTTTGCAGTTTCCTCTTCCGACAAAAAAAAAATGGCCAAGAGACTGGCCTACAGTTCCGTTTTGGGACATCCCTTTCTCGTAGGCTTTAGATGGACTGTATCTACTAGTCCATCTAACAATACTGTCTCCAGATAGTGCTGCTGTCCAAGGGTGACTCCATTGCTCTTCCATAGATAGAGGAGCCACCCTAAGACGGGAAGTGTGTTATTGGCTGGATCACCAGGAAAAAAAGCCTAAAAAAAAGGAAAATAAATGCAGCCGCCAAATTAAGGACTAGTAAGCTGCAATATGTAACATTTTTGTTTTTGGGTTTAATATCACTTTAAGAAAAGAAAGAAGGGAAGAAAAAAACCCCAAAAGAACAGATGAAAGAAGTGAGGGAAGATGAGATGAAGAGAAGATTGGAAAGCAGGAAAAAAATGAAAAAAAGGGATGGGAATATTGAAGGTAGAGATGAATGAGGAAAAAGTAATGGAGGGTAGAAACAAATGAAGAGATGGAGGGTGGGAAGGAAGGCAGGAAAGAATGAAAAGAAGAGAAGAAGGGAAGGTAGGAAGTAAGGAAAGGAAAAGAATAAATGAAAGGAAGGAAGGGAGAAAAGGGAAGGGAATGGTGGTGGGCATGGAATACAATTCCAAACAACTCAAGCTCCTACCTGCTTCTCGTTGATGGACTCTGCAGATTTTGTGATCCCATCAAGACATTTGCCGATGATTGGGATGACTTGGCGGTCTATTTCGGCATACATTTTCAGTGATTCCCCCAGCCGTGCTATCCTCTTTTCCTCCATGTCTTGCAGTTTCTAAAGAATATTGCAGACTGTTAGAATAGTGTACTGCTTGCCAAATCAGACCAGGGTCAGGTAAAGAGAAATAAATTATTTTTCCCAAACACACACTATACAAATCAAGTGTTAAACCTACATTTGTCTTGTGTGCTTCTGTCCTTGTAAAGGTAATCGTAAATTGCCTGGTGATACCAATATGTACCTGTGCTTGTCTCCAGATCATTTCCTTTGTACCTTGTCAGGACCCTGAATCCATGGACCAGTCTATATAAAAGGGCCTTAACTCTCTGAGCTGCGATTATCCTTGCCCCCTCAAAACATTAAAACCCATCTATCATCAACCTGACAGATGCTAGAACCTTGACTAGCTGTAGGCATTTGACAGTTGGATACCAGGGGTCTTCAAGACGCTGTAATAGGCGCGCGTGCCTGGAGCTGGTTTCCCTGGAGCCAATGCGCGTGCCCGGCGGGCGCAATCAGGGCTGGTGCAAAGATTTTTGACACCCCAGGTGAAACCTCATTTCGCCGCCCCTCCTGGCTCCGCCCCTGAATCCACCCACTTTGCCTGATCATCAGTGTGACAGAAGCCGGCGCTAGAGGAAGCATGCGGTTGCAATAGAGAGCACTGATCAGGGGATGTTTGCTTCTGTTCCAGTGCTTGGCCTCTATAATGACACTACAGAGCAGCTGCCGGAATAACAGGCAGCAGAGGCATCCCCTGCATCCCCCTAGATGCGCACGTTTTATCTCAGCAGCGCCCACTAGAGGTTATAACATTTATTACAGAGGTATTTATAATACAGCACCAAAAACTTACATAGCACGGAGAAAGAGAGTAGGGAAACCAGCGGCCGGGCGCCCTAGGCAGCAGTGTGCACTAGGTGGCCGCCTAGTTTGCCTAGATGTAGCACCGGCCCTCTGCACGATGGCCGCCGGGCACCCGCGATCGCTCGTAACAGAGCGAGAACCGGGATCTGTGTGTGTAAGCTCTGATCGCTGTATAAATGTCACTGGTCTCAAAAAAGAGTCAAAAGTGTCCGATGTGTCCAGCGCAATGTTGCAAGCCCAATAAAAATCGCAGATTGCTGCCATTACTAAAAAAAAAATAACAATAAAAATGCTATAAATCTATCCCCTATTTTGAAGACGCTATAACTTTTGCGCAAACCAATCAATATACACTTTTTCTTGTATTTTTTTACCAAAAATATGTAGAAGAATACATATTGGCCTAAACTGATTAAGAAATTTTATTTATTTTATTTTTTTGGGGGGATATTTATTATAGCAAAAAGTACAAAATATTGTGTTTTTTTTTTTTAAACTGTCGCTCTTTTTTGTTTATAGCGCAAAAAATAAAAACCGCAGAGGTGATCAAATACCACCAAAAGAAAGCTCTATTTGTGGGGGAAAAGGACATAAATTTTGTTTGGGTACAACGTCGCACGACCGCGCATTTGTTAAATTGACGCAGTGCCGTATCGCAAAAAATGGCCTGGTCAGGAAGGGGCAAATCCTTCTGGGGCTGAAGTGGTTAAATAGGATTGGTCCCAGCACAGAACCCTGGGGGACCCCACTTCCCACCCCCGACCATTCTGAGTATTCCCCATTTATCATAACCCTCTGAACTTGCCCTTGTAGCCAGTTTTCAATCCATGTACTCATCCTATGGTCCATGACAACGGACCTTACTTTGTACAATAAACATTTATGGGGAACTGTGTCAAATGCTTTTTCAAAATCCAGATACACCACGTCTACAGGCCTTCCTTTATCTAGATGGCAGCTCACCTCCTCATAGGTTAATAGATTGGTTTGGCAAGAACGATTCTTCATGAATCCATGCTGATTACTGCTAATGATACCGTTCTCAATACTAAAATATTGTATATAGTCCCTTATCATCCCCTCCCAGAGCTTGTATACTATTGATGTTAGGCTAACTGGTCTGTAATTCCCAGGGATGTATTTTGGCCCTTTTTTTAAATATTGGTGCTACATTGGCTTTTCTCCAATCAGTTGATACCACTCCAGTCAGTAGACTGTCCGTAAAAATTAGGAACAATGGTCTGGCAATTACTTGACTGAGTTCCCTAAGTACCCTCGGGTGCAAGCCATCTGGTCTCGGTGATTTATTAATGTTAAGTTTCCCAAGTCTATTTCTAACTCCGTCCTCTGTTAGCCACGAGGGTGCTTGCTGTGATGTGTCATGAGGACAAACACTGCAGTTTTGGTTACTGAAGCCCCCCGATTCCCTCGTAAAAACTGAGGAGAAGAATAAATTCAATACCTTTGCCATCTCCCCATCCTTTGTAGCCAGATATCCTTCCTCATTCTTTATGGGGCCAATATGGCCTGTCCTCCCTTTTTTACTGTTTATATACTTAAAGAATTTATTGGGATTTTTTTTGCTCTCCTCCGCTATGTGTCTTTCGTGATCTATCTTAGACGCCCTAATTGCACCCTTACATATCTTGTTGCATTTTTTGTAAAGTCTGAATGCTGATAATGATCCTCCAGCCTTGTATTTTTTTAAGACCTTCTCCTTTGCTTTTATATGCATTTTTACATTGGAGTTAAGCCATACAGGACTTTTGTTCTCTCTTTTAAATTTTTTTCCCAATGGGATGCACTGGCTAATGCCCTTTTTTTATATGCTCTTTAAGCAAACCCATATCTGCTCTGTGTTCTTTGTTTCTAACATTTTATCCCAATTTATATCTTCTAACAAGGTTCGTAGTTTAGGGAAGTTGGCTCTTTTGAAATTCAGTGTCTTTGTGTTCCCCTTGTGTTTCCTATTGTGTTTCCTATTTGTGTGATTTATACTGAAGCCAATTGACCTGTGATTGCTGTTTCCTAAATTGCCTCGTATTTCCACATCCATCATCAGGTCTGTTTTGTTGGTAATCAGTAGATCTAGTAACGCCTTGTTTCTACCATCTGACCCATGAAATTGTCCTGCAAGAAATTTAGGAAGTGGCGAGCCTTAGACGAATGCTTGGTTCCCTCCGCCCAGTCTATGTCTGGATAATTAAAATCCCCCATTATGATAACACTTCCCATCCCTGCTGCTAAACCAAATTGTGATAGGAGGTTCATCTCCCCCTCCTCCCTCAGGTTAGGGGGCCTATAGCATACTCCCAGTATTATCTTCCCCTTAGCTTCATCCCTTTGGAGCTCTACCCATAAGGATTCCACCTCTTCCGTAGCTCCCTTTTTGATGTCATCTCTCACATTCACTTGTACACATGATACAAATGTTATTATTATTATACGAGATTTATATAGCGCCAACAGTTTACTCAGCGCTTTACAATGTATAAGGGGGACAACACAATTACAGTACAGTTCAATACAAAAGGTACAGGAGGGCCCTGCTCGTAGAGCTTACATTCTAAAGGGAGGGGGTGGTGGCACAAAAGGTAATGGCTGCAAAGAATGATTTGATGGGGGTGGCTCAGGGACAGTTATGTGGGTGTGGGATAGGCTTCCCTGAATAAATGAGTTTTCAGGGATCTCCTAAAGGTGGACAGGGTAGGGGCTGATCGGACATAATGGGGCAGGGAATTCCAGAGGATGGGAGAGGCTCTGGAGAAGTCCTGAAGGCGAGCATGGGAGGAGGTAACAAGGGAGCTAGAGAGCAGGAGGTCCTGGGAGGAGCGGAGGGGGCGATATCTGCAGATGAGGTTGGTGATGTAGATGGGGGCGATGTTGTGAATGGCCTTGTATGTTATGGTTAGCATTTTGAATTTTACACGGTGGGGTAGGGGAAGCCAGTGAAGGGATTGGCAGAGAGGAGCAGCAGTCACGGATCGATTAGTGAGGTGTATTAATATAGCAGCAGCATTCATAATAGACTGAAGGGGGGATAGCCTGCTTAAGGGTAGGCCATTAAGGAGAGAGTTGCAGTAGTCGAGGCGGGAAATAATCAAGGAGTGAATAAGTTGCTTTGTGGTGTCATTAGTCAGGAAGGGTCGAATTCTGGAGATGTTGCAGAGGTTAAGGCGGCAGGATTTAGCCAGTGATTGGATATGGGGGCTGAAGGAGAGGTCAGAGTCAAGGATTACACCCAGTACCCTGGCATGTGTGGAGGGACCAATGGTTGTGTTGTTGATATTAATGGTGAAGTCACAGGAGGGGGACCGTGAAGGAGGAAATATAACAAGCTCAGTTTTAGAAAGATTAAGTTTGAGGAAGTGGTGTGACATCCATACCAATATGTCATTCAGCAAGTTTGAGATCCGTGAGGAGATAGTGGGGGTGAGTTGAGGAGTGGAGAGATAGATCTGTGTGTCATCAGCATAGAGGTGGTATTGGAAGTCATGGGAGGTTATCAACTGGCCCAGGGAAGAGGTATAGAGTGAGAAAAGGAGAGGCCCAAGGACGGAGCCTTGGGGTACCCCAACAGAAAGAGGAAGGGGAGCGGAGGAGATGGAGTTGTAAGTGACACTGAAAGTGCGCTGAGATAGGTAGGAGGAGAACCAGGATAATGCAGAGTCAAGGAGGCCAAGGGAGTGTAATTTGCTGAGAAGCAGCAGGTGGTCAACTGTGTCAAAGGCAGCAGAGAGGTCTAAAAGTATGAGTATGGAGTAGTGGCCATTGGTTTTGGCAGTTATTAGGTCATTGGTGATTTTTAGTAGGGCAGTTTCAGTAGAATGTTGTAGGCGGAAGCCAGACTGTAGGGGGTCGAGAAGGTTGTTGTCTGTGAGGTAGCGACTCATTTGGTCATGAACAAGGCGTTCGTAGAGTTTGGAGGCAAACGGAAGAAGGGAGATAGGTCTTAAGTTATTCAAACAGGTGGGGTCTAGTGAGGGTTTTTTGAGTATGGGGGTAACCAGTGCATGTTTGAGCGGAGAAGGAAAGGTGCCGGAGGAGAGGGAGAGGTTGAAGATGTGGGTTAGGGAGTTGAGGATAGAGTGGGACGGTGGTCGCAGTAATTGAGAGGGGACAGGATCCAGGGGACATGTAGTGAGGTGGGCCATGGAGAGGAGTTTATCAACTTCTTCTGTGGTAACTGGGCAAAAGGAGGAGAGTATTGAGTGTGGTGTTGGACCTGATATGTTGGGTAGGGGAGGAATTTGAATGCTGGATATCTCCTTGTGAATTGTGTTGATTTTGCTATTGAAGTGGTTGGCAATATGTTGAGCGGTAAGCAAGTTGGTGGGTGGGGGCAGTGGAGGGTGAAGTAAGGAATTAAGGGTAGAAAAGAGTTGATGAGGTTTGGATGAGAGGGTTTTGATGAGAGTGTTGTAATAGGTTTGTTTAGCAGTGTGGAGGCAGGAGTTGTATTGGAGAAGGACAGATTTGTAGAGGGTAAAATCTTGCAGGGATTTAGATTTACGCCATGCTCGCTCAAGAGCACGGCTGCATCTCTTAAGACTTCTGGTGTCGTCTGTTTGCCAGGGTTGTGGCAGATGGGGCCTGGTTCTGCGTGTAGAAAGAGGAGCAAGTACGTCTAGGGAGGATGACAACGTGGTGTTGTAGATGGAAGTGGTTAGGTCTGGGCAGGACAGGGGTGCGATTTTGTCATAAAGGCCATCAGTAGCAGAGTGAAGGGAAGGTTTGAGGTTGCGAAGGTTCCTGCGGGTAGTGGTTTGTGGGTTGGCAGCATGGGATATAGGAGACAAGGAGAGTGTGAAACGGATAAGGTTGTGATCAGAGAGAGGAAAGGGTGTGTTGGAGAGATTGCAGGGAGTGCAGCGATGGGAGAATACAAGGTCGAGAGTGTTGCCGTTGGAGTGAGTGGTGGTTTGTGTCCATTGTGTTAGGTTAAAAGAGGAGGTTATCAATTGATGTTATCAAGGATGTTATCAATTGAGTTGCAGTTAAGTGAGTAAAATAAGTATTTGATCCCCAAGCAAAACATGACTTAGTACTTACTGGAGAAACCCTTGTTGACAAGCACAGAGGTAAGATGTTTCTTGTAGTTAGTGACCAGGTTTGCACACATCTCAGTAGGGATTTTGGTCCACTCTTCTTTACAGATCTTCACTAAATCCTTAAGGTTTCTTAGGTTGTCGCTTGGCAACTCAAAATGTTTCCACCTCTGTGCTTGACTGTAGGGATGGTGTTTTTAGGGTCATGGTCAGCATTTTTCTTCCTTCAAACACAGCGAGTTGAGTTATTACCAAAAAGCTAAATTTTGGTCTCATCTGACCACAGAATTTCTCCCAATCTTTCTCTGAATCATTTAGAAGTTCAATGCCAGACTTCAGACGGGCCTGTACATGTGCCTTCTTGAGGAGGGGGACCTTGCGAGCTCTGAAGGATTTCAATCCATGGCGGCATATTGTGTTACCAATGGTTTGTTTGGTGACTGTGGTCCCAACTACCTTTACATCATTCACAATCTCCTCCTGTGTAGTTTTGGGCTGATCCCTCACTTTTCTCATGATCACCCTTACCTCATGAGGCGAAATCTTGGATGGCGCTCCAGACCAAGGGCGATTGATGTTTATTTTGTATTTCTTCCATTTGCGAATAATCGCTCCAGCAGTTGTCTCCTTCTCACCGGGCTTCTTCTTGCTGATGGCCTTGTTGCCCATTCCAGCCTTGTGCAGGTCTACAATCTTGTCCCTGACATCCTTTGACAGCTCCTTGGTCTTGGCCATGATGGTGAGGTTTAAATGAAAGAAAGAGATTCCTTGGACAGGTGTCTTTTATACACATAACGAGTTGTCCTTAGGAGCACCTTCTTAAATTGACAGGACTAATCTGTGTACCACATGAGCACATACTGTAGCCAATCTGTGGGAGCCAGAATTATTGATGCTTGGTGGGGGGATCAAATACTTATTTTACTAACTGAACTGCCACTTAATTTATAACATTTGTATCATGTGTTTTTTCTGGATTTTTGGTTGATATTCTGTCTCTATAATTTAAAATACAATTGTGATAAAAATGATAGACCCTTAATTTATTTGTAATTGGGCAAACTTACAAAATCTGAAGGGGACCAAATAATTATTTTCCCCACTGTATATACTGATATGAGATATGTCAGCGTAAAAGGCTAAGTAATGAGCCTATACCACACCTGGAAGATGGACGGCATGTGTGTGTGATAGTGCTCATTCTGCTCGCGGTTAAATTTCTGTAACACTGATGAATAATCCCCTTTACTGTCGTCTGACATCTGATGACGGATCTGAGCTTGCTGTCGTGCCTGCATTAAAAAAATAGAAAGAAAAAGTGGATGAGACAGATTCAACTGTAATTCTAGTAGCATAATATATCATCTTTGTCTTTTGACCTTTTGTACTGTAGTTAAATGGAAGGGACCAAACATTTACTTTTGTGTCTTATTAAAGGACACTTTTAGATACAATTGACCATGAACAGAATCAGAATCCAGAGCCAAGGGGAAGATAGAGTTGGAGAATCACTTTTCTTCAGCAAGAGGGCCCTGTTTTCTATTTATTTTTTGCCAGGGGTTGGAAAGTGAGCGGCCCAGGGGCCAGATATGACTTTTGCTTGCCTTTTTTCAGACCTTGGGGCACTATTCCTTCCACTGACATTAACAATGGGACATAATTCCTGCCAATGGCACCAACAATGGGGTATAATTCCTGTGTACTGACACCAATGATGGGGCATAATTCCTGCCACTGTATACAGACGAAAGTACTCTGGGTATGGGACTTTAAATATACCTCCAATGGTGTGACAGATGCACAGAAGTGATAATACTATTGAGTAAAAAAAAATCCACTTTATTCCAACATATGGTAAACACGCAAGTTAAAATAATTTTAAAAACAATCATATATATCAGCCAGCCAATATTATTATGTATGTGGCCTTGAGATCAACCTGAGGTCAACGTGTTTCCCGGGATTGAGATCCCCCGCTTCATCAGGACCTGGGATCTCAAAAATAACCGCGCTGAAACAATATATAAAAATTCTTAAATTTCATACAAGATCATTTGTATAAAAAAAAAAATACAAGAAAAAAATAATCATTATCATCCTATTCCTACTTTGGAATAAAAGGGGGAAGGGAAGAGGATATTAATAAAAAATAATGATCGGCTGGCTGATATATATGATTGTTTTTAAAATGATTTTCACTTGCGTGTTTTACATATGTTGAAATAACTTGGAATTTTTTTTCCTCTATAGTATTATAACTTGTGCATCTGCCACACCATTGGAGATATATTCAAAGTTCCATACCCAGAACTGAAAGCAATCATCCCCTCCTTCCATCCAATGTTGGAAGGGTTTGATTAATGCCAGCCTGCCTTTGTACAAAGCTACTTACGCTAACAGGGGTTGCCCCAATACATTTAATAAGATTTGGGCAAGCTGGCTTGGTGATTCTTCTACAACAAGCAGCGAGCCAGGTAACGCAAATTAAAGTATAAACCTCAACCGAACACCCAGTTATGATGCCACTTACTCAATCTGTATCCTGATTATTAATATTTGAGCCTAGATAGATACTCCTGAGCTTATCCCACTCCCCACATTGGGGTAGCAGTTTAGTAGTTTTGTTTTGCTTTAAGTTCTTGTGATGTATGTTGTTTTTTTGTGAATGAGACCTGTTGGTCTCGCCCCTGCGTGGGCTCCAGATGTATGTCTATTTCTGTTCAGAAAATCAATAAAAAAGATTTTTCAAAAGACCCATCCCCAGAGTTCTTTCGTCTGTATATACAGTCAGGTCCATAAATATTGGGACATCGACACAATTCTAACCTTTTTGGCTTTATACACCACCACAATGGATTTGAAATGAAACGAGCAAGATGTGCTTTAACTGCAGACTTTCAGCTTTAATTTGAGGGTATTTACATCCAAATCAGGTGAACGGTGTAGGAATTACAACAGTTTGTATATGTGCCTCCCATTTTTTAAGGGACCAAAAGTAATGGGACAGATTAACAATCATCCATCAAACTTTCACTTTTAATACTTGGTTGCAAATCCTTTGCAGTCAATTACAGCCTAAAGTCTGGAACGCATAGACATCACCAGACGCTGGGTTTCATCCCTGGTGATGCTCTGCCAGGCCTCTACTGCACCTGTCTTCAGATCCTGCTTGTTCTTGGGGCATTTTCCCTTCAGTTTTGTCTTCAGCAAGTGAAATGCATGCTCAATCCGATTCAGGTCAGGTGATTGACTTGGTCATTACATAACATTCCACTTCTTTCCCTTAAAAAACTCTTTGGTTGCTTTCGCAGTATGCTTCGGGTCATTGTCCATCTGCACTGTGAAGCTCCGTCCAATGAGTTCTGAAGCATTTTGCTGAATATGAGCAGATAATATTGCCTGAAACACTTCAGAATTCATCCTGCTGCTTTTGTCAGCAGTCACATCATCAATAAATACAAGAGAACCAGTTCCATTGGCAGCCATACATGCCCACGCCATGACACTACCACGACCATGCTTCACTGATGAGGTGGTATGCTTTGGATCATGAGCAGTTCCTTTCCTTCTCCATACTCTTCTCTTCCCATCACTCTGGTACAAGTTGATCTTGGTCTCATCTGTCCATAGGATGTTGTTCCAGAACTGTGAAGGCTTTTTTAGATGTTGTTTGGCAAAATCTAATCTGGCCTTCCTGTTTTTGAGGCTCACCAATGGTTTACATCTTGTGGTGAACCCTCTGTATTCACTCTGGTGAAGTCTTCTCTTGATTGTTGACTTTGACACACATACACCTACCTCCTGGAGAGTGTTCTTGATCTGGCCAACTGTTGTGAGGGGTGTTTTCTTCACCAGGGAAAGAATTCTTCGGTCTTCCACCACAGTTGTTTTCCGCGGTCTTCCGGGTCTTCCGGTCTTTTGGTGTTGCTGAGCTCACAGGTGTGTTCTTTATTTTTAAGGATGTTCCAAACAGTTGATTTGGCCACACCTAATGTTTTTGCTATCTCTCTGATGGGTTTGTTTTGTTTTTTCAGCCTAATGATGGCTTGCTTCACTGCTAGTGACAGCTCTTTGGATCTCATATTGAGAGTTGACAGCAACAGATTCCAAATGCAAATAGCACACTTGAAATGAATTCTGGACCTTTTATCTTCTCCTTGTAAATGGGATAATGAGGGAATAACACACACCTGGCCATGGAACAGCTGAGCAGCCAATTGTCCCATTACTTTTGGTCCCTTAAAAAGTGGGAGGCACATATACAAACTGTTGTAATTCCTACACCGTTCACCTGATTTGGATGTAAATACCCTCAAATTAAAGCTGAAAGTCTGCAGTTAAAGCACATCTTTTCATTTCATTTCAAATCCATTGTGGTGGTGTCTAGAGCCAAAAAGATTAGAAGTAAATTTTTCACCCTTTGTTATATTGCAGCCATTTGCTAAAATCATTTAAGTTAATTTTTTCCTCATTAATGTACACACAGTACCCCATATTGACAGAAAAACACAGAATTGTTGACATTTTTGCAGATTTATTAAAAAAGAAAAACTGAAATATTACATGGTCCTAAGTATTCAGACCCTTTGCTGTGACACTCATATATTTAACTCAGGTGCTGTCCATTTCTTCTGATCATCCTTGAGATGGTTCTACACCTTCATTTGAATCCAGCTGTGTTTGATTATACTGATTGGACTTGATTAGGAAAGCCACAGACCTGTCTATATAAGACATTACAGCTCACAGTGCATGTCAGAGCAAATGAGAATCATGAGGTCAAAGGAACTGCCTGAAGAGCTCAGAGACAGAATTGTGGCAAGGCACAGATCTGGCCAAGGTTACAAAAAAATTTCTGCTGCACTTAAGGTTCCCACAAGCACAGTGGCCTCCATAATCCTTAAATGGAAGACGTTTGGGACCACCAGAACCCTTCCTAGAGCTGGCCGTCTGGCCAAACTGAGCTATCAGGGAAGAAGAGCCTTGGTGAGAGAGGTAAAGAAGAACCCAAAGATCACTGTGGCTGAGCTCCAGAGATGCAGTCGGGAGATGGGAGAAAGTTGTAGAAAGTCAACCATCACTGCAGCCCTCCACCAGTCGGGGCTCTATGGCAGAGTGGCCCGACGGAAGCCTCTCCTCAGTGCAAGACACATGAAAGCCTGCATGGAGTTTGCTAAAAAAACACCTGAAGGACTCCAAGATGGTGAGAAATAAGATTCTTTGGTCTGATGAGACCAAGATAGAACTTTTTGGCCTTAATTATAAGCGGTATGTGTGAAGAAAACCAGGCACTGCTCATCACCTGTCCAATACAGTCCCAACAGTGAAGCATGGTGGTGGCAGCATCATGCTGTGGGGGTGTTTTTCAGCTGCAGAGGCAGGACGACTGGTTGCAATCGAGGGAAAGATGAATGCGGCCAAGTACAGGGATATCCTGGACGAAAACCTTCTCCAGAGTGCTCAGGACCTCAGACTAGAGGTCGACCGATATATCGGCCGGCCGATATATCGGCCGATATTTGGTGTTTTTTACTTAATCGGTATCGGCCGATTGTGCTGATAAAAAAGGACTATAGCGACTTGCAAATGACTTCTGTAATAGAAGTCAGTGCAAGTTGCCTGAAATCTTCTGTGAAGCACTTCTCCCTCCTCTGGGCAGCCTGCCAAATCTGATAAAAGGAACCTGAAGTGATACAATGTTTACACTTATGAATGAACTAAATTCCATGTGTAGAAGCTCTCAGTTTAACCATTTAAAGACTAAATCTTTTCTCACATTTGTTGCTTACAAGTAAAAATGCTGTATTTTCTGCTAGAAAATCACTTAGAACCCCCCAAACATTATATATATATTTTTTTAGCAGAGACCCTAGGGAATAAAATAGCGGTTGTTGCAATATTTTATGTCACACGTTATTTGCGCAGCTGTCTTTCAAACGCAATTTTTTTAAAAAAAATACATTAATAAATAAAAAAAAAAACTAAGCAGTAAAGTTAGCCCATTTTTTTTCGTCCAAAAGTTTTGATCACCTGTTTTTGTATATTTAATATTTAAGATAGTTTTTTTTTCTAAATTCTACATACAAGTGAACTGATTGGAGGTTTGTTTTGTTTAATAAATGTTTAAATGTAAAAAAATTTCTGTATCACTTAAGGTTGCTTTCACACTGGAGCGGGCATGCGTTGACGGTAAAACGCTGCTAGTTTTAGCAGCGCTTTACCGGCATTTTAGCGGCGCTATTCGGCTGCTAGCGGGGCGCTTATAACCCAGCTAGCAGCCGAGGAAGGGGTTAAATGCGCCCCTGAAGCGCCGCTGCCGAAACGCTTTGCAGGCGCTTCGGCAGCGGTGCACATTCATTTCAATGGGCAGGAGTGGCAGTATACACTGCTTCAAAGATGTTGCTTGCAGGACTTTTTTTAACATCCTGCCAGCGCATCACCTCAGTGTGAAAGCACTCGGGCTTTCACACTGAGACTGCAGGGGAGCCGTTTTACAGGCGCTATTTTTAGCCCAAAAGCGCCTGAAAAATGCCCCAGTGTGAAAGGGGTCTAACTGTTAGATTTTATGAGATGAAGGGGGAAAAAAAAAAAAAAAAGAAAAAAGAAAAAAAAAAAAAAAATCGGCCTAATATATCGGCCCAAAAAAAAATCGGCATTGCATATCGGCCATCGGCCACCGAGATTACTAAATATCGGCATCGGCCAGAGAAAAAGCCATATCGGTCGACCTCTACCTCAGACTGGGCCGAAGGTTTACCTTCCAACAAGACAATGACCCTAAGCACACAGCTAAAATAACGAAGGAGTGGTCTCACAACAACTCCGTGACTGTTCTCAAATGGACCAGCCAGAGCCCTGACTTAAAGCCAATTGAGCATCTCTGGAGAGACCTAAAAATGGCTGTCCACCAACGTTTACCATCCAACCTGACAGAACTGGAGAGGATCTGCAAGGAGGAATGGCAGAGGATCCCCAAATCCAGGTGTGAAAAACTTGTTGCATCTTTCCCAAAAAGACTCATGGCTGTATTAGATCAAAAGGGTACTTCTACTAAATACTGAGCAAAGGGTCTGAATACTTAGGACCATGTGATATTTCAGTTTTTCTTTTCTAATAAATCTGCAAAAATATCAACAATTATGTGTTTTTCTGTCAATATGGGGTGCTGTGTGTACATTAATGAGGAAAAAAATGAACTTAAATGATTTTAGCAAATGTCTGCAATATAACAAAGAGTGAAAAATTTAAGGGGGTCTGAATACTTTTCGTCCCCACTGTAATTACCTCCCCATAGGGAAACTGATACATCCAGAAGTGTTAATTTCCTTGGTCCCCTGCAAATCGCAAAGGTTCCTCCCTCAGACCTCCATGTCACCACTGTATCCTGTAATGGGTGGAGGTCACATGGAGGAATCGAGGAGAGATGTTGGACATCCTGAAGCTCAAAACTCCTGGATATCTGGAAATGTTGGTTTCCTTGCACCGTTTGGAAGATCATTTCTTTTGAATGGAGACAGGAGAGGTGAGTATAAAGGGCTTCTTCACACCATGTGCCGATATGTGAGTCCTTCTGCACCCATCTCTGCAAGGGCACAAAGTAAACAATTGTTCTCTATGTGCCCTGTTTCCACCACAACATTGGTATCATGTCTGGACTTTTTCTGCACAGAAATCTGCAACCTGTATACAATTTTCTGAGCAGAAAAGAAGCTCACGTGACACCAACATTGTGGTATGAACTGGACACATAGAGAACAATTGTTTTTTCTTTTTGTGCCCTTACACTTTTTTACAGATTCCTGCACAGAAAACAAAAAACTCATGTAACGGCAGTGTTATGCTGTGAACAGGGCACATACCCGGTTTCCCCGAAAATAAGACCTAGCGTGATTGTCAGTGATGGCTGCAATATAAGCCCTACCCCCCTAAATAAGCCCTACCCTGTTTCCCAAAAAAAAAGCCCTACCCTGAAAATAAGACCTACAAGGACTTTAACTAGGGCTTATTTGGGGGGTAGGGCTTATATTGCAGCCATCACCGACAATCACGCTAGGTCTTATTTTCGGGGAAAAAGGGTAGAAAACAATTGTTTTTATTTGTGTCCTTGCAGAGACCCACATATCTATATACCTACATATCTCTGCACATGGTGTGAACAAGATCAAAATATTTTATGCAGATCAGATCTGCGCATTTTTACCATCAGTTTTTATGCATGTATGCTGTGAATGAGCCTTACAGGGAAAGCTTTGCTCAGTAAATTCAGCGACCGGGTAAGTATGGTTCATTATCAGTGAGTACACATTTGAAGTTGTTACTGAAGTATTTATCTTAAAGTAAGTGATGTGACATTCACAATGTTTGTCATACTATACTAAGTCTAGAAATTTGTAGAAATAACCACTAGAGGGAGCTCTGTACTTGACATAGCCTTATACAACCTCCTTGTGTTGCTATTAAAATAAGATATTAGCCACACAGGGTGAGCATTGTTTTCAGTGAGTCAGCTGACTCAGACATGCATTGTGAGGAGCAGCAGTAAATCACTATTATTGTGTGGCACTGCAAAGCAAAAAGCAGGTATGCAAGGAATAAATATGTTTACTCCCATGTACATATACAGTTAAGCAATACTCATAGAATAAAAGATTATTTGGAAAATGAACACACATTGATAAAATTAATTACATCAAGCCGATCCATTTTATGCATATATCTGAAAATAATTTTGCAAAGACTATGATTTCCTCTTTAAACGAGACTACAGCATCAAGAATCCAGGCCCACTGGCTCCTCCTGCTGTGGCAGTGATGGTCTAGGGCAGAGGTTCTCAACATGGGGGTCGGGACCCCCTTGGGGGGCAAATGAGGATTTGCCAGGGGTCACGAATCATGTGTTGTTCCTGAAGCCGGCACCATTCTCCCAGCCTTTTTGCGGCTGTCCAGCAGGGTTGCCCCTGGAGCCTGTGGTCGCCCAGCTGGGATGTTTTCCTGGAGCCCACGGTCGCCCACTCAGCCTCTTTGCAGACTCCCATTCACAGCATGGCCGGGGGGCAGAGACTAGAGGTCAGCTGACTGGTGAGGAATGTGAAGTGGGAGGGGCTGGAGGAGACCCTATCTCCTGATTTCGGCATAGGTGTCACTGCTACGAGACATCACAATGTTGGAGACACAGTGAGTAACACTGCCTGTGATTATACTCGCCATTAAAAGTCTCCACTACAGTTCTCAGATCAGCAGATGACCTCGATCAAGAGCACCTATGTTGGCTAATCAGAACTCCCCCCAGCACTGCCACTGATCCCACCCCCCACCAGCACTGCCACTGACCCCCCCCCCCACCCCCCCCACAAACACACACACCAAGAAGTAAGAGAAGGAATAAAAATAGAGAATACATGGAAGGGAGAGGAAAAGAGGGGGAGGAACAAAGAAAAAGGGAGAGAAAGAATACGTGAAAGAACAAGAAATACAGCTAGAGAGAGGGATGGGGAAAGAGATAAAAGGATAGCGAGAGATAAAAGGGAAAGAAGGGAGAACAAAGAGAAAGAGTGGTACATCCTAAAATGTACCATAAGGGGTTTTAATACTGTGCGAGTGGAAGGGACTTAGGGAGCGCTAAATGTCTATGGGTTAGGGGCGCAAATTACTTGTCTTGCCTTGGGTGCTGACTACCCACGCTACGAAAATAATTTTACTGTTGGGGTCCTCACAACTTGGGAAATTGTATCAAAGGGTCACGGCACTAGAAGGTTGAGAACCACTGGTCTAGGGAGACGTGGTGACTATGTTGGTAGTAAGGCGACGGTTATCCAGGGACTAAACTGTGTGGTATCCATATTTGGGTTGGAGGAGATATGGAGACTGCCATGCAGACCTCTCCTACTAAAATGGCTTGGTCCCTGTCATACTGATCCCCTGGGTTTGATGGTTTCTAAGTCTCAGACTCAAAAATGGTATGCAAAGCATAAGTTCTGATATCACTGTGACTTTTCTGATTGGCATGCTCGTTCCAGGCCAACATCTCAAAGTAGTGAAACCAGAGACAGCCAAGTGCCTAGCTTTTTTTTCTATTTTTCTCTCAATACGGGTTCATTTTAAAGATCAAGAAAGTAAATTACAGTAATTATTTTAGGAAATGTTTTTACCTTTGCTACCTCCCAGTGTGGGTCACCTCACCTTTGGTTCGCCTCTATAGCAACATGTCTACTAAGAAAAGTCCGGTCATCGATGAGGGCCACATAGGCAGGTAAACAGGACTAGTAATTGCGCAGAATTTGCTTCCTCGCTTATGCTGTGATCTTCACAAACCCGATGCTGTGCTAGATCCATGACCTGAATACACAGACAATCGTTTCCAAACAACTAATCTGTGAAGCTGCAGTAGCGGATGGAACACTTTATTCATGGGAGATGGAAACTTGAAAGCAGTGCCAGAAAGTCTAAGGACTCTGCTAAACAGAGATGGCCAAAACACTGTCTCATTGCTGAGATTAAAGAGAACCCTATTACTTTGCTCAGGGCATATTTAGACGAAGAAGGAGTCTAGGTAAGGTAGCCATAAGGGCTAAATAACTTCAGCTGTAAAAAAAACTGGAGCTAAAAGCTTGTAGCACCCAATTAGGTTTCATTTTTTAATACCAAAGAGAGGGAAGAAGGTTGCTACTGGCAATAACACAAATGTTGCTCTACTTTGTTCACAAACCTACCAAACTATGAACGTTTAGCATATTTTGAAGCATGACATTATTTCTGTTTAGGCTTGTAAGCATCTTATTATGGCAGTGTTAGGAAATTAGGATGTGGCAGAGTAAGACCCCTTTCACACTGGGGCGGTTTGCAGGCGTTATTGCGCTAAAAATACCGCCTGCAAACCGCCCCTAAACAGCCTCCGCTGTTTGTTCAGTGTGAAAGCCCGAGGGCTTTCACACTGAAGCGGTGCGCTGGCAGGAGAAGAAAAAATCTCCTGCAAGCCGCATCTTTGGAGCGGGGAAGGAGCTGTGTATTCACCGCTCCTTCACCGCTCCTGCCCATTGAAATCAATGGGACAGCGCGGCTATACCGCGGTAATACCGCGGCTATAGCCGCGCTATATGAGGGGTTTTAACCCTTTTTTCGGCCGCCAGCGGGGGGTTAAAACCGCACCGCTAGCGGCCGTATACCACGGTAAAACAGCGCTAAAAATAGCACTGTTTTACCGCTGACGCCCCCTACCGCCCCAGTGTGAAAGGGGCCTTATGTTGGCCATACACTATACGAAAAATCATCCAAACCCATTTTCGAAAAACAAACATTCGGCCGTGAGCGCAAACGATAGTGCCATCATGTAATGACCAATAAATCGTTCATTTTTTGTTCGTTTTTTTACATATACCTAGTGCAAACAGTTCGGACGGGAAACACATTAACCTTTCAATTCATCGTTTGTTCGGCAGAAAATTTCCAAACTTGTCCTTTGTTTTTTCGGCTCAAAAACATCCCAACGATTATCGATTTTGTGCCCATTAACTGGCTGAAAAATGAACGAACTGTCTAAATGACCGAATTTCGGCTGATTTTTCGTATAGCATTAGGTTGACTGGCGCTAGTGTCAAAAGTTATTGTCAAGAATGGGGCAGCTATAGAGAAAAAGTCAGACTTTTCTAGACTTGGCATGCCCTTCGAGTACAACATACGAAAAAACACCGCTCCAGCAGTGCTATTTTCCTGGATGAAAATATTTTGGCCATAGTTTTCATCAGCTGCATGTTTTCAGTGACAAAAACTAAAGTCAATTGATGAAAACTCAGGAAAATCAATTCCAATTTTCATTTAGTCGTCTAAAATCGAATGTGTTTAGTTAAAATTGTAATGCATTATTTAAACATTTCTCTAGAATTTAAATTTTTAATATACTCCTGGAGTAAAAATCCAATAACATGTAATTATTTATGGTATTTAAAGTGATAATAAAGGTAACATTTTTATTCTTTTAATAATAAACATGTCCTACTTACCTGCAGCAGGTTTTGCACAGAGCAGCCCCGTTCCGCCTATTCTCGGGTCCCCTGCCTGCGCTCCAGGCCTCTCCTTCCTGCTGAGTGCCCCCAGAGCACGCAATGGGGGCACCGAGCAGGTGTGCTCCCGAGCTGCTCTGCGTGTCCATTCACACACTCCGCCCCCCTCCCTTCTCATTGGCTCACTGGCTGTGACTGACAACAGCCAGTGAGAAGAGACCCAGCAGAGCCGAGACTCCTGTGCACAGCACTAGAGAAAGATCAGGCTCAGGTAAGTATTGGGGGGGTCTGGGGGGGCTGCTGCATGGAGAAGGTTTTTTTACCTTCATGCAAAGCTTGAGCCTTTACAACCACTTTAAAGTTTGAACATGCATTACAAACACAGATTTAGCCATTTTGATATATAACGTCCTAAATAAAACAAAGTTTCATAAACAAACAAAAATATTGCTTTTTGACAAAAAGAAGTTCAACTTTAAAATATAAAAACAAGACCCAAAAAACTATAAACTATATTGGCTGTAATGCCAGGCTGCAAGTGGGAATAGGGAAGTAAATGGGAGTGAGAGAGTGCACAGGGCAGGGTGCATTATAGTTTGGGGAAGGGGAGGTTACCTACAAGTGGGGATGGGGGAAGTAAATGGGCATGAAGGAGTGCACAGGGCAGGGTGCATTATAGTTTGGAGATGGGCAGGTGACCTGCAAGCGGCGATGGGGAAGTAAATGGGCATGAAGGAGTGCACAGGGCAGGGTGCATTATAGTTTGGGGATGGGCAGGTGACCTGCAAGCGGGGATGGGGAAGTAAATGGGCATGAAGGAATGCACAGGGCACGGTGCATTATACTTTGGGGAAGGGGAGGTTACCTACAAGTGGGGAGGGGGGAAGTAAATGGGGGTGAGGGAGCGCACAGGGTAGGGTGCATTATACTTTGGGGATAAGAGGGAACCTGCAAGCGGGGATGGGGAAGTAAATAGGAGTGAGGGGAGTGCACAGGGCAGGGTGCATTATACTTTGGGGATGGGAGGTGACCTGCAAGTGGGGATGGGAGAAGTAATTAGGGGTGAGAGAGTGCACAGGGCAGGGTGCATTATACTTTGGGGATGGGAGGTGACCTGCAAGCGGGGATGGGGAAGTAAATGGGAGTGAGGGGAATGCACAGGGCAGAGAACCTGGATGGTCTGGGGTTATTTTACACAGTGCTATAAACTGCTACCTTGCTGGGAAGGAAAAGAGGCACCACGTCACATCCAGACAGACACGAATCCGACGAAGAAGTTCCTTTTCTGTCATTTGCAGGACATTGTTCCAGAACTCCCAGGCAGCAGGCAGAGGGAGCCTGCGTCTTTCAGCCAATACAGTTTGCCGATAGAGTCAGGGAGCTGGGACTTTGACAGACAGGCAGAGCTCCGAGGAAAGTGCAAGTACAGGCGGTTGCTGGAGATTTTAGTCGACTAAAATATGACTAAAACAATTCAGATGCCTAAAATACAACTAAAACTAAAATGGCATTTTAGTAAAAAGACTATGACTAAAACTAAATCGAAATTTGACGTAAAAATAAACATTGCGCTCCAGGTCGGTCCACACACAACCCATACCCAGTCCTTAGGCACTAAGGTGCTTGCCCGGCTCGTAACCAAGGAAGTTTCAACAAAACAAGTAGATGGCCACACATTTATAAGGACACTGAACATCTAAGTAAGGTGTAAGGCCATCCACTTGTTTCGTGTGCTTGCCCTTCCTCTATCTTTTCCACCATTCCTTTTGTCTTCCAAAGAGCTTCCTAGTAGAACCTCAGCCAAACCTTCAAGCAACCTCCATGGGATGAAGCGTACAAATAGAAGTATGGTATACTGTAAATAGGATGAGGATGGGCAAACAGAAATCCTCAATGTTCTCACTGTGTAGTAGCAAAGAGAGATTCCATATTCCACTGCTCAGCCCAAACATGCTGTGCAGAATGGAGACCAAACATAACAAAAAAAATGTTGCTATTAAAACCAAAAACACATTTTATGACCATGCTGCAATACTAGATTCCACCATGGGGTGGTTCTAAAGGAGCACGTTCTAGGTACCGATTCTGCAGAGCATATGTGAACCCTGCATGGTTCAAGGTGGAGGAGTAATGGAGGATTTCCAACATTCTGAAGAATTCCCTTTACCAGAACAGTGTGGGGTATAAAGTGAACCTGTATTATTGCCTATGTAGGACCTTAATGTCTCCATCCCTAGCAGCACAAACTCAATCTTTACTTTGCTACCCCATCTCTCTGTTCAGCAACAAGAGTGAGCCAATCCCCAAGCACCATCATTGCCACATCAAGCGAGTCACAGCTCCTCCACATTAATAATTACAGGGTATTTTCTTTGCTATTGGTGGCTATATGGAGTGGTGGAAGCTAAAATGTATCTAACTTTTTTTGATAGCATGGAGAAGGATTGGAACTCTGCTGAGGTTTTACTGTTGTCCGAGGCTCAGTTAGAGAGATTTGTCCAAACTTCCTGTCCAGGGACAACGCTTTCACTATAAAGGAAGTGAGGAAAACTCTCCAACAGCAACACAGGCAGAAATGTAAAAGATATTTTGAAATTTGGAGGAAGACCAAACTGGAGATTGTGGGCAATCCAGTAAACGAACAGCAGAAAAGTCCTTTATTAAGCACTAGGTGTTAAAAGGTTCCAAGATACAAAGAAAAAACTGATACTGCCGCATTTCTGCGGCTGCGGGCCTTAGTCGCAGCTATGACTATGGCCCCTTGGGGGCAGAAACGCGTCGGTATTTTCTTTGTATCTTGGAACCTTTTAACCTCTAATGCTTAATAATGGACTTTTATGCTGTTCATGCACCGGGTTGCCGACTGTATCTTTGCAAGCAGCTTGTGGAGGCTGAAGACAGATACCGTATATGTGGTATCCTCTGTTGTAATATGTTGGCCAATTTATGTATAATATTGTATTGGAGTATGGGTTGAGCAGAAATTCATTTGAATTGTCCAAGCCAACTCAATTTTAATATAACAGCTGAAGATGTGTTGGTCTTATGCAAGTCTACCTAGGGGTGTGAGGTATGGGATGTTAACCTAATTGAACATTTCAAAGGGTACATTGTTTAAAGGACCATAGAAGAAGTATTTATTGATGGTAATTAGACTTGAGGGGGTAACAATGGGATCAAGGAGTGTTTTGGGTTGGCCAGCGGAGGCTCCCTCCTGTGGGGCTAATATATCTAAGGGGACTTGTTGATATTAATATGCAAGAATAATGTAGGTATTCCAAGGGCTCAAAAGGGTATTCAGGTGGTATCTGTTAATCTAATTACACATATCTAAAGGGGGCTTGTTGATGTTGATATGCGGGAGTGCAAATTGGGGTGGTTCACGGCTGTTCACGGCTGGGGGTTGTTGTCTGTTTGATAGACTAAAGCTAACCAAAGTCCTAAATTGAAACGGCCAATCAAATTGCTCAGCCATTCAATATTTAGTGAATATAACACGGCATTCAGTCTATAGGTTTTAGGTTAGGCTTGTCTGTGTGTGGACACACAGACCTAGGAACATGGTATTCTGAATTATATTTCCTCTGTCGGATATTTTTGTCATCTGTGGACTTTGGACTTTGTTCTGTGTTGGAAGTCAATAAAGTGCATCTCTCTGGAAGAATTGGGTTGCTGCGGAAGAGTACTTACTAATTCATTATCATACCCACGATACCACTATACTACTATACCACCCGATATATTATATCACTACATTGGTGCCGTGACCCGGATTTAAGGGTAGCAGAACCTGACATGTTCTACGGTTTCAGTTAAGAAGAGGACAGCTTAAACCCCTGTCAGCTTTTATTATTGCTGCTTTTTCTGCTGCAGATTTCCCCTCACTTCCCGTCTGGTAAAACATTGCCCCCAAACAGGAAGTAAGAGGAAATCTCTTTAAAAAGTAAGGGGAAACCTCTTTAATGGAGCTCCTTATAGAAGTCAAAGTTGACAAGAAGAAAATTCTATATAAAACAAAAAAAAACAAAAAAACAAAGAAAGGTTTGGCTATACGTACACTTTAAAGGAAAGGTAAGTAAGTACAGAGCTGGGGAGCTAAAGCAAATTGTATGTTTTTCTTGCATTTGAAGCATTGCCAGCCCTAACAGGTTGACTGGTACATGCACAATATAAAACAAAATAAAAATTCTGAAAAAACAGTTTAATGCATATGTGTGATAACACGCATTGAAAAGCTCAAATAAAAAGCAGCTGAATCACAGGCACATACAGTATCTCACAAAAGTGAGTACACCCCTCACATTTTTGTAAATATTTTCTTCTATCTTTTCATGTGACAACACTGAAGAAATGACACTTTGCTACAATGTAAAGTAGCGAGTGTACAGCTTGTATAACAGTGTAAATTTGTTGTCCCCTCAAAATACTTCAACACACAGCCATGAATATCTAAACTGCTGGCAACAAAAGTGCGTACACCCCTAAGTGAAAATGTCCAAATTGGGTCCAATTAGCCATTTTCCCTCCCCGGTGTCATGTGACTCATTAGTGTTACAAGGTCTCAGTTGTGAATGGGGAGCAGGTGTGTTAAATTTGGTGTTATCACTCTCTCATACTGGTCACTGGAAGTTCAACATGGCCCCTTATGGCAAAGAACTCTCTGAGGAGCTAAAAAAAAGAATTGTTGCATAACTATGGCCTAGGCTATAAGAAGATTGCCAAGATCCTAAAACTGAGCTGCAGCACGGTGGCCAAGACCATACAGCTGTTTAACAGGACAGGTTCCACTCAGAACAGGCCTCGCCAAGGTCAACCAAAGAAGTTGAGTGCATGTGCTCAGCGTCATATCCAGAGGTTGCCTTTGGGAAATAGGCGTTTGAGTGCTGCCAGCATTGCTGCAGGGGTTGAAGGGGTGGGGGGTCAGCCTGTCAGTACTCAGACCATACACCGCACACTGCATAAAATTGGTCTGCATGGCTGTCGTCCCAGAAGGAAGCCTCTTCTAAAGATGATGCACAAGAAAGCCTGCAAACAGTTTGCTGAAGACAAGCAGACTAAGGACATGGATTCCTGGAACCATGTCCTGTGGTCTGATGAGACCAAGATGAACTTATTTGGTTCAGATGGTGTGAAGCGTTTGTGGCGGCAACCAGGTGAGGAGTACAAAGACAAGTGTGTCTTGCCTACAGTCAAGAATGGTGGTGGGAGTGTCATAGTCTGGGGCTGCATTAGTGCTGCCGGCACAGTTACAGTTCATTGAGGAAACCATGAATGCCAACATGTACTGTGACATACTGATGCAGAGCATGATCCCCTCCCTTCGGAGACTGGGCCTCAGGGCAGTATTCCAACATGACAATGACCCCAAACACACTTCCAAGACGATCACTGCCTTGCTAAAGAACCTTAGGGTAAAGGTGATGGACTGGCCAAGCATGTCTCCAGACCTAAACCCTATTGAGCATCTGTGGGGCATTCTCAAACGGAAGGTGGAGGAGTGCAAAGTCTCCAACATCCATCAGCTCTGTGATGTCGTCATGGAGGAGTGGAAGAGGACTCCAGTAGCAACCTGTGAAGCTCTGGTGAACTTCATTCCCAAGAGGGTTAAGGCAGTGCTGAAAAATAATGGTGGCCACACAAAATATTGACACTTTGGGCCCAATTTGGACATTTTCATGTAGGGGTGTACTCACCTTTGTTGCCAGCGGTTTAGACATTAATGGCTGTGTGTTGAATTATTTTGAGGGGACAGCAAATTTACAGTTAGAGCCCTTGCACACTGGGGCGGGGGGCGGCGTCGGCGGTAAAACGCAGCTATTATTAGCGGCGTTTTTCCGTCGGTATTCGGCCGATAGCGGGGCGGTTTTACACCCCGCTAGCGGCCGAGAAAGGGTTAAATACCACCGCAAAGCGCCTCTGCAGAGGCGCTTTGCCGGCGGTATAGCCACGCCGTCCCATTGATTTCAATGGGCAGGAGCGGTAAAGGAGCGGTATACACACCGCTCCTTCACCGCTCCGAAGATGCTGCTGGCAGGACTTTTTTTACCGTCCTGCCAGCGCATCGCTCCAGTGTGCAAGCCCTCGGGGCTTTCACACTGGAATGACAGTAGCGGCACTTTCGGGGCGGTTTGCAGGCGCTATTATTAGCGCAATAGCGCCTGCAAACCGCCCCAGTGTGCAAGGGCTCTTATACAAGCTGTACACTCACTACTTTACATTGTAGCAAAGTGTCACTTCTTCAGTGTTGTCACATGAAAAGATAGAATAAAATATTTACAAAAATGTGAGGGGTGTACTGACTTTTGTGAGATACTGTATGTGAAAATGGACGCTAAAACCTGAATTTGTCCAAACTGATAAAAAAATAATAATTTCTACCCTTTTCTACCCTGCTGTTTTCTGCCTAACTTAAAATGATAGGTCCACTTTAATCACCGGCAGCTTACACAAACACTGGAAGCTCAGGTCCCACAAATCTTGTAGTCAGCCATGATGGAAAGATTTTACAATTATGTTGTCTCTTCTACCAGCCAAAGCAGAAAGACAAGCCAGAATATGTTCTATTCCCTGTAGACAGCCCAACGCAGTCTTTTAATTATGGGTGCTGGAAGTACGTGTCATTAGGTATATTAATTAGGACTTGTCAAATCCCTATTAGACACTTGATATCATCATTTAGTTTTAAATAACTTAACGAGGGCATGCTAAAATGCAAATTATATGTATTATTTTACTGGAATAACGTCAGATTTTCTATGACTTTATTAGAGGAGTACAACAGAGAGCGGAGGAAGGTACAGTATATGTACAACCTAACACAAAATAAAAGGGATTTTTTTTTTCATCAGCTGGGCAGAGCCATGCAATTTTCTCCTTTACATTACAGGACCAAACTTGCATCAAGAACCATTTGTTTATAGCACAAATACAGTCTGTTATTATTTTTAGTAAAGGATTTACACATTAGTCTCCTTTTTAACCCCAGGAGACATAAAAATGACTTATAGAGAGAACACAAGAGGGCACCCCTAAGTGTAGCAATTTACTGCTACACATAGAGGCGCCCTCTTGTGTTTTCTCTACAGTGGGAAAATTGTTATTTGATCCCCTGCAAATTTTGTAACTTTGCTCACTTACAAAGAGATAAAAGGGTCTATAACTTTTATCATAGGTGTATTTTAAAATATCAACCAAAAATCCAGAAAATACACATGATACAATAGTTATAATCTGAGTTGCAGTATAGTGATTAAAACATGACTTAGTACTTGGTGGAGAACCCCTTGTTGGCAAGCACTGAGGTAAGACGTTTCTTGTAGTTGGTGACCAGGTTTGCACACATCTCAGGAGGGATTTTGGTCCACTCTTCTTTACAGATCTTCTCTAAATCCTTAAGGTTTCATGGCTATCGCTTGGCAACTCCAAGTTTCAGCTCCCTCCATAGATTTTCAATAGGATTAGATCTAAAGACTGGCTAGGCCATTCCATGACCTTAATGTGCTTCTTCTTGAGCCTCTCCTTTGTTGCCTTGGCGGTATGTTTTGGGTCATTGTCATGCTGAAAGACCCATCTTCAGTGTTCTGGCTGAGGTAAGAAGGTTCTCATCCAATATTTTACAATACATGGCCCCATCCATTGGCCAGTCAATGCGGCAAAGTCGGTCTGTACTTTTAGCAGAGAAACAGGCCCAAAGCATCAGGTTTCCACCTCTGTGCTTAACTGTAGGGATGGTGTTCTTAGAGCCATTTTGCTTCCTCCAAACACCGCGAGTCCCCCTCCTCAAAAAGGCACATAATACAGTCACGCAAATGAACATCTAAAATGATTCAGAGAAGGATTGGGAGAAAGTGCTGTGATCAGATGAGATCAAAATTGAGCTCTTTGGATTTAACTCAACACGTAGTGTTTGGAGGAAGAAAAATGCGGACTATGACCCTAAGAACACCATCCTTACAAGCATGGCGGGGGTGCAGGTCGACACGATCCCGCAAACCGTCGTAGCTATACATCGGTCCCTTTAAGCGGGATAGCAGGCGCACACGCTGCACAGCGGGGTTGCCGATGCTTGTGACCAGCGGTAGCGATAACCGCCGGCCATGAGCGATCGCGTGCACGAGAGGCAGAACAGGGACGTGTGTGTGTGTGTGTGTGTGTAAACACATACATCCCAGTTCTGTGAGGAGAGGAGAGAGAGATCGTGAGTTCCTACGAGCTGGAAACCACGATCTCTCATCTCCTATAGTCAGTCCCATCCCTCACAGTTAGAACACACACACAGGGAACACAGTTAACCCCTTGATCGCCCCTTAGTGTTAACCCCTTCCCTTCCAGTGACATTTATACAGTAATCAATGCATTTTTATAGCACTGATCGCTGTATAATTGTCAATCGACCCAAAAATGTGTCAAAAGTGTCTGATAGCGCCTGCTATCCCACTTAAAGGGACCAACGTATAGCTACGACAGTTCGTGGGATCGTGCCGACCTGCCCCAGTATAATGATGGCGGCTGGTCGGCAAGTGGTAAAATAAAGCTGTGACCTTGCCCTATTTCAAACTTAATCAGCTTTCCTGTCTTTTTGGGCGGCAAGGTATTGGTTTATTAGTTGGTCATAAATGAGCCTATGCTTTTCAGCAGTGAAGGGGCTGAGTGGAAAACTGTCAGCCTAATGCCCTGTACACACGATCGGACATTCCGACAACAAAATCCATGGGTTTTTTCAGACGGATGTTGGCTCAAACTTGTCTTGCATACACACAGTCACACAAATCTTGTTGGAATTTCGGAACATCAAGAACGCGGTGACGTACAACACGTACGACGAGCCGAGAAAAAGGAAGTTCAATAGCTAGTGCGGCTCTTCTGCTTGATTCCGAGCATGCGTGGAACTTTGTACACACAATCGGAATTTACGACAACAGATTTTGTTGTCGGAAAATTTGAGATCCAGATCTCAAATTTTGTGTGACGGAAATTCCGATGGAAAATGTCTGATGGAGCCCACACACGGTCGGAATTTCCGACAACAAGCTCCCATCGAACATTTTCCGTCGGAAAATGTGTACGGGGCATAACAGTGATTGCAACCAATCAGATGCAGTTATTGTAGGCAGCCACGGGTCTCACAGCTGCTTGAATACAATAGCCGGCAGTGGAGATTCCTTCATTCACCTTGTTTAGCTTGTTGGATGGAGGAACTTGATTTTGCTCATTCAGCCCACAGACTGCACATGGGAAATCTATGTGTGTATGGCTAAGCCAAATGTATTGTTTTCCATTTTAAACAGGTCCTACCTGCTTGGTGGATTTCCCCTCACATCCTGTTCCGTTCCCCTCACTTCCTGTCCCTAGGACAACAATGTCACCAAGCCCGGGAGTAGGGGGAAATCTCTTGCAGGAACACAAGAACAAAAAAAATGTCTTCATTAAAACAGTGGAAGGGTAGAATCTCTGCCTTCTTTTTATTACTGTCTGTGTTCCTGTTTGGGGGCTTTAACCTCAGTCACTGTCATTGTGACGAAGATGTAATTGGGGCAAAACGTGAATGGAAAACCAAAAGTTTTGGTTGGAGATCTACAATAAATGTCACCATCTCACAAGAAAAAGACCAAAATATCAAGGGTTCTGGAGAAGGTAAGTATTCCTGAGCTGTCCTGTTATTTTCGTTATTCATAGCAGTCATTCTTAGGTGACAGTGTTAATTTTGACCTCAAATTTCAATCTAGTTTTAATGGGAGACCGGACAAAAACGGATCTGCCTGTCCATTTTCATCCGATCCAATCCGCTGGACGGATGGCGAACGTATCGCCATACGTCTGTTTTGAGCGGATCTTATCGGATCAGATGGCAGGCGGGTGTCAGCGGACACATCTCCGCTGACATCTGCCTCTCCGTACAAGTCAATGGGTGATCCGCTCGCATCCGCCTGAAAAACAGACAGGCGGATCCGAGCGGGCCTATCGTGTGAAAGGGGCCTAAGTCACAGTGTCTAGGGCTGCACAGATACTGTCTTTTTATCAGGCGTGTACGAGTACCGATACTTTCCGTCAAGTACTCACCGATACTGAGTACAGATACACTGCTGTGTGATTTGCGCGCATACAAAATGAATGGGCGCAAATCGCACTGAAAAGAATTGCATACAATTCCTGTCCGAATCACATGCGATTTTCCCTTCACTTCTGTGTGAACCCAGGCTTGTCATAGGATTTCAGCCTGGGTTCACACATTCGCACCACATTCCTGTTCAAATTGCATATCTTTGCAGTGCGATTTGGGCCCATTTATTTTGTATGGACGCAAATTGCATCGCAAAGTATCGGTTACAGTATTGGGAGCATTTTCACAAGTACTTGTAAAAAGACTTGGTATTGGCATGTATGCATCCCTAATAGTGTCTTAACTAAAACATCATCTATTTTCAGTCGTATTTAAGTCATCTGAATTGTTTTAATTTCAGTCGTATTTTAGTCGACTAAAGTTTCCAGTACAGTTTTACAGTACAGTAATGGGTTTAGTTTGTAATGCATTATTTAAGCATTTCTCTAGCACTCATTATATACTCCTGGAGTAAAAAGCTAATAACATGTTATTATTTCTGGTATTAAGGTTTGAACATGCACTACAGACACAGATTTAGCTGTTGTGATACATAACAGTGGTGTAGTGGGTAGCACTCTCGCCTAGCAGTAATAAAGGGTTGCTGGTTCAAATCTCAACCATGACACTACCTGCCTGGAGTTTGCATGTTCTCCCTGTTCCTGTGTGGGTTTCCTCCCACACTCCAAAGACATGCTGGTAGGTTAATTGGCTTCTGTTCAAAAAAAATTGGCCCTAGTATATGAATGTGAGTTGGGACCTTGGATTGTGGGCTCCTTGAGGGTAGGGACCAATGTGGGTGTACAATGTATGTGTGGAGTGCTGCGTGAATTGGCAGCGCTATATGGGTACCTTAAATAAATAGGGATGATTGTAGATACGCACCCACAATCACTCAGGTTGAACTGGATGGACTAGTGTCTTTATTCAACCTTACTAACTATGTAACTATGTAACCAGTGTTAAATTTGACGTCACATTTCAATTTCTTTTTAGTCAGTCTTTTGACTAAAATGCCAATTTAGTTTTAGTTGTATTTTAGTCATCTGAATTGCTTTAGTCGTATTTTAGTCGACTAAAATAGTCTTAATTTCGTCGACAAAATTAACACTGTTAGGTGAATGCCTAAAGTACAAGGTCACTTTACAAATTTGAAAAAAAAAAGAAAGCAGTAACACATGTTTACATTGACAAGGTGACATTAGATGAAGGTTAAAGGTGGCGTGCTTTAAACGCCGCATACCTATTTAGTAGATTAGCTGGTTGTATAACAAAGGCAGGAAAGAACAGACCTGTTTAATTCCAACACAAAGCGAGCAGACGTTTGCTGGCTGTTTTATATCCTGCGCTGGTGAGGTCATATGAAATTATACTCCCACCTATCCAGACAAGTACACAGCCTGAACACATTCCATTCAGAGGAGACGAAACTCCCAGAACACTTTATATCACCCAAAACAATCCAGACACAGGAAACACAACACGCCACCGGGCTTGCAGCAAAACACTCGCCTGCCCTACTTTTTACTGTAGGAAAAGACTACATAGCTCGAAAATTTCACTTACTGGGAAGATGAACAATATGTTGGCTTGTAAAGGGATCCACAGACACAAGACAGATTTCAGAAGGACCTGCCACAAGGTCATCAATAGAATGGTTGTGGCATTAAAGCACCACCACAGGCAGGCAGCAGAACACAGTGCATGTGTAGCTGTGGCGGCTGGTGGTATATTTTTGGGGGGGCAGCCAACAATGCATCCACAGCCACCCCTCCACCCCCAGTTGGGTCACCCGCACCAACCCCACACTTACCTCATCTCTCGGGCAGCGCTTCCTTCCCCTGGGTCACCTCCTGCTCAGCTCATCTAGGCAGCTTCCGCCGTGCATCTTGTCCCTCTTCATAGGCGGCCAATAGAATCGTTTCTCCTTTCGGCCAATCGGGTGACGGGTCCTGATTGGCCGGGAGGAGAATCTGGAAGACAATAGCGAATAATCATTCGTTATTGCCACACAACTGGGTGGGCTCACTGCGCCCCAAGCCCACCCTTTTTTGAAGCCTATTAGAGCCTCTGGAAGGAAGCCGTCATTCCTGTCAACTACCACCCAATCAACTGTGGCCAGGACATTTCCTGCAGCAGCATGCGCACAAAGGGGCAGGGAAGCTTGTGACATGATTGAACAAATACATCCACATGGCCATGTTCAAGACCAAATCTGAGCTCATCCCTTAGGCTTCATTTACACCCATTTGCATTCTATTCCATACATCGGTCCTGCATGAATGTACGGTCAGGGATGGGCTTGGAGATCCATGCAGGTTCATACGGCCATCCGCCTGTCATTGATCTGAATAGGCTGCCTGCACGAGGCTGCGCAGAACAACTGTGCATCCCACACAGGTGAAAGCAGCCCTTTGCACAGGTATACAGATCAGTGAATGAGGCCTCATAGGTACTAGACAGGTGTATCTATTGATGTGGTCACTAAAGGTATACTCACACTGGGCACAGTTGATCAGAACCATGTCTGAGTACAATGGCCCCCATCTGCACTCCCCTGCTGGTCTGCATTCACACTGGGGGGAGATTTACTAAGACTGGAGAGTGCTAAATCTGGTGCAGTTGTCATACCTCCCAATGTTTTGAGATGGGAATGAGGGACACCCATCAGCAAAAGTATGCAGGCATAGGACACACCCCTTGCCACGCCCCCTTAAAGGTGAACTGTACAAAAAAAAAAAAAGATTGGTTTAACCCACAAGTGCTTTATTCACCACTACTCTTCCTTTATATTGGCTTTTGGAATTTACAAATGCAGCAATTTAAAGATCAGATGAAAGGTTTAGCGCTGGAAAACACTTTTTGATAGATAAAAAGTGCATTTTATATACAAATATATAGACCAAAATGAGGGACAAATGAGGAGGAATGAGGGACAGAGGGACATTGTTCCAAATCAGGGACAGTCCCTCGAAATCAGGGACATTTGGGAGCTATGCAGTTGTGCATGTTAGCCAATCAGCTTCTAACTTCAGCTTGTTCAATTAAGCTTAGACAATAAAACCTGGAAGCTGATTGGTTTCTATGCAGAGCTGCACCAGATTTTGCACTCTCCAGTTTTAGCAAATGCCCCTCACTGTGTTCCCGAGTACGCTTACATCATCACCTCTCCCAACCAGACCACAGTGACCCCCTGCTTCTATGCTTAGGATTCTATGAGGAGTTCTATGCTCAGGATTCTATGGGGAGTCCTAAGCTCAGGATTCTATGGGGAGTTCTAAGCTCAGGATTCTATGGGGAGTTCTATGCTCAGGATTCTATGGGGAGTTCTATGCTCAGGATTCTATGGGGAGTTCTAAGCTCAGGATTCTATGAGGCGTTCTAAGCTCAGGATTCTATGGGGAGTTCTAAGCTCAGGATTCTATGGGGAGTTCTATGCTCAGGATTCTATGGGGAGTTCTAAGCTCAGGATTCTATGGGGAGTTCTATGCTCAGGATTCTATGGGGAGTTCTAAGCTCAGGATTCTATGGGGAGTTCTAAGCTCAGGATTCTATGGGGAGTTCTATGCTCAGGATTCTATGGGGAGTTCTAAGCTCGGGATTCTATGAGGAGTTCTATGCTCAGGATTCTATGGGGAGTTTCTTAGCTCAGGATTCTATGGGGAGTTCTATGCTCAGGATTCTATGGGGATTTCTATGCTCAGGATTCTATGGGGAGTTTCTTAGCTCAGGATTCTATGGGGAGTTCTATGCTCAGGATTCTATGGGGAGTTCTATGCTCAGGATTCTATGGGGATTTCTATGCTCAGGATTCTATTGGGAGTTATAAGCTCGGGATTATATGGGGAGTTTTAAGCTCAGGATTCTATGGGGAGTTCTATGCTCAGGATTCTATGGGGAGTTCTAAGCTCAGGATTCTATGGGGAGTTCTAAGCTCAGGATTCTATGGGGAGTTCTATGCTCAGGATTCTATGGGGAGTTCTAAGCTCAGGATTCCATGGGGAGTTCTATGCTCAGGATTCTATGGGGAGTTCTATGCTCAGTATTCTATGGGGAGTTCTATGCTCAGGATTCTATGGGGAGTTCTAAGCTCAGGATTCTATGGGGAGTTCTATGCTCAGGATTCTATGGGGATTTCTATGCTCAGGATTCTATTGGGAGTTATAAGCTCGGGATTATATGGGGAGTTTTAAGCTCAGGATTCTATGGGGAGTTCTATGCTCAGGATTCTATGGGGAGTTCTAAGCTCAGGATTCTATGGGGAGTTCTAAGCTCAGGATTCTATGGGGAGTTCTATGCTCAGGATTCTATGGGGAGTTCTAAGCTCAGGATTCCATGGGGAGTTCTATGCTCAGGATTCTATGGGGAGTTCTATGCTCAGTATTCTATGGGGAGTTCTATGCTCAGGATTCTATGGGGAGTTCTAAGCTCAGGATTCTATGGGGAGTTCTAAGCTCAGGATTCTATGGGGAGTTCTATGCTCAGGATTCTATGGGGAGTTCTATGCTCAGGATTCTATGGGGAGTTCTAAGCTCAGGATTCTATGGGGAGTTCTATGCTCAGGATTCTATGGGGAGTTATATGCTCAGGATTCTATGGGGAGTTCTAAGCTCGGGATTTTATGGGGAGTTCTAAGCTCAGGATACTATGGGGACTTCTATGCTCAGGGTTCTATGGGGAGTTCTATGCTCAGGATTCTATAGGGAGTTCTATGCTCAGGATTCTATGGGGAGTTCTATGCTCAGGATTCTATGGGGAGTTCTAAGCTCAGGATTCTATGGGGAGTTCTATGCTCAGGATTCTATGGGGAGTTATATGCTCAGGATTCTATGGGGAGTTCTAAGCTCGGGATTTTATGGGGAGTTCTAAGCTCAGGATACTATGGGGACTTCTATGCTCAGGGTTCTATGGGGAGTTCTATGCTCAGGATTCTATAGGGAGTTCTATGCTCAGGATTATATGGGGAGTTCTATGCTCAGGATTCTATGGGGAGTTCTAAGCTCAGGATTCTATGGGGAGTTCTATGCTTAGGATTCTATGGGGAGTTCTAAGCTCAGGATTCTATGGGGAGTTCTATGCTCAGGATTCTATGGGGAGTTATATGCTCAGGATTCTATGAGGAGTTCTATGCTCAGGATTCTATGGGGAGTTCTAAGCTCAGGCATGGTTTGCGCACACTTTGAATCCATCAGTACCTGACACCAGGTGAACCAACCATGCTCCAGACCTCCTTTTCCCAGCAGTTTGGGCAGAGTATGCTTAACCATAACCGGGCATTTTTCAGAGTGTTCCCTCTATGCAAACAAACCAGACTAATGGGGTAAACCTAGCCTGGGCATTGTTAAATTGCTAGTGTACACCATTCATTTTTATTTTGACTTAGGTATATAAACCAAAAAAAAACAAAAAAACACGAAATTTCACGCCTGCAATAGCAAGGATCCGTGGTTAAGTTACCATGGCAACTGCTTTGCAAAGCACAGAAGCTTAGGTCTAGCACTACATATAAACCATATGCAGAGACAGGTGCAGCCTTCACAAGCCAGTGTGTGTAGCCCAAATATTTATGGCAGTTCTGACTATACATGACTCAGCGTAAGCAACGTTGCCCTTGTGCGGGGTCACAGATAATGCTGACAGTTGCTCTTTTCCCCTCTGCTGCACCATGAATATGACCAGTAAATCGCCTTTTAATTCTCACATGGGGCACCGAGGCTGCTTATCACCAAATACCTGCTTAATTATAGCAAGGCAATGGCCCTTGTGCAGCTCAGCTATCAGAGAGCCGCTCAATGGCACTCATTATATGACGGGTCTAAGGAGGCCTTTGTCCCTTCAATTAATACAGCAGGCCGAGGCCTGTTTCCTGATCTCAGATCAAGCGATTCACAGCAAATCCTGCTTTGTGAAATCAGCCTCTCTCTTAAAAGCACCATGGCACTTAGAGAGGAAGTAACGATGGGCCTGTGGAGTGGGAATTTGCATACTCATCTACATACCAATACCCAGCATACCCGGTGTTCCTGCCAACTCTGTGATTTCGCAGTACCCTGGCCAACATCTGGTGGAGCACTTAAAAAGGCTGCGGAAGATTTAAATGACATAAGATCAGCAGTAGGGATGGCTTCCCGAATTTCGAGGTGGAAGGGGTGTGGGAATGGGGAGGCGTACTGGGCAGACCTAGAACAAATGACATTTCGGGATTACATAACTGATAGCTGTCTAGTTTAACACTTCTGCCTCCGTCTGCTGCTAATGCAGCAAAAATATCCTTTTATACGGAAAAACCCAATCAGATATTTACAAAGATCCCAACTTTTCATTAAAGCTGATGGAACATGTAGATACCAATGAATGCAGTTTTGTATTTACCAAAATGACCCAATGTATTTTAAATTTAGGAAGAAACTAGTGTAATTATCTGAATTTGATTTAATTTAATCCCATGTAAAGTAGCAGAATACGGGGGGGAGCCAATGGAATCAAAGATGTACTGCATACAAATGTGCAACATGACAGCAAAGCTGGCCATACATTATATAATTATCTTGTTTAATTTCCTTTAGATTTACCTTCAACTATGTAGTGCAATGGCCTAGCTCTGAGGAAGGGGGGTGCGCCCCCGAAACGCGTTATCTGTACCACGTGTTCTGTGCATGTCCATGCACTGTGTTTATGGCCTTTTGTCATTTGCATTTTATGAGTACCCACTTTTATATAAAGATTTCTTATTAATAAATGATCTTTGGTAATGCACTAGGTGTGCGCGCCTTCCGTTTCTGTTTTTCTTGTAGTTCCTTTCGGATTACCCCATCTGAGGAAGGGAGCATCCACCTAGATCTGGGATACCATATATACCTTTCACACCACCATTTTATTTGATATCTGTTACTCCACACCTTGTTAGACCCATTAGGGCTGGAAGTATATCTCTACTATGTAGTGCAAGGGCCTGCCTGATTGCACACAGATTAAAAGTGTTTAGGTTCGACCTCATATTGTATGGTTTTGGTAAATCTAAAGGAAAATTATACAAGAAAGTTGTATAATGTATGGCCAGCCTAAAGCTGGATACACACTATACAATGTGTTTAGATTCTTTCCTTTAGATTTATATATATATATATATATATATATATATATATATATATATATATATATATATATATATATATATATATATATATATATATATATATATATATATGAGGTCAAACCTAAACACTTTCAATTTGTGTGCAATCAGGCAGGCCCTTGCACTACATAGTCGAAGGTGAATCTAAAGGAAATGGAACAACAAAAGTTGTATAGTGTGTATCCAGCTTTAGAAAGAGCAGAGAGATGACCTCATCAGATGGTTGCTGCTCCTTCACTGTGCAATCAGAGACTGGGGGCGGAAGGTGACCTAGCTATTTTTTTGTTTTACTGCAGTAGGAAAAATCCAGGTCACTGGGATGTAAATCTCAGGACTGGGTGACCAAATACAAATTCTTTGGCAGGTAAAACAGCTTTTATATGTGCAATTCGGTGGTGTATTTAGCTGTTTGCCAGGAAGTTGGCCTAGAATCGAAGGAGACATTCAAATATTCTATAGTTTGTACATGCAGACATCTATGGGGTTCTACTGAGCATACATGGCCAATGGAAAGAGGAGGACAGCACAGCTGCATGAAAATCCTGTGTCAGGACACCGAAGGACTGGTTTCCAGGACTTTGTAAGTATGCAACTGAGAAGGATGGGTGGGTTGGATCTGCAGAGTGGACGGATGAGGGCAAATAAGGAAACTTTAAAAAAAAAGCTTTTTCAAAAGTGTTTTTTAAAAACTTTTTTCTCCTGACTTTAGGATCTTCCTGCAGAAAAACGATGAGTATGCAGAATAGAGGTTACTTAATATAGGAACTTAGTTTAGGAATTTAGGTTTGGCATAACTTTTAAAGGTTAAGTGCTAAAGAGGGTTTTAAAGTGTCATTAAACCTACATCATTAGAAGCTAACAATAAATGCTGTATTGCATGCTGTTCATACTTAGTCATTATGGAAATTCTTTTCTGTATTCTGCAAAAAACCTGGTTGATCCTGCTGTTCTCAGTTTCTCCCTGCTGTCTATGTCCCCACTGCAGTTAGGGATTTTGCAAAGCAGTGTTGGCAGCTAGTGCACATGCTCCGTTTTCAGTGTTTTTCTATCCTGAGTATTCCCTCCCTGATCACATATAGGCAGCCCATGTGGCTATGTAGCAGTGATGGCGAACCCATGGCACGCAGAGCCCTCTCTGCGGGCATGCAAAAGCCGCCACCACTGCCCGCGCTGTGACAAGGGGAGAAGCGAGAGTGGGCTGCCAGTGTATTTCCCCTGCTCGCCCACCTTCTTTCCTCAAGCAGCGACGGACATGGACAAAGAGAGGCGCTTGCAGGGATCGCCGCCCACTCTGATTCCTCCTGCCTTCCCATTGGCTACAGCCAAGGACCAATGAGGAGCCAGGATAAGTGCACCATTGGACATGTAGTCCAGGCAGACTATGGCTCCATTTTAATCAATTAAAGAAAACTTACAGCCCCAGCATGCCCTGCGAAAATAAGAGGAGGGACAGCCTGGAGCCCAGGAAAAAAAAGGGCTGAGGGAGAAGGGAGAGCAAGGGTGAGAGGAGTGTGGAGACAAGAGTAGGGGGAGGCGGAGGTTGTTTGGAAGGGAGAGAGAACCCAAGACACAACAGCCCCTGGAACCAGCGAGCCAGGAGTGAGAGGACGATGCTCAGAGGACACGATCAAGAGTGAGGAGGGTGATCACAGGCACCAACAAAAGGAGAAGCTGCTGACAGGCACACCAACACTGGACGCCGGAGTGGGGTAACTGCTGAATTGACTGCAATCCCTCTTGGAGCAGGTGATCATCACCTGGGTGGCTGGATGTCTGCAGTGGAGTGTTGGCACTTTGAAAAGAATAAGTTGGTTTTGTGTTGAAGTTTGGGCACTCAGGCTCAAAAATGTTCACCATCACTGCTATAGAGTCACACATATGGGTGTATACACAGTGGTAAATGACAGTCCAATCCTTCCCCCCTCCTCCAGGCCAACTAACTAGCTAAAAACAATGTGGGCGGGATATCATATTTTGATTGATGGAGGCTTCACCTCCCTGTTATTCTAAAACACAGACTGGAGGGTCGTGACACAGAAATCTGCCCACATCATGTTATTGCCAAAAAATAATAAAGATTTCATTTTTATCATACATATTTTTGTATCATAATCTAATTTATTTATTTTTACATGTGGGGGGCTCGCAGTGCGGTGATCGGTGGTGCGGCGTCAGTCTGACACACTGCTACACCGATCGTATCTGATAGATGCGAGTAGAGGAGAGACGATCGGCGGCTCTCCTGAGAGGTGGGATCTGCACTGATTGATTATCAGCGCAATCCCCCCCCCCCCCCCCCCCCCGTGGATGCTTACATTGGACCACCAGGGATGCCACCACGGATGGATAACCAAATATGCCACTCATGGCCACCAGGGATGCCACACAGTGCCCAAAATATGCCAACCAATGCCCACAAATGGTGCCAGTCAGTGGCCATTACTAATGCCTGCCATTGTCTCCTTATCAGTGATGCCCATCGGTGCCTTCTATCAGTGTACATCAGTGCCACCCATCAGTGTCCATCAGTGCCACCTATCTGTGCCCACCTGTGCCCATCAGTGCCACCTATCAGTGCCACCCATAAGTACCCATTAGTGCAGCCTTTCAGTGCCCATCAGTGCCGCCTATCAGTGCCCATCAGTGCCGCCTACAAGTGCCCATCAGTGCTGCATACCAGTGCCAACTATCAGTGCCCAGTGCCACCTATCAGTGCCCATCAGTACCACCTCATCAGTGCCACATCAGTGCCCGTCAGTGCAGCCTCATCAGTGCTCGTCAGTGAAGGAGAAAACTTAGTTATTTACAAAATGTTATAACAGAGCCAAAGACAACCTTTTTTTTCTCAAAATTTTCGGTCTTTTTTTATTTGTTGTGCAAAAAAAAAAAAAAACCTCAGCAGTGATCAAATACCACCAAAAGAAAGCTCTATTTGTGGGAACAAAATGATAAAAAAATGTGTTTGGGTACAGTGTAGCATGACCGCGCAATGGTCATTCAAAGGGCAACAGCGCTGAAATCTGAAAATTGGCCTGGGCAGCAAGGGGGTGTAACTGCCCTGTATTGAGGTGGTTAAATTAAACAGTGTGTGTTTAGTATCACTTTAAGTGCTAAGAATTTTGTAGATTTGTGAACTATACCTGACCTAAAAAAAAAAAAAAATTTCAATGGTGTAAGGCTCGATTCACACTAGCGCGTTTTTTGATGCATTTTGCATTTTGCAGAAATGCACGGGAATTTTTTAACATGGGTTCCTATGGAACATGTTCACATCAATGCCTTTTTGTTTCTCTGCATTTTTGGAAAGGGTCGGGGACTTTTTTTCATGCAAAATGCAGCGTTTTGCATGTAATGGATTTCAATGGACAAGCATCAAAAACGCAAGTGCACCGTTTTTGCAGCGTTTTTGATGCGTTTTTGGTGGGTTTTTGATGCGTTTTTGCCGTTTTTTTTTTTTTTTTTTTTAAGACTGTAAAAAAAAATGTAAAAAAAAAAAAAAAAAAAAAAAACGCAAAACGCAAATCGCGGCAAAATCGCGGCAAAAACGCTGCTCAAAAACGTGGCAAGCATGAAAAAAAAACCTCCAAAAACGCTCAAAAGCAACATGCATAGGTGTGAATCGAGCCTAAGGCAGGATTCTTTAACTATGGCCATCCAGCTGTTGCGGTACTACAAGTCCCATGAAGCATTGTAAAACTCTGACATTCCCAGACATGACTAGACATGATGGGAATTGTAGTTCCTGGACAACTGGAGGGCCATAGTCTGAGGAACCCTGGTGTAAAGGGTGCTGAACGTTGCAGGGCCTTCATATCAATTCTTGTTGTCCCCCTAGGATCCTAGGCCCAGGGCATCAGTTTCAGCCAAGTGAAGATTGTATTTCACCCCCTCCTGGCACTATGCCCATATCTGTTGTTAAACTGGTAAACCCCGGCAGTAGAGGCTCTGTCATTCTGTAGCTGAATGACAAGGGGGCAGATTAGCACCAGGGAGTTAGCTAATGTGTGCAGACATGATGAGATATCAAAACGAAGAATGATAATCTCTCAGTTTATTAATGCAATCAGCAATAGATGTAGACAAAATGGAGTTCTAACTTTCCCAGGAGGACTTCTTTAAAGCAAACGTGTCATGACTACAACCTAGCCAAACTAAGCCGAGGGCATGACTGTAAAGACTATTATTGCACACTACAATGATGCCATCCTTTTATCAGTGCCTCAGTACCAAAATCCCAACAATGAATTTATAAAGCTTCAGCTGTTGATTGATAGTAACCAAAAATGTATTTGTTCTGCATTTGAGCAGATGCAGGCAAACAGGGAAAATGGCAGTTCCAAATGTCAAACTGACAATTACAATAACATGACAGCGACAATAGTATTTTACCTAGGGGGGCTTTAATGACAGTGAAAGGTTTATTAACACACTGGGTTGGTAGAATAAACTTGTGGTGGTAGATCATTAGCTATGTATCATCTGGGTCAAGATTGAGGACGAGCACATTTTATCCCAATGTGCTAATGCCAATAACTTGTGCCAACCACATTTAAAAACTGGAGAGAGGGCAAAGTTTACCAAGAAGGGTGGGAATTTCCACTTTTTGTACTGGTGTACATATAAAGTGTCACGTTCTGTGGTAAGTAGGGCTTTTTTTCAGCCAGAACACTGAATGTACAGTATGTAAGGGCAAGGGGTGCTGAGGTGTACTGGCTGCTGAGGGATCTATTGTTGCTGGGGGGGGGGGGGCAGTTGTTGTTGGGAGGGATCTACTGTTGAGGGAGGGGTCTATTGTTCCTGGCTGATCGTGGACATATTGATGCTGGCTGCTCGGGGGGTTCTATTGTTGATGGGGGGCCAGTTGTTGTTGGGAGGGGTCTACTGTTGAGGGAGTGGTCTATTGTTCCTGGCCGATCGTGGACATATTGATGCTGGCTGCTGGGGGGTCAGTTGTTGTTGGCAGGGATCTACTGTTGAGGGAGGTGTCTACAAAAATAGTGCATAAAGTGATAACTATGCAAAAGTGCTGTGCTCCGTTTCCAAGTTGATGTCTGTGCATCCACCAAGTGAAAGATTGTAAACACTCCGCACTCACCGGATATGATGGACTCCTTTACCATATAGTAAGGTGAGTCTGATGAGCTTCTAGGTCTTGTGGTAGTGTGGTACCCCACCAGTGTATGGATGCAGGATTCTCAACAAGGCAGTTTGAGGGGCTCCAGTTTATTTGCTTATTTGGGAGGAAACTGGCTTTTCAGTTTCCTCATTATTTACCAAAGTCCACTTTGGGACCTGGAGCCCGGGGATTTTGTAGGGATCCGGTTGGGATGAAATCCCCAGTCCTGGGTCTGGGTTTTGAGATCCACCAGCATACTGACTGGTCAGGTGTGTGCTGGGCTATTTGTAGACACCTGACCATGATTCTGGGCTCCACCCTCCCGAGGAGTCCAGGCGAGCAAGGGAGAAGTGTGCAAAGTCTGCACAGTTCCGTCTGTCAGAGCAGACAGAGGGTCCAAGCCGGTGGGCTGGAACAGCAAGGAAGCTGGAAAAGAATGCTGATGTACAGGGTTTGTACAGGAACTCTGTTATAGAGCCAAGAGGGCTGAAGCATAAGCCTGAGCAGAGGTGCTGCTTGAGAGCCAGGTGGCTTGGTATTATTCGTTTATTACTACTGTGAAGTTTAAACCCCTGCGTAAGAATTCTGGATGGACATTTTCTTTCTACAAGCCCTTAAACGGCATATCTGGTGTGGACTCCACTCACTGGTAGGCTATACACTGAGCTAAACAACCCCCAACTTTACAGTCGTTATTAAGGGACCTATCCCACTGCACTATCCTCTGGTGACTCAAACGAATGGAGATTACCTCCAATGATGGCTCCAGAGCTCCAAAGTCAAACTTCTCTGCATTTTACATATGTAATTATTCTTAAAGAGTTTTTTAATAAGTGTTAAAAGTAAAAAAGTAAGAAAGGACTGAGAGTCACAGGTAAGTGTAATGCCCCGTACACACGGTCGGACATTGATCGGACATTCCGACAACAAAATCCATGGATTTTTTCCGACGGATGTTGGCTCAAACTTGTCTTGCATACACACGGTCACACAAAGTTGTCAGAAAATCCGATCATTCTGAACGCGGTGACGTAAAACATGTACGTCGGGACTATAAACGGGGCAGTAGCCAATAGCTTTCATCTCTTTATTTATTCTGAGCATGCGTGGCACTTTGTGCGTCGGATTTGTGTACACACGATTGGAAATTCCGACAACGTATTTTGTTGTCGGAAAATTTTATAGCCTGCTCTCAAACTTTGTGTGTCGGAAAAACCGATTGAAAATGTGTAATGGAGCCCACACATGGTCGGAATTTCCGACAACAAGGTCCTATCACACATTTTCCGTCGGAAAATCTGACCGTGTGTACGGGGGATAAGAGTAGTGGTCACTGCTGGTTACCTGGCGTGCGTTCCACTCTCTGGGCCAAGCATGACGCATGGCAGATTAACCTTGACGCGTTTTGTCATCTATGTGCAACGTTGTCAAAAGCAGCTGAGGGGCGGCTGCCCTGGGCACTGTGGCATCATGTGAGGTGGGGGCGCAGTATGGAGATTGGGGGGGGGAGGGATTTGAGTTGAGAGGGAGAATTTGGGGCAAGGGGTAAGAATTGATCTAGGAGGGAAAATTTGGGTGGAAGTGCTGGGAGTGGTGATTTAGGGGGATTTGTGTTGGGATGAGGGAGTGGGAGAAGAGAAATTGTGTTAAGAGTTGGGATTTGCAGGGCTTGTGCTAGAAGAGGTGATATGGTTGCTGGGGGGGGGGGGGGGGTGGGGATTTGTGCTAGTAAGGATGATTGGGGAGTATTTGTGCTAGAAAGAGAAATGGGGGGGGGGGGGGTACTCGGAAAGGAAATTTGAGGGGGTACAAAATATGTGCTAGGAAGGGGTGATTTTTTTTTAAGGGTGGGGCATTTGTGCTGGGGGGGGGGGGGGAATTGGAGTGGGGGGAGATTATGTATACTCAGAGAGGAAATTTGAGGGGGTACAAAATATGTGCTAGGAGGGGTGATTGTTTTTTTAAGGGCAGGGCATTTGCGCTGGGGGGTTAGGGGATGAGGGACTAAGATTTGTGCTGGGAGGGGGGATTTCAGCAGGGGGGCAGATTTGTAATGGGAGGACAGGGGGTGATTTATGCTTAGGGGTTAAGCATGCAGATTCGTATTACATTTTTTTGGGGGGGGGGGGGGTTTGTTGCGACATAATGCTCATTCATCTGGTGGGGGGGGGGGAGCAGTTTGGTATGTTCGTCCTGGGCTCTAGATGACCTTGTCCCGCCACTGGTTTTTATGTAACCCAAAAAATATCATGGGGAGGGGGTAGTGTTGGGCATCTGTGGCAGGTTACATGCCTGGAGTTCCGATTTAAATAATTTTTATATAGGCAGGGATTAAAACTCCTGTCAAGTTTTCACTTCTGTCTCCTACCCTATTGGCTAGCTTTACCCTCTGTGTTTGAAAATTGTGTGGTTTCTTGCTCTGGTTTAGGATCTCTATGACTTTTGTGAGTCACGCATTTCTGATTGCATAGATATAACTTGCCATTATTACAACAACCTCCGCTATCAGGGGCACATGTAGAAGTGCTACATCCTGACACCGGTGTTCGGTTCATGACGGGCAGTCAGGAAGTGGTTAATGACGCTCACATCCAACGCAATAATCAGTCACATGTTCTATTTGTGGCCTTCTCAGATTTCTATGGTCGACATCCGCTAGCTAATTACCAGCATGTCTTTAATTAGGCAGACCTAGTTTTGGAAGAGCTGACAAGATAGCCCACGCTACAGCAGTACGAGAAAGATTACATGGGCTGAAAATGTGCAATTACACTAATGTATGCTGCTGTCCGGATTTAACATTGCCGACATAAACATTGAGTCTGCCTTAGAAAATGTTCACACATTCAACATATTTAAAAAAGACATCACATGGCAAAATGACAGTTAAAGTGGAACTTTAGTCAGAAAATGAAGTCCTGCTAGATCACTTCAGGCTGGCCCCTTTTGCAGGTATAGCTATGTAAAACATTAAAAAATAAGTGTCTATACTGTTTATAATCCAGTAATACACTGTCTCACCCTGCTCTGCACATGCTCAGTAGAGTCCAATCTGCTGCCTTAAAGCGGGATTAAACCCTCCAATCCTTTACAGCCAAGGAAGCTGCTTCTGTTTGATCTGCAACTGCCATGGTGCTGCACATGTGATCAGGTATGACACCAGCCAGTATGACAATACTGGTTGAGGACACAAGCAAATGTGACAGTTAGCAATCCTGACATTCAAAGAATGTAACTGTTTTTTTAAACTGTTAAATTGATGGGTTTAGTTCCGCTTTATGATTTACTGCTGCTCAGGGGCTCTGGGTTTTAATCAAACGGCAGTAGACCAGCAAAAAGAAACAGAAGTGATGCTGGAGGCAATTTACAGCGCACACTAATTTTGGTAGCATAATTATTAATGTGGAATGTATGTTCCGTGTTAAAGAACATTATTTTTATCAATTTGTTATGGGTAAGTTCTGCTTTAATAGACAAGTTGTGCAATATTAAAGAGGGGAAGGGTCAATATGCTTTATGAGTATTTGATTATACCACTGTACAATGCCAGATGTATAAAAGTCTCATTACAAAATGTAAACTTCTATTTATTCCCCAAGGGGACAAAGTGCAGAACTGTAGCACAGAGCGGAGGAGGAGTTTCACAGGACTTCACTCGGCTCCATGCTACAGTTTTGACAGATGAGGAATAAAAGCCTCCTCCAAATACCTGAATTGAAAGAAAAAACAATACAGGGAGTTGTGGGCACCCAGCAGCAAATATGGGGCATATGTCCTGGGTGCCTGGCGCTAGAACACACAAGCTGGTGGAGGAAGCGAATGGGAAAACATCCTCTACTGGCTTCTGTGTGACAAGCTGGAAAGTGAAGGGCTACAGGACTCAACTTACCAGGCGGGAGCTGCTGAGAGGCAGGAAGCGGGAGCCAAAGGTAGGGGCGGAGCTGGGAGGTGGCTTACAAAGTGTGTCATCGGTTGCTAGGATGCAATGGCTGCATTGAGGAAAAGGGGAGGGGGGAAGCAGAAATTGCAGGCAAGCTCTTCTTACAGGATTCCTCACTTGGTGCTATGTGTGAGAGCACACATTGCACCCATTGAGGATACAACTACTGAGTGGAGCTCAGTGCGGGAACTTGTTTCAGCACTGGGCTCTGGGACTCTAGCCCAGATCCATGGGAACCCGGGGCTTACTTGAAATCTCGGGACGTTCCCGTGGTATCTCGGGACGGTTGGGAGGTATGCAATTTCACACGTTAAAATCCAAAACAAATACCTGGACTCAATGGAAAAGTTAATTTTTCCACTTTCCTACCAGCACAGTGTAAGCCACTTCTTCTAATAATGTAGCAGTTGTTACAAGCTCATGCTGAAGGCCAATAATGGAAATGACAAGCTCACCTTCAATCAAAATGTTTCTTTTCAATTAGGATAGTGCATGAAAGAGTAAGGCCCCGTACACACGATCGGACATTGATCGGACATTCCGACAACAAAATCCTAGGATTTTTTCCGACGGATGTTGGCTTAAACTTGTCTTGCAAACAAAGTTGTCGGAAAATCCGATCATTCTGAACGCGGTGACGTAAAACACGTACGTCGGGACTATAAACGGGGCAGTGGCCAATAGCTTTCATCTCTTTATTTATTCTGAGCATGCGTGGCACTTTGTGCTTCGGATTTGTGTACACACGATCAGAAATTCCGACAAGGGATTTTGTTGTTGGAAAATTTTATAGCCTGCTCTCCAACTTTGTGTGTCGGAAAATCCGATGGAAAATGTGTGATGGAGCCCACACACGGTCGGAATTTCCGACAACAAGATCCTATCACACATTTTCTGTCGGAAAATCCGACCGTGTGTACGGGGCATTAGAGTTACCATCAAGATTGGAAGGGATGAAAATCAATCCAACGGGGACAGATTTTTTAATATGATGAGCAATGTTTTTATTGTTGTCCGCTCCTTCCTGTCCCAGTGACAACTATACCCATAATTTCTTGTATAGGTGTCACAGGAACAGGAAATAAGGAAAATCTTATTAGCCACAGGCTCCTCCTATTAGCCAAAAAAAAATAAATACTTGCAGATCACTCAATTTTTCACCCAACTGGCCCTGCTATACTCCCATAAAGCACTGCAGAAAAATGTCATCACAAAATAAATACACTAGCAGTTTATGTTGTGTGACTAGTGTAAATCCATCTAACTTTTGTTCTACAGCACACAGAAAGACGTGTGCCCAGAGTGGGCCGACGAAGAACAATATGGAGAGTGTTATAAGACCTCAAAGCTAGTAGACAGCTGTGTAAAGCGAGCAAAGTACTCATACCCTTGTGAGAAGCTAAGATTAGCTGCGAGAGGGGGGCTGTCCCACAGGGAAATCACAGCCGTGCCTGGTTCACTGATTAATTGATGAGGATAAATTGTTAATGAAAAGTACAAGGGAGCCCCGGTGTTTTGTGATACTGCAGCATACAGGCGGCCATCTCCCTGCAGGCAGCTCCATCTCCTGTGTCCATACTGCAAGCTTCCAACAGGGCCCTCCACGGATGGATTTCATCAGTGACACAGCCAGTCAGATTCTGCTCATCACTTATACATGAGCAACATAAGCAGATTTCTGCTGACACCAGCCAGGGGACAGACAGAAGATAATTTCCTTCCCACACTTTCCATTCCAGACTGTTTATTGTAATTAAATCAGGATAACCACTCAGGGTATGGTTAGGGGGAAAAAGTAACCAAGAAGACCACCCTCTACAGGGATCTCCAAACTACTGCCCTCCAGCTGTTGCGGAACTACACGTCCCATGAGGCCTTGTAAAACTCTGACATTCAGGGACATGACTAGACATGATGGGAATTGTAGTTCCTGAACAACTAGAGGGCCATAGTTTGGAGACCCCTGGTCTAAAACGTCTGCAGCGTGATTCAGGTCTACTCAGGTACAAGCTCATATCTCTTGTTTCATTCATTAACCCCACCACTGATACCCAAATATTGTGTCTAAATCTCAACTTTTGCTGAAACAGCTGAGTGCTAGTTCATCCTCTCCTGAAGATTCCTATTGGAGATTGAGGCTGCCGATACCCTCAAAAAAGGGGCGGCTTGGTGGCTTTGTGGTTAGCACTTAAGCCTTGCATAAATTCTATGGTTTGACTCTTGGCCAAAACACTATCTGCATGGAGTTCGCAAGTTTTCCTTGTGTTCATGTGGGTTCTCTTCAGGTTCTCCAGTTTCCACTCACATCCCTAAGCCATGACGGCAGGTTTCCACCCACACCCCAAAGCCATGACGGTAGGTTTCCACCCACACTCCAAAGCCATGACGGTAGGTTTGCACCCACACCCCAAAGCCATGACGGTAGGTTTGCACCCACACCCCAAAGCCATGACGGTAGGTTTCCACCCACACTCCAAAGCCATGACTAGGTTTCCACCCACAACCCAAAGCTATGATGGTAGGTTTCCACCCACACCCAAAAGCCATGACGGTAGGTTTTCACCCACACCCCAAAGCCATGACGGTAGGTTTTCACCCACAACACAAAGCCATGTCGGTAGGTTGCCATCACCACACTTCAAAGCTATGATGGTAGGTCTTCACCCACACCACAAAGCTTTTATTGTAGGTTTCCACCCTCACCCCAAAGCCATGATGGTGGGGGGGGGTTGGGTTGAGGAAAATTTGCAAAAAACATTCTATGGAAAAAGGCTTTCAAGCGCAATAGACATAGTGCTCAGTAGAGCTGCACGATTAATCGTTAAAAAAAATCGCGATCTCGATTCAACCCACCCTCATGATCCTAATCAGCCATTTCCACGATTCTATGTAAACAGTGCAGAGTCAAGCTGTCAAAAAAAGGTGATAAAGGTTTATCAACATTCCTCAGCACTGAGAGATAGAGAAGAGATAAAAAGTATCTTTTAGTTCTTTTAGAATTCACTGTAGATCAAAGGGAAGAATTTCTGTCTGTAAATGAGGTCAGTTTAACGACTTAAAGATGAAGCGTTTTTCTGACACTTGTTGCTTACAAGTTAAAATCAGTATTTTTTGCTAGAAAATTACCGTATTTATCGGCGTATAACACGCAAATTTTCCCTTAAAATCTGGGAAAAATCGTGGGTGCGTGTTATACGCCGATCCCCGCTGTCTCTGAGGGGAAGAGGAGCGCCGCCAACATAGACCAAGCCGAGCCAAGCCAAGTGTACTGTGTACTCGGCTAGGCTCGGCTCCGCTCGCAGCCATGCCCAGTCCTGCCTCCTAGCATTTACGTCATGCCATTGGACCAATGTTGTGTCAATCATAGGATCCGGGCCAAGGGGCGGGACTGCGAGACGAGCCGAGAGGAGCCGAGGACACAGGACATCCAGCTCTGTCTATCTCGGCGGCGCAATTTAAAAACGATCATGCTGCAATTTTGTACAAGACTACAGATGGACACTATTGGGCATGGCTGCAGATGGACACTGTTCATTCTGCAATGATGGGCAAGGCTGCAGATGGACACTGATAAGGCTGCATTGATGGGCTTTTAAAATGTAAGTTTTTTTCCTTAAACTTCCCTCCTAAAAGTTTTTTTCCTTAAACTTCCCTCCTAAACTTGGGGCGCGTGTTATACGCCGATGCGTGTTATACGCAGATAAATACGGTAATTAGAACCCCCAAACATTATATATATTTTTTTAGCAGAGACCCTAGAGAATAAAATAGCGGTCGTTGCAATATTTTATGTCACACTGTATTTGCGCAGCAGTCTGTCAAATGCAATTTTTTGGGAAAAAATACACTTCAAGGATTTAAAAAAAAAAAGAAACAGTAAAGTTAGCCCAATTTTTTTGTATAATGTGAAAGATGATGTTACGCCGCAAAAATTGTGAGAAAATCGTGATCTTTATGCTGAGCAAAAAAATCGTGATTCTCATTTTATCTAGTGCCCAGAGAGTTGGTCCACAGAATTGTCGAGAGTTGGATACAACTGAACAGATATACATATGCATTGCATCAAATAGCTAACCAAAACTTGTAAGAAGGAGGAGGAGGTGGGCCATTCCTTGATCTGCATATCAGAATATCTGGGGTTTTAGGTGGTACAGGCAGTTTGGGGTGTCTACTGTACATTGCACTGTCTCTCTCTGATTTTACAGTTAGGAAAAGTTGTTTCTGTCTGTATTTTTTTATTATTTAATATTAAAAAAATTTAAAGTTCGCTTTAACTTTTTTAAATCTAGGCAAGGGGGACATATTGTATATGAATATTTCATCAGGACCCCTTGCAGCCAGAAGAGGGAGTTCCTAGTCTGAGATAGCAGCCGATGCCATTATACTGCTAGAAAGCTGGAAGTCTTTTAGCTCGCAGATTACCGCAGTCAATCAGAAAGCCAAAAGGTAGTGCTGGGATTTCTGATTAGTAGGGCCACTGTTTTTTTTTGCACATATCGTCTGAATACCCGAACAGTGACTGCAACTTCTAGAATGCAGTCACTGTTGGGAATAATTTTCCACCCAGCCCCTTTGATGTTTCAAACGAGTTGGCAGAGCTGGGTTTGCCAACGGGGCCACGTAGGGCTTGAATTTTGGCCAATTTAACAAGAACTGGGCAAAATTCAAATCCGTTTTAGTTTTTGGCCGAAACGCATTGGATTTTTTGACTGTTGTTCATCTACATTAATATAACAACGTTTTAGCTGACTTTCGTGGCACCAGCCTTTCTCTCTTTTTTGCACGGTGGACAGTTTTAGGCCTAATTCACACCTATACAGGTTGCAGTTTGCATATTGCAGGTGCATTTTGAATTTTTCAATACATGCTTTTTATCCATTGAAGTCTATGGAACCAAAAACCAGAAAAAATTCCCTGACCTTTTCCATAAAATGCACAGATGTGAACTACATCCATAGGAAACCATGTTAAATGGACTGTAGTGTGTTTCTGCAAAACTGAAAATGCATTAAAAATGCATAGGTGTGAACCAGGCCTTAAGCTCAATTCCAAACAGCTACTTACACAGCTAAAAACCAAGTGTGAACTGTTTTACTTGTCAGAGATTATGTAATTGCGTTGAGTAATTCTTGTGATTCATCTAACACACAGTACAGCAATGTTTGTGACCTAACTTTTCTTAAAGGAGTTGTAAAGTCAGAAGGGTTTTTATCTTAACCATTTCAGCCCCGGAAGGATTTACCCCCTTCCTGACCAGAGCACTTTTTGTGATTTGGCACTGCGTCGCTTTAACTGACAATTGCGCGGTCGTGCGATGTTACACCAAAACAAAATTGATGTCCTTTTTTTCCCCACCAATAGAGCTTTCTTTTGGTGGTATTTGATCACCTGTGTGGTTTTTATTTTTTGCGCTATAAACAAAAAAAGAGCAAAAATTTTGAAAAAAAAAGCAATATTTTTTACTTTTTGCTATAATAAATATCCCCCCCCCCAAAAAAATAAAAAAAATAAATTTTTCCTCAGTTTAGGCCGATATGTATTCTTCTACATATTTTTGTTTTAAAAAATAGCAATAAGCGTATATTGATTGGTTTGCGCAAAAGTTATAGCGTCAACAAAATAGGGGATAGATTTATGGCACTTTTATTATAAATTTTTTTTTATTATCAATGTCGGCGATCTGCTATTTTTATCATGACTGTGACATTATGGCGGACACATCGGACACTTTTAACACTATTTTGGGACCACTGTCATTTATACAGCGATCAGTGCTATAAAAATGCATTGATTACAGTGTAAATGATACTGGCAGGGAAGGGGTTAAACACTAGGGGGCAATCAAGGGGTTAAATGTGTCCTAGGTGAGTGATTCTAACTGTGGGAGGGGGGATGGGCTCAGTACAACATGACAGAGATCACTGCTCCTGATTACTGGGAGCAGTAGATCTTTGTCATGTTGCTAGGCAGAACAGGGAAACGCCTTGTTTACAATAGCATCTCCCCGTTCTGCTGCTCTGTGACACGATCGTGGGACACCGGCGGACATCGAGTCCGCGGGACCTGCAGGCACGGTCACGCAGTACGCGGCGGGCGCGCGCCCACTAGCCTGCAATTAAAGGCATTTGCCCATCGCTGCCATTGTGCCGACGTATATCGGCGTGTGGTGGTTGGCAAGTGGTTAATGCATTCTATGCATTTAGATAAAAAGGCTTCTGTGTGTAGCAGCCCCCTAATACTTACCTGAGCTCCATCTCTATCCAGCGATGTCCACGAGTCCCTTGGCCGTCTGGGACTCTCCCTCCTGATTGGCTGAGATACAGCAGCGGCGCCATTGGCTCCCGCTACTGTCAATCAAAGTCAGTTAGCAAATCAGGAGAGAAAGAGGGTGGGGCCCAACGGCAGTTCTATGTCTGAATGGACACACAGAGCAGCAGCTCATCTCGGGTGCCCCCATTGCAAGCTGCTTGCTGTGGGGGCACTCGACAGGGGGGGGGGGGGACAGGAGAACCGAATAGGGACCCGAGAAGAGAAGGATCCAGGCTGCTAACATATTTGTTATTTAAAAAAAAAAAAAATTTGACTTTACAATCACTTTAAGTGAAGTGAAGTAATACAGATTGGTCACTAACCTGCCTCAGCCTACTTGTCAGACAATGAAGGAAGCAACAAACTAATGAGGTCATCCCTCTGTTTTCTCCTGTAGGAATGATCAAACTGCTGACCAACACCACTGTGCAAAACAATAGTCCTGACTTTCCTCTTCCAATATGCAAATGATTCAGGTACTCCTAATTTTATAACGAATTATAGCTAAACTCTAGACCGATCTAAAAGACACAAATTAATACAGTTCTGTAATTATTAAAGAATAAGTTTGCCTTTGTGACCATGTTACACACATATTTACGGTACAACATGTTCAGCATGCACCCCCTCTCCCCTCCTCCCTGTGACAGAAGGCAGGGGATCCTGTCCCCAAGGCCGATGTCACAATTTGAAAACAGCGCAGCCAGGCGGGGCTCCGCCCACACGGGTGCGTTATTCATCCACAGTTTCCTGTAAATGAAGAGACTACAAGTACCATCATCCATTTTGGTGAACGGCTCCTATTTCTCAATTAACTGCGAGGGTGCTGGTGAGCTCTCTCATAGTTCTTTGATCTTACTGCTCTCAAGTAACTACCTGCCCGTATCGTAGGTATGGGCAGGCAGCTATCCTGAGGGTCAGCAGGAGCCTGGCATTGCACCTATGATCTGCTGATTGCGGGTGCAATGCTCTTCAGGCTCCTTACAAAAAAAAAAATAATAAATGCACTTTTTTTACCTACAAACAAAGTGCATTTATCATTTTTTTTTTTTTTTTTGCAAAAGCTACTTACTTCCTCAACCCTCATAACTATAAGTCTGCAGCTCCTATGGACATGGAGTGTGGGAGTTTGCACCCACAATGCACTGATCACTTGCAATGCTCTGCAGGCTTCAATGCATAAAATGATTGTGTGCATTTTTTTTAATCAATGTGGTTGTGTTTATTTTATTTTTATCTAAAGGGAGACTGTGCCTTTAATATTAGAATTACGTTGCTCATGTACAGTAAGATGATCATAATTAGATAAAAATGTCTAGCAAAAAGATAAAGGCAGAACACTAGTTTGTGAACTGCAGAACAATAAAAATTTATCATGGTTTAGAAACAGGCTGGCATTCAGCAAGTGTGCAGTGAGCAGGAGACGTAGATGTGAAGAAGCTCATGTCTCCCCGCAGCACATCGCACTGGTAACCACTTCCTGAAACCTTCAGTCTTCATATGACACTAATCCATCCTGCAACACACTGTTCCTCTTCACTACTGAACAGGCTTCTTTGCAGTGACATGAGGCATAGCGGCAGCTGCAGGGGGGATGGAAGCTCCAGCCTCAGGGAATATGCACTATATATAGCAATAAACACATATACAACGCTATCATTATACCTTGTACTCAGACATTAAAGCCTAACTCCAGACAAACCGTTAAACCTCCAGATTTAATATATAAAGTTTTACGGTTTTCCTACTTTGAGATTCTGTACAAACAGGTCAGGCAGGCAACACACTTATTTTTTTAGGTAGGGAAAGACACTCACCATGCCAACATCCAATATATATATATAAAAGGATTGACCAAGTCAAAAAATTGGCAGACTTTGTGGGCACACAATGAGAGGGAGAATTAATAAAAAAAGTATAACATTTTATTACAGCATCATTAAAATTACAAAAAACAAATAACCAACATATAAACAACACCCTGTATGGACACAGTTACCAGTTTCCCAAAGATGCAGTTACAGAGGGCTGGATCTAAGGTACAGAAATTGATGTCATAATGTATCAAAATAGAAGAAAAATTTCTGATCCAGTAATGCCTCCAAAATCTTGCTCGTCGACACGTTTCACTAAGATATTAGCTTCCTCAGGACAAAGATTGGGTAGGTGCTGGTAAACTTGTGGCTCAGGGTATGGGGGAACCTCACAGAATTGAAATATGTGAAAATGAGTATATGATTTTATATTCTGACCATAGATACACTTTAGGCCTGCAACTGTGACACGATTTCAGGGAATGCCTGTGTAAACTTGAGGTCTATGGACCTCAACTCTCATCAAAGTCGGACCAAAGTACAGGGACTACTTTGAAGTCGGTGTGACTTGAAGAGTCGCACAGATATGAATGGTACTCATTGGAAATCATGGGGTATGACTTGTCATGCGACTTTGCAGTCACAAGTGTGAAAGGGGCCTTAAGCATCTCTAAGCGCCAACCTAACACAGATATGACACCACACGTGCCTTTTACAGTCTTTCTAGGCAACGTGAAATCAATCAGAGAACTACTACTTCTATTTAGTAAACTTTGCAACCTTGCTGAGGTCATCTTAATCTGAGTCCATTGCAAACAGAATCCAGAGAGCACTTTACAAGGTCACTTAGAGTGTATCTCCTGAAGCCTGTGTAATGCCCTCCCTGCTTTTTATTAATTCTGTATTGCCAATCACATTCCAGGGCAAGTTGGAATCTGGATAGGAGACAGCAAGGCGCCTTCTCTGGGAGAGTTTGGGAATATCTTTCCTGTAATAACAGCAGGGATCCCAGATCATCATAGGGAATAGGGTGCCTGGGTACACTAGAGGTTTTCAACCATATTGAGACCAGGGGTGGGTAAATTCTTTAAAAACTTTCTGGGCCCCAACAGTAAATCTGGAGTTTATGCTAAAACAATAAATGTATACTCTTTAGGGTTGGAGATCGTGCTGCACTGACTCAATCAGTTATAGGTCAATGGGTAGGTAATGAATGGGGGGGTTGGAAGAGTTCTCTTTCACTAATTTCTGCATAACTTAAAAAGAAGGGTGCAGGTGAGCCCTTTTTGGGGGCTTGAGCTGCTACCTCTGGGTACGGCCTTAAGATTGTTTGTGCATGTGGAACTTGGCAGGTGAATTTGTGATCGTTTATTGAAAGTAGCAACAAGTGATCAAGTCTACGTGTTTCAGGAAATAGCCCTTTCTCAGGGCTATTAGAAAAATATAAGAGTGTACAAAAAACATATATGTAGAAATGGAAGTTTAAAATATAATTTACATAATTGTATACTTAAACAACTTGTAAAAGATTAAACGCGTTGGCTTGATCACTTGTTGTTACTTTCAATAAATCATTACACATTCACCTTTCATTCACTGGATATCGGGCACTCCTTTTTACCTACCTTTACAATAAAAGTATGGGAAAATAGGTGCTGAAATGCATGCTGGAAGGCTGGGTATGACTGGGGGGGGGGGGGGGCTGAAGGGGGTTTGGGGACTCTACAGCAGACTTGGTGGATTGATCCTGGAAGGAGCTGGGTTTAACTGTGGGTTTTGGGGGTGTGGGTCTCTCCAGGGGCACTGTGGTAGCCTGGTGTGCACTCCAGGGATTGGGAGGTACTGAAGGACATTGTTGGAGGTAGAGGGCACTATGGGGGGCTGGAGGCTCTGTAGCAAGCTTGGGGTATTGCGGGGGCTGATGAGCACTGTGATGCTAAGTGTTCTCAGAGGGCCTAGGCTAGGGGCACCATGGAAGGTTGGGTAGCACTAAGGGGGGGGGGGGGGGGGGGGCTGGAGGCTCTGCAGCAAGCTAGTAGCACTGTGGGGCTGAGGGTTCTCAGGGGGCCCAGGGACACCATGGAAGGCTGGGTAGCACTAAAAGGGGGCTTGGGGCTGGAGGCTCTACAGCTGAGGGTTCTCAGAGGGCCTAGGGACATAATGAAGCACCATGGAAGATTGGAAGGCTCTATGGGGGGACTTGAGGCTCTGCAGCCATCTTGGAGCACTGTTTGGCTGAGGATTCTCAGAGGGTCTAGGGGCACTGGGAGAGGTTGAAGGTCACAATAGACCAACATGGAAGGTTGGGTGGTATTATAGGAGCTGGGAGGTGCTGTAGGAGTTTGGGTGATCTGCAAGTGACTGGAATCGTGGGAGGAGGGAGGCTGTGGCCCAGGGGTCGAGAGGCACTGCTATAGATCACTGGCTGGGTGATAAAAAGGAAGTACTAAGTAGATAGGGCCTGTTCCCTGCATACCTCTCAAGGTTTCATTAAAACTTGAACTGGAGTGTGTCTTTATAAGTCAAGGGGAACAACAAAACTGTCTTTTTACAGAACTCTTAATGAGTGACAGTATCACGCGGTAATACCCAATATCAATGTGATTATGTGATTTCATCCAGAAACAATTGGGTGTTATATGTCCATCTGAAGAGTCTCTTCTTCTGAATGAAAAGCTTATATAACTTCAGGGCATGTCACACGCTCCATCCGCAGACTGAACTGGCCACTGTTCACCAGCAGCACACAAGGACAGATGCCTATCACAGGCCCTGCTCTGCAGGCGGGAGCTGCCACCACAATTATTGTGATAACCTCCTGCTAAATGCTTCAGCAAAACCATGTCATGGTTCATTCAAATGAGACTGGCTTTCCTCAGCATGCAGAAGCATGTCAGAAGAAGAAAAGATGCGTTTTTAATCAATTTTAATGAGTTGTAATTGTGCCGAGCGCGTATTTATGTGTTTATAGCTTATAAACAAACTGGTATGCAAGTAAAGGCATTAAGGGCTGATTCACACCAGAAGCCACGCCGATTGCACCGCAAGGCAAAAATGTTTTCCCTTTAGTTCTACATTAAATGAAATCTGTCATGAAGTAAACATGCTGGCTTCCACTTCTGACCTCTCCTGCTGAAATTGCTAGTTGACTGGCTGTCCTGCTGGCCCACAATTTCTAACCCAGGACAACTAAGCAGATAAGGATGTTGGACTTTTCTCAGACACTTGTTCCAAGTCAATAATTCAGAAAATACTGAAGGCAGTCAGCCCAACAGCCAAGAAGCTAGCAATTTCAGAAGCAGGCCAGCACTGGCAACTCCTGTATTTCTCCAAATGGCAGGTTCACTTCATATGAAACAATTAGGGCCAGTTCCCAACAGAACGCGGTGTGGGAAACCTGCATTCTATGTACGTTTCTCACACCTCATTCAAAACGCACTGAAGCTGCGATCTGCAGCGGGTGTCAATGTTAATGGTAATGACAGCCCAAACGCAGGTTTCAAATGCAGTGCATGTGGCGGCGGATCACGTGGTACGGAAATACCATCTGGTTGCTCTGCGGCTTTTATAGTAGTGCATAGTCCATAGTGAAAATAATTGGGCTCGAATCGCACCGCACTGAACCACATGTGAATTGCACAGGAACGCAGAGCTCTGAACTGTGCGATTCCTGGAGTGAAGTGGTACTTAGTTCACAAATGGACAGATGTACCAGGTACACCGCAGGTAAATGCACTATAAGTAGACACATGAAGTCATTATCTCTGTGCACAGTATGCGTTCTGAGCACTGATACTAATGCTGGCCATACACTATACAGAAAATCGGCCAAACCCATTTTCGAAAAACGAACGTTCGACCGTGACCGCAAACGATCGTGCCATCATGTAATGGCCGATAAATCGTTCAGTGGACATAAGTAAATAATTTTTTGTTCGTTTTTTTACATATACCTAGTGCAGGCAGTTCAGACGGGAAACACATTAACCTTGCAATTTATCGTACGTTCGGCAGAAATTTTCCAAACATGCCGTTCGTTTTTTTTCCACAAAAACGTCACAAACGATTATCGATTTGTACCCAATAACTTGCCGAAAAACGAACAAAGTGTCTATACGAACGATTTTTCGGCCGATTTTTCGTATAGTGTATGGCCAGCATTACATGAAGACCTAATTAAAGGTACAAGTTGTAGAGCTGTCATCCTTATCCTAGATTCATTACCTAGCAAGTCGTTAACCTGCAGAACAGGAGATCAGACTTCAGACTACCTGGCTGCATGCTTATTCCAGGTCAAAGGTTCTTCAAGTGCAATTAGGCTATGTTGGGGTAACTACAGAATAGGGATGCACCGATACCATTTTTTTCCCAACGAGTACAAGTACTGATACTTTTTTTTAGTACTTGCCGATACCAATTACCGATGCCTACCGCAACCACAGCTGTCAGCAATGGTACAAAGCATTGAAAAGTTATTTACAAATGAAATAAAGATTTTTTTGTTTTTGTTTTTAGCACTTTTTCAATGTGAAATGTGTAAATATATGTTTATATATGTGTAGAAATATTCATTAACAAAGCAAACAAAAAAAAAGTTTTAATTGTTTATCGTTTATAAAACAGACGTGAACAAAAGAAAATAAGCAGGAAAATGATAATTAAATGGAGGAGAATAGGGAGTTAATTAAGGCTGATTAGAGTAAATTGAGGGTTATTAAGGGGTTAAACAGAGGAACGTTTGTTCATCCCTTTGATGATCTGCAGATGAAGAAACAGAAATATACAAAAAGAAACAATGGGGTTTATTTACTAAAGGCAAACCCATTTTGCACTACAAGTGCAGTCGCTGTAGATCTGAGGGGGACATGCAAGGAATATAAAAAACAGCATTTTAGCTTGCACATGATTGGATGATAAAATCAGCAGAGCTTCCCCTCATTTCACATCTTCCCCTCAGATCTACAGTGACTGCACTTCCAGGTGCAATTGCAGTGCAAAGTGAATTTGCCTTTAGTAAATCAACCCCAATGTTTCTTTTTATTTTAGTGTTCAGGGTTGGTAATAAACATCGCGGCTGCTTTTTTTTTTGACAGCTCCAATTACCGGACTTCTTTAACACTGGGGAGACCCACTGACAGCTCAAAGAGCCGAGCCTGAAATTACCGGTTTTGGGTATCGGTGCATTTGCACGAGTACTGATACTTGTGCAAATACTCGGTATCGGTACCAATACTAGCATCGGTGCAACCCTACTACAGAGTGTTACTGGGTACTTTACAGCATGGAAAAAAGTACATATTACTGAACACTAAGATATTCCAATGTGATTTTTAGATACATACTATATACTGGAAAAGTATCAGCTCCTGTGTCTTGCGCTGTATGAGCCCTTCTCTAAGGCAGGCCATAGATGGTGCGATTTTCTTTCCCACAACCACAGGTTACAGCAAAGAAAATTGCTTGGGTCAGTGTTGATGGGGGATTCCCTCTAAGGCTCGGTTCACACTGGGGCGACTTGGGATCCGACTTGTCGCCCCTCAAGTCGCCCCAAAAAGAGATTCACATTATAGTGAATGGGAGCGTCTTAATAGACACTACTGAAGTCGCTCCGACTTCAGAGCGTACTCCCTGTACTACTTGGATCCGACTTGGTAGGCGACCTGTACCATAGAAATCAATGGAAGTCGCCTCCAAGTCGGATCTCTCTCTAAAGTCAAGCGACTTTGCAGGGAAAACCCCTCCCTCCCAGAGAGCTGATTGTCCTGTGATTGGCCACAGCCGAAGTCGCCTGTCCTGGAGGCGACTTGAAGTCGCGTTGTAATTTGCTAAAGTCGCGCTGAAGTCGCGTTGAAGCCGCGTTGAAGTCGCCGTGCAAAGTCGCGTTGAAGTCGTGTTGCCCCTGTGTGAATCGAGCCTAACAGAGCTACTGGATTCTCCTAGGAGCCATCCCTGCCAATCATAAATCTTTTTCACATTTGTGCTCATTAAGAGCCAGAGTCATCACTTAATCACTTAATCATTTAGCTACATGTGTTTCAACACCTAGTAATAGTATTTATTTGATTTCCTGCTGTATGATTGTTAGCTATGAGTAAGCACTTCCGTTGCGAAACGTTAGCTCTTTCCTGTCTGCTGTGATTTTTTGAATTTGATGTGCACCCTTTAAATAAACATACAAGGCTAATCTATGAGTGCGGCTATCCAGAATCCATTCATGTTCATCAGAGCCATCCCTGCCGCTGGCAATAATCACTTGCCAAATATTGACATGCTGGTTGTACCCAAGTCAATTGATGGATTCATTCAGGGAGCACATACATGGTTCGAACCTCCTCTGGTCCCTGCTGATTCAGCCGAGATTCAAACCATCTATGGCTGGCTTCAGTATGCCCCATACCTAGAAACTACAAGCTGATATCAGACATATATGATGCTGAAAAAAGCTCCAAACACAATTTACAGGACAATTTCGCCCAAAAGTGGCATTTCAGTTACAAGTTGAGTCTAGGAGACTAAGTCATCCACGTGGTCCTTAGTCTTGGGGGAACGCCATCATTTTCCGCCCTATTTGGACATTTTCACTTCTCTTGTTGTGCTTTTTATTTTCTACATGACATTTAAACCAAACATGGAGATTGTGGACCCCCTTGTAATGCCTATGACAACTGTGCACAACTGGGACACAAATACACCATTCTAAGCAGCACAGTCAAAGCCAATAGCATCCCTCTCTATCCAAAACCAAAAGTAGTTTTGAACCCCTGTCAGGTTTTTACTGCTGTCTGTATCCCTGTTGCGGAAAATGGCCCTCTCTATTTGTCCTGGTGACTATTGTCAAGTGATAAAATATCCAAAACAGCTGACAAGTGAACAGGAATAAAGGGAAAATAAACTTTATAGATCCATTTTGGGTGGACTGACCTATGAAGAAAAAGTCATGTCTAATAAACATCTCACTTACTTTTTCCACATCTGCTTTTGTCACGTTGATGTCAGCATCCATCTTTTCGAAATGTTGCTGCGCCCGATCAGCTTCCTTACAATCCCTCTCAAATCTTCTTTTACTCTTTAAACGAAAAGGGGAAAAAAAAGTTAGACCTAACTGAATGCAGAAAACATGACAACACTTTCTTTTTTCTATTCTACAAAGAAAAAGTGCAAGTAAACAATACATCCTAAGGCTGGCCATACAAGGTTCAAATCAGCAAGAACCGGCCGAGATTCGAACCGTTAATGGGCAGGCTGAAAGTACAAAGTTGATCGATCAATCAACTTGGGTACAACCAGCTTGCCGGATTCCCTTGCAATTATCACTACCGGCTGCTATAGCCAGTAGTGATAATCACTGTGTTCTCCCAGTTTTGATGGCTTTCCCCGCCCGCTCTCGCCGGGAGTAGACTACTGCTCGGCAGGAGGAACCCCCCTGTCAGCACTATCTGTGATTTATTTCCTGCAACCCATGGTACCCGTGGAACAGATTCCGAAAATGTGACAGAAGGTGATGAAAACGTAAGCAAAGATAAATGCGATTCTGGGAACAGGCTGCTGCAAGGGTGCATGACCGGTGGCGGTACGCTGATCATTTGGTTAAAGCCAAACTTAACTCCCAAAAGCGAGTTAGGCCGGCCATTCACGGGTTGGAATCTCGGCCGGTTCAGCAGGAACCAGGTGAGATCTGAACCATTAATGGGCAGACTGCAAGTTGGTACAACCAGCCTGCCAGATTCTCTTGCGATTATTGCTAGAGGCTGCTATAGCCGCTAGGAATACTCACTGCCTTCTCCCGGCAGGGATGGCTTCCCCCACCAGGAGCAGACAATAACAAGTGAATAACAGCACACACATCTATCCCTGAGAGATAAGGCTGTACTATCACACCAAATAAAGATGGATGATTCAGATTCTTACGAATGCCTATTGCTGACAGATTCTCTTTAGGAAATGAAAAACAGCCTGACAATTATAACCAACACTTGAAATTTAAATAATGACTTGTTTTTACTTGAAGCTCTACAGCAGTGATCCCCAACCTTTTTGGCACCAGGGACCAGTTTCACGGCAGCCAATGTTCCCGGGGGGCGGTGGGGTAGAGCATATTCACGGAGTCTGTCCTCAGCCCCCCACTTCACAGCACAGTCCCCCCCCCACCTTTATATCAGTGTCCTCAGTGCCCCTTTACAGTACAGTCCACTTTACAGTACAGTCCACTTTACAGTACAGTCCACTTTACATTAATGTAACGGAGCCTGCTCTGTAAAGGGGGCACTGTAATGTAAAGGGGGCCTGTGATGTGAAGGGGGGCTGTGACATAAAGGGCGCACTGTGATGTAAAGGGGGGCTGTGACGTAAAGGGGGCCTGTGATGTAAAGGGGGGCTGTGACGTAAAGGGGGCCTGTGATGTAAAGGGCACGCTGTGATGTAAAGGGGGGGGTGGGTGCTGTGATGTAAATGGGACTGCACTGTAAAGGGGGCACTGTGATATAAAGGGGATTGCACTGTAATAATTACAGTGCCCCTTTACAGTGCAGGGCCCTTTATATTACAGTGCCCCTCTACAGTGCAGTGCACTTATATTACAGTGCCCCTAGCAATCACAGCCTCCTCCATCACAGTGCCCCTGCTGTCTGCCCATCACAGTGCCCCTGCTGTCTGCCCATCACAGTGCCCCTGCTGTCTGCCCATCACAGTGCCCCTGCTGTCTGCCCATCACAGTGCCCCTGCTGTCTCCCCATCACAGTGCCCCTGCAGTCCCCCCCCCCCCCCCTTCCTCTCTAACATCACTCTTCCCTATTCTGATCTCTGCCTCCCCTGCACAGGTCTCGTACCTTTGGCAGGGCAGAGGCTGCAATCAGTCTGTGGCCTCTCCCAGCTCCCTCGTCCACCTGACAATGTCATTCTATCAGCAGGGCAGGGGGTGAGAGGAGCTCTCCATTCCAATCTGAAGCTCCTCCCGCCCCCTGCCCTGCTGATTGGATGACATTGTCGGCGGGGGTGGGCGGAGGAGCCAGGAGAGGACACATAGGCATGGGCGCACAGCAGGAGGTGAGCGGTCCTGATAGCTCTGTGCAAACTGCAGTCGCCGCTCATCTCCCGCTGTGTGGCCTGGTCAGCAACAGGCCGTGAACCGGCACCGATCCACAGGCCGGGAGTTGGGGACCCCTGCTCTACAGTGCTGTATCTGCTTTTCAACAGAATTAAGTAAAAGATTTGGATAATCATGAAATGTTTTATTCCTGTACTGCCGCCAGTGTAGCACCTGAATGGCAGCTTGTCTATTACACTGTAGTCGTAACCAAAGGCTCTATTCCAACGAGTGTCCCAGTTTGGACAAGAGTAAACACATGGGTGCCCCATGGAAAGCGTCTCTCTGTGGGGGAACCCGAATGTGTAGGCCAATGTAGAGCATGGCTGTGGATTCCCACTTGAGGACTGCTGCCAAAATTAGCCATGTATAGAAAAAGAAAAGGCAGCTCCAACAGTGCGGGATCACTTACAGCTGCTCATCTTTATAGTGCATGAAATATGACATTGCTTCAGCTGGAGAAGACAAATACTTACGAAATTGGTGATAATTCCTTCTTGGTCCAACAATGCAACTGTTTTAGGTGGCGTTCTATTAGTATAATTTATTTTTATATTTACACAAAATCTAGACCTAGATTTAATTTGCATGATTTCATTTTTATAGTGGTGGTGGTGGTGGTGGGGGGGGGGTGTTCTGGTTTATGAAATCACCGAGCGACTGTAACACAAACAGACACAAACAGAGGCTTCGAGAAAAAGACCGTATCTACTTGTCAGTGCCGGAAACGGCTTCTGGAGGAAGTGCTGTCACCAAAATAGTACAAACAATTCTGCACTCGCTCTCTGCAGACTGTCAGACAAGCGGTCAGATCAGGTCTGTTACTGGAGTCTAATTTAGTTTATTTTACCCGGCATAACACCCGTCTAACTGCAGAGCGCTCAATACACAAATATGGCAGATGTATATTAGCTTATAGAGAGACCACGACTGGCTTCCTCAACCCTATTCACCATATGTCCAGAACAGGCCATGTTTTCCGCATTTCCGTAATGCATTTAACTTAATCTGCCTTATTGGGTTACAGCATGGCGATTCTCAGCCAGATCTCTCACGGGGAATGACAGGATGCGAGTAATCAGCTGTCCCTGCTAAAAGACATCCAAGACTGGGAAGTGTCTGCTATCACCCTTTCTTCAAAGCCAAACTCCAAACAAATAAAAAAAAATTGTGATGCAACGAAATTTCGGCCGCCGAAACTGATCGGCCGAAAAATACTGTTTTCAGCAATGTGACGAAAGCGATTTTACCACAAATTTGTCACGATTTTACCGTGCTTAGGGTGTGTTTTTTATAGGTCACGTGGCTCAAAAACACAACATGGTGCATTTTTGATGCGTTCTTGCTGTGTTTTCAATGCATTTCAATAGGGACCTGCTGACCAAATATACACCAAAAAATGCAGCAAGCAGGATTTTTAACCCTGCTTCAAAAGGTGCCAATAATGGCGGACAATAAATTTATATTCATTTAAAGTGATTGTAAGGCTACTTCTACACTGGGGCGGTGCCGACGTTAGCTGTAAAGCTCGTTTTAGCTGCGTTTTGGTGCCGATTTTCGGGCGAGAGCGGGGCGCTTTTAACCCCCAAGAAGGGTTTAAAAGGAGGTTAAAAGTGTCCATGATGCGGCGCTTCCGAAGCACTTTTCAGGCGCTTTGGAAGCAGTGCCCATTCATTCCAATGGGCAGGGGCGGTTTGGGAGCGGTGTATACATCGCTCCCACACCGCCCAAAGACGCTGATTGCAGGACTTTTTTTCCCGTCCTGCAAGCGCACCGCCCCAGTGTGAAAGTACTCGGGCTTTCACACTGGGCTGGCTTGAGAGGCAGTTTTCAGGCGCTATTTTTAGCGCTAAAATGCCTGAAAACTGCTTCAGTGTGAAAGGGGTCTAAGGGTTCTTTATTTTTTGTAAAGTAATAAACGTGTCATACTTACCTGCTCTGTGCAAAGGGTTTTGCAGAGAGCGGCCCCAATTCTCCTTTTCTAAGGGTGTCCCAGCGACGTTCCTGGCTCCTCCCTTTCATCGGGTGCCCCCACGGAGAGACGCTTTCCATGGGGGCACCCAAGCAGGCGCGCTCCCAAGTCACACTGCTGCGTCCATTGACACAGACAGCAGGACTCGGCCCCGCCCCCGGCACCACTGGATTTGATTGACAGCAGTGGGAGCCAATGAGGACCCAAGACAGCGGCTGCAGCTGCTGGGCTCGTTCTCGTCGCTGGAAAGATCGGGTTCAGGCAAGTAAAAGGGGGGCTCTGGGGGGCAGCTGCAGCGCAGAAGGTTTTTCACCTTAATGCATAGAATGCATTAAGGTGAAAAACCTTGAGACTTTACAACTCCTTTAAATGAACGATCTTCATTAAAAATTTGAATACAATACAATTATTTATAAAAATATATATATATATATATATATATATATATATATATATATATATATATATATATATATATATATATATATATATATATATATATATATATATATATATATATATTTTTTTTTTTTTTTTTTATTTATTTATTTTTTTTTAACTGTTCATTTCGGTATTGTTTTTGGCCAAGTACATCCTGAATTTTTGGTTTTGGCACTGGAATTTTTTATTTTGGTGCACCACCATAAAAAAAGCCATGTATACATAAAAAGTGTTTAAAAAAAAAAAGTTAAAAGTGGTTGTAAATCTCAGAAATATGAACAAAGCATATCCCTCTATAGTGAGAACTTGTCTCAATCAAGAGCACAAAGTGTAATTTCTGTCTGCTCCCTCATTCCTCTGCTATCAGCATGAGCCCCTTCTGACATGTTTGCCTGACACCAAGAGAAAAAAGGTGACAGGGGAGGAAGCTCCAGCACACAGTCTGTGATTGACAACCTCAGCTCTGTTCCTGTGTGCTGTATGAAGAGGGGTGTGTCCTTTCCCTCTAATCAGCTCTCACTGAGCTCAGCAGAGCATAACTTCAGCTCTCCACCCCCTGCTTTTCAGAGCAAAGAGATCCTATGTAAATTCTGCACTTTGAATAGATGTAGAGGGCACACAGCTATAGATAAACAGGTACAACTTATGTGGGATGATTTGTTTCATCTCTGAGTATCACCTGAGGACAGTCACTTCACAGGGTATATGTAAGGGATTACAACCACTTCAGGTTGTGCTTTTTTTATAAGCTGGGAGAGCAAGAGGCAGTGCTTTAGTTCACTGCACAGCACTAAGGCCCCATTCACAACTCCGCGTTGCATGACCACACTTTTTTTTTTGCGCAAAATGCAACAAACGCGCCAAAGAAGCTTATGCACCTTTTTTGGGCATAGAGTTTTGCACATTTGTCGTTTATGAAAACGCATGTTTGTTGGCTGCATTTGGGTTGCCATCAACAATTAATAGCACCGCAAGTGTAACATGTTTCTCGCACATTTCATGAATGGTATGCGCAGATGTAAAATGAAGTCTTAAGCCAGCTATAGATGGATTGAATCTCAGCTGGTTCAGCAGGAACTGTCTGAGATTCGATCTATCTATGGGCAGGCTGGTTGTACCCAAGTTGATCCATTGATCGACTTTGGCACATTTGATTTTCATATGATTCCCCCTAGGGCTCATTCACACAACTGGTACGTAATAATCACACCGGTGTGCACTGTGAAGGTAGCAGCGCCAGTACGTTGTAATGATGCATTGCACTGTTTACTTTTTTTCAACTTTATTATAATGTCACAAAGTGACATTCCATTCATCTTTACACACCACAGTGTAGTGGGTCGCAACACACTGCTGAAAAAAGTACAGCAGTGCCACTCTTTTTCTGTGCACACCATCACAGCGCAGTGGTGTGAAATGAACTCATAAAGCTCAAAGCAAATTGCCTTGCAAATGTGATGGGACTGTGTTGGTCAAGGATGCCCAATGCAGCCCAATGTAATTGGTGTAACTGGGCCCTTAGTTAAATCCCAGGAGCCAGGGTGCCATAGCGACTAGAAATTGTTTCCTGGCGCCTGGGCTTTTGCCAGCCGTCCACCACTTGCCGACCACGCTATATTTGAAAGATGGCTACAATGCAGTTGTCCAGTTCTGGAAAGGCATCTATTGACATCCTCCTAGAGCCCCGCGCCCCCAGGGCACTCATCGGGCATGCTCTGTGATCGAGGTAAAGGGCCAATCGCAGTGGCCCATTACCATATGATCAGCTATTTCCAATCACAACAGTTAAACCAATGCTGGTTATCAGCATTTCCTTTCCTCAGCACTGTCACAGCGTGAGGAAAGGAAAGCCAATAACTGGCTATCCTGTGACAGGGGACATTTACACTCATAATCAGGGCACTGATCATTAGTGTAGCCCCATCAGTGCCAATCAGTGACCATCAATGCACCATAACAGTGCCCCTCAGTGCAGCCTCATCGGTGGCCATCAGTGTAGCCTCATCTGTGTCCATTAGTGCAGCTTCATCAGCGAAGAAGAAAAATTACTAATTTGCTTAATTTTATAACATAAATGAAGAAAAAAGGTGTTTTTTTTTGTTTTTTTTCCGGTCTTTTTTCGGTTGCTTTGAAAAAAAATAAAAAACCTAGCAGTGATTAAATATCACTAAAAGAAAACTCTATTTGTGGGGAAAAAAATTATAAAAATGTCAAATGGGTACAGTGTTGCATGACCGTGCAATCGTCATTCAAAGTGTGTCAGTGCTGAAAGCTGGCCTGCGCAGGAAGGGGGTAAAAATTCCCAATAGGCAAGAAGTTAAAAAAATTGTTTTTAGCTGGCTCCTAGGTTTGAAGCGAATTTGTCGAGCCCTGGCCTGGATGACCAGCAATTATAGTTTTCATTAGAGCCTCCCCGCCCTCAGGGAGATTAATGTGACCCCTGGGCCCCAGCGCTGACCTCTCCTCCCTTTCTTACCGATTCAAGCTGTTTCCAGCAGGTCTCAATGTGCTGCTGTGCCTTGCGACCTTCATGGAAGTTCTGTGGGAGGAAAAGAGGAGACAATTGTTACAAATTGTTACAGCAAACTACAAAAAAAACATAGGAAATGTAATAAGAATAACATACATTCTGGACATATAACATTGTGATTCATAAAACATCAGAGATCATAGAAGGAAGCCCATTGTTGTGATGATATATGGAGCAGATAAAACATGATCTCTGCCATGGTAAAGGATAAAAGATGACCCCCGGACTGTCACTACAATGGTGCATGCTATTAATAGGAATCCATCCTACAAAGACAAAAAAAGATGGCTGCCCTATGGCTCATCTGTGAATATTATTACACTTGATTATTGAGTACATTCTGATAAAGTACATGGAGCCCCCAGCTGAGTGACATTAGGGCTCATGCACACTATTCATGCTGCATCTTGCCCCCCCCCCTCCCCTTACACCAACAGAGATGAGGGCCCTGACCCAGTATTCACCCTGGGTGAAAGCTCAGGGGCACTTCAGTGCCTCTGTAACATATTTAGGGGACCCACTTCTAGCTCCCCTTTATTTTCTTGCACACGCTCTCCCTGTTTTCTCCTTTCATTATGAAGCTGTATTTCACATTGCTTTACATCCTTATTTCTGTTCTTCTATCTTCTGCTTTGTTCCTTTTTGTACACGGGGAGGGAGGATGGGTAAATATCTGTTTCTGAACATGTCACGGCCAAAATAAACCTGTCTTTAAAGTGTAACTTCAGATTTTTTTTTCTTCCTAGTGTGAGGGGAGGGGGGGGGGGGGTTAGAATCTTCCCATCAAGTTTTTATTACTGTGTCCCAATTTTCCTCACTTCCTGTTATGTCACCTGGACAGGAAGTGAGGGGAAGTCTCCCCAACTTACAGCCAACAGATAAAAATCTGCTACAGAGTACTTAGAACCATTCACATCAGTCACAACCCCCTTTTATAAACCCCTGGATTGTGGAAGAAAATTCGGGCACCTGGAGGAAACTAACATGAACAGTAGGAGAACATGTGAACTCCATGCGGTGTCCTAGCTGGGATTTAAATCAGAAAACTGCCCACCTAGCAGCCATGATACCCAGAACTTGAAGTAAAATGCCATCCAAAACATTTTTTTTCCTTTTTTAAATTGAATCTGCAAAGGTACTTCCTTTAACAGGTTGGGTGGCACAGACCTGGACCTCACATTATGCAAAAAGCGAACTGCGCAAAGCAAGTTAAAGTTCTGACATTATCCTATCAGTTCTTTTGTATGACAATATGTTGAGACAAACATCATGCTAACAGGAAGAGAATGCAGGGTGAGCAGAGGGATGACCTCATCAGTCTGCTGCTGCTCTTTCACGATCTATTCTTTAAGTTGAAGGTAAAGAATTTAAAGCTGGCCATAGATGGATCAAAATTCAGTCAGTTGAACAGGAATCAGACAAATTTCGATCCACCTATTGGCAGGCTACAGTATAACCAGCCTGTCATTTATTTTTTTGTTTGATCACTGCCAGTGGCTATAGCTGCCAGCAGTGATCATTGTATTCTGACAACTGGGAAACCTCCTGCTGTCAGAAAACAATAGTGCAGCGGGAGGGGTTCCCCCATAAACCGGTTCCCATCCAGTCTATGGGGAAACGACAGCGGGGCTGGCCTCTTTTCCAATCTGGGTGGATGTCATATGACGTCCTCCCAGATCGCGCCATGATCTGTCACCGGCTGCATCCTCCGGACTCCATGTGACCGCTGTAACCTATCACAGCAGGTCACATGACAGGTAAACAATGAATGGCTTCCTTTCAAGTCATCCCTCGTGCACGCAACAAAACAAACTGAATGAATCGATTTCATTCAGTAAAATGCTTGCAAAGATATTGTTTAAAATACTGATCACTACAGCATTATATGGTAAAATAATTTTGCTCTGGTCAAAGTGTGTTAAAAAAAATAGTAAAAAATATAATAAAAAATAAAATTATTAATTTTTTTTTTGTACTGTCACCAGTCAGTGTCCCTGATCACAGCCACACCAGTTCTATGACGACTCTGTACTGCACTGGTGACAGTATGCAAAAATCTTTTTTCATTTTTTTTTTAATTTCTTCTTTTTCCAAACTTGCCATGCCTCTTACTCTATACCTTGGACTGTCTTCTTTCCAAAAAGGGATAATTTGGGGGATTTTTGTACTGCCCTGACATTTTTGGACCTCAAGAAATGAGAGTGTCAGTATACCTGAATTGATCAATTTTCATATTATATATATATATATAATATGTATATACGTATATATACCATAGTTTGTGGACGCTATAACTTTCCTACAGACTAAATTATAATACACTGATTTGGGTTATTTTCACTAAAGAAATGTGGCAGAATACATGTTGGCCAAAATGTATGAAGAAAGGTTGTTTCTTTGCAAAATTGTATAACAGAAACAAAGAAAAGCGTGTTTTTTTCCCCAAAATGTTCGTTCTTTTTTTCATTTATTTAGCAAAAAATAAAAAACCGCAGTGGTGATTATATACCACCAAAAGAAAGATTTGTGTGAACAAAATGATATGAATACAGGGTTTTTTATTTTTTGGGGTTTTGGTGTGGTGTGATTTCTATTTTTATGGTTTTGTCTGTATTGTATCAATGTTGTTTTCATATAAAATAATAAAAAGGATTTGATTTATAAAAAAGAATACAGTGTTGCATTACCGCACAATTGTCATTCAAATGCCCCGTTCACACGATAGGATTTTCTGACGGGAATGGGAGCTTGTTGTCGGAAATTCTGACCGTGTGTAGGCTCTATCGGACATTTTCCATCGGAATTTCCATCACACAAAATTTGAGATCTGGTTCTCAAATTTTCCGACAACAAAATCCGTTGTCGCAAATTCCGATCGCGTGTACACAATCCCGACGCACAAAGTTCCACGCATGCTCAGAATCAAGCAGAAGAGCCGCACTGACTATTGAACTTCATTTTTCACGGCTCGTCGTACGTGTTGTACGTCACTGCGTTCTCGACGTTCGGAATTTCCAACAAGATTTGTGTGACCGTGTGTGTGCAAGACAAGTTTGAGCCAACATCCGTCGGAAAAAAAATCCATGGATTTTGTTGTCGCAAAATCCTATCATGTGTACAGGGCATTAGTGTGACAGCCCTGAAAGCTGAAAATTGGCCTGGGCAGGAAGGGGGTAAAAGTGCCCGGTATTGAAGTGGTTAAAACTGAATGTGTCAAAGGAGGAATCAAGCAATTTTCTTTTCTGTGGGGCAGAGCTGTGTAAATCTCAGGGACTGGACAGACACTGCAAATTGACATCATTTGGCATCATCTGTGTATTTTAGCCATTAGCCTGGAATTTATGCTTTAGGTGAACTAAACTTTATTATTCAGCTTTTGTTCCATATTAATAATGGGGGGTTAATTATTTCATAAGACAGGTCCCCTCAAAGTGATCCAAAGCAAATGAAATAACAGTAGCTTTCTCCTCGACCAGCTCTTTGCTCCTCTGTATTATTAGAGGAATTCCTAATAAAGAATTGGGACGTCTGCCTGCATATTTCTCCAAGCTTAGCCAAGCCCATATTCAGAGCGCAAACGCTGAATAATCCGGCACATGACAGACGACTGGAAGGGACGGCGAGAGGATCGGAGGGGAAATGAAGGCATCTTTTCCAATGTAAAGGGATAATTGGGAGCAGCTTCATGTACATTCTAATCACAGCCACCCCCCCCCAGCCTTGCCCGTCAGGCCATTCAAAGTGAGGAAAGCCTCGGCTGAGGGTCCATAAAAGGCATTGCAGCTAGGGAGCTGGCAGGGGGACAGATCCACAGTCATTTGTTCAGATTAGTAGAGAGAGGGAGAAGCACGCCCTGAGATCGGTATGTCTGTACGGACGCAATGCGGTCACACGCAGCTCCTTATTATGGATTGGCTGCTGGAAGGGATTTTCTGCTCCGTCACCACACAACAAGCTCATTCAAGGCCTTTGTGTGCAGTCATGTTCTGGTTTTATGGCTGTTTATGTTCCGCGTAGGGTTTATTTAAGACCGCAGGGCAAATGACAAGCGTTTTGTACACTACAGGCATGCTGGAAGATTATAACAATGGTAGATTTGGCTACATAGTAGGTGAGGTTTAAAAAAGACACAAGTCCATCAAGTCCAATCTATGTGTGTGATTATATGTCAGTATTACATTGTATATCCCTATATGTTGCGGTCGTTCAGGTGCTTATCTAATAGTTTTTTGAAACTATCGATGCTCCCCGCTGAGACCACCACCTGTGGAAGGGAATTTCACATCCTTACCGCTCTTACAGTAAAGAACCCTCTACGTAGTTTAAGGTCAAACCTCTTTTCTTCTAATTTTAATGAGTGGCCATGAGTCTTATTAAACTCCCTTCTGCAAAAAAGTTTTATCCTTATTGTGGGGTCACCAGTACAGTATTTGTATATTGAAATCATATCCCCTCTCAAGCGTCTCTTCTCCAGAAAGAATAAGTTCAGTGCTCGCAACCTTTCCTCATAACTAATGTCCTCCAGACCCTTTATTAGATTTTTTGCCCTTCTTTGTACTCGCTCCATTTCCAGTATATCCTTCCTGAGGACTGGTGCCCAGAACTGGACAGCATACTCCAGGTGCGGCCGGACCAGAGTCTTGTAGAGCGGGAGAATTATCGTTTTATCTCTGGAGTTGATCCCCTTTTTAATGCATGCCAATATTCTGTTTGCTTTATTAGCAGCAGCTTGGCATTGCATGCCATTGCTGAGCCTATCATCTACTAGGACCCCCAGGTCCTTTTCCATCCTAGATTCCCCCAGAGGTTCTCCCCCCAGTGTATAGATTGCATTCATATTTTTGCCACCCAAATGCATTATTTTACATTTTTCTACATTGAACCTCATTTGCTATGTAGTTGGCCACCCCATTACTTTGGTCAGATCTTCTTGCAAGGTTTCCACATCCTGCAGAGAAGTTATTGCCCTTCTTAGTTTAGTATTGTCCGCATCGTGGTTGTCGGGGTTTACAAGGGTGTAGGCTTCAAACATTTCCTCATTTGTCCAAGGCTGACCGGCAGATCAAAAACAACCCAAAAGCCGTCTGATGCTAAAAGAAGTCTCCAAGTAACCCAAAGTCTAATCACAGCGTCTGCAGCACACTCAGACCATTCAAAACTTCAAGCCGTCTCCTGCTGTGGCGGATGGTACTTGTTGTTAATTCATTTACAGATCCCTGTGAAGGAATGGCATGGCTGTGTGGGCAGCTCTGCTGCATAGCAACATGTTACACCCCAGATATGAGTGTAATGCCCCGTACATGCGATCAGAGATTCCGTCAGAAAAAACTTGGATGATTTGTCCGACGGAATTCCGTTCAAGCTTGCCTGGCATACACACAGTCACACAAAAGTTCTCTAAACTTTCGACAGTCAAGAACGCGGTGACGTACAACACTACGACGAGCCGAGAAAATGAAGTTCAATGCTTCCGAGCATGCGTCGTATTGTTTCCGAGCATGTGTGATTTTTGCACGTCCGAATTGCATACAGACAATCTCATTTTCGGATAGGACCTTTCCCCAACCGAAAAATAGAGAACATGATCTCAATCTTGTGCTGGCTGGAATTCCACCAGCAAAAGACAGATGGAGCATACACACGGTCGCATTTTCCGACAAAAAGCTCTCATCGGAGTTTTGCTGGCGGCATTTCCGATCGTGTGTACGGGGCATAACATGCTAAGCTGCCCATAGACGGTTCGAATCTTGGCCAGTTCAGCAGGGAATGGACAAGATTTGAACCATGCATTGGCAGATTGATTGTACCCAAGTTGATCGATTGATCATCTTGGGTACAACCAACCTGTTGGACTTTTCATGTGAATCAATTTGTGTTCTCTCGGCCGGGGCGGCTCCCCAGCTGATTAGATCTATATTCATATGGGGGTCTATAATCCTACCCTGTTTCCCCGAAAATAAGACCTAGCGTGATTGTCGGTGATGGCTGCAATATAAGCCCTTACCCCAAATTAGCCCTAGTTAAAGTCCTTGTAGGTCTTATTTTCAGGGTAGGGCTTATTTTGGGGGAAACAGAGTAGGGCTTATTTGGGGGGTAGGGCTTATATTGCAGCCATCACTGACAATCACGCTAGGTCTTATTTTGGGGGAAACAGGGTATGCATTGAGGTGAAAAAAAACTTCTGACAGTGACCGGCCCCCCAGGCCCCCCCCCATTTTACTCACCTGAGCCCATTCATTCCCTCAACCTCTATACCCGTTGTCTCGGTTCTTGATTGGATAGATTGATAGCAGCGCAGCCATTGGCTTCCACTGCTGCCAACCAAATCCAATGGCGCAGGCGCCGGGGGGCGGGGCCGAGTCCTGCATTCTGTGTCTATGGACGCAAATGCTGGACTCGGGAGCGCTTCTCCTAGGGGGTTTACCGATGCGGGGGAGGAACTGACAGCACCGCCGGGGGGGGACCCCAGAACAGGAGGATCGGGGGCAACTCTGTGCAAAACGAACTGCACAGTGGAGGTAAGTATGACATGTTTGTTATTTTTTTTTTTAAAAATGAGGTTTTATAACCCCTTTAAGAATTCTCCCTGAATGAGCCGCTACCTGAAGCTTTTCTGATAAGATGTACCGGCCCTGAACTGAAATCCAAGAATCATTTGCTGAAATCAACGCTAACATTCCAAGAATGTATATGGTCCCTTACTCAAGATTTCATCTAATCTGCGTATTGTTACCGCTCCCAGCTTCTGAAATGGAGGCAAATTTAGAAATATTTTCTGCTATGAAAAAATACAGAACATTTGTAGTGAATATAACAAATGTCAGAGAGAACAATAAGTCAGAGAAGGGCTGCAGAGTGTTGTGTATGAGCGCACCCCCCCCCCCCCCCCCCATGTGACATCTGGAATCACAAGGCTGACCAATGGATGAAAAGCAAAACCGGCTCTGTCATCCGTGATGGATGGAGTGGTTGGGTGGCCGGGCCGTACCAGAAGATCTCACACTTATTACACACTTAAAGTGGAACTAAGGTAAGGCAAAACTTTTTTTTGTTAGATTTGGGTAGAGTGGAGAACGATTAGAACACTTGTCAATTTTTATTGCTGTCTGTGCTCCCATTAGGGAGATTTCCCCTCTCTATATGTCCTGTTTACCATAATCACTGAAAGTAAAAAGAAAACCCCAAATTTTGGGTTGTCCCCAGAAAAGTCACAGAGGGGAAATCCTCCAATGGGGACACTAGTTCTGGTGATCTGGGGGTTCCCCAAGGGATTCTTTTAATTTGTATATTTCCTCTCACTTCCTGTTTTGGCTATGGGACAGGAAGTGAAGGGAAATCTCTGCAATGGGACAGAGATGGCGGGAAAAAAATCCGACAGGGGTTATAACCCTCCCTTACTCTATCCAAAATGAAAAAAAAAAAGTTTTGCCTATAGTTTTACTTTAACAATGAAAACTTAAAGGACACATGTCAAAGCACGGGCCAGAAGCTGGTGTGAAATAGGGGAATCGGTGATACGCTTTAAAGAAAGAGGAAGAGCAGTTGCTGACATCAGCTATCAATACAGATTGCTGCCGATTTCTTAGTAACAACTGAGACTTTCACCAAATATTTATTTCTTTTACACCACAGAAAAGTCAGCACTATTGAAAAGCTGTTGGTCAGGAACCACACGTCATGCCCAGAACAATGTGGAGTATACTAGTGCTAAACTCCAGGCAGAATACTAAACACACAGTAATAATAAATATACATCAACTGTTTTATGTCTCATTGAATTTGTATGTTCAGCCTGTCTTGTGATCCAGGAACCCCTACCAGACAGCGCAGCTAGGTTAGCAACTATTTTTTTTTTTACTCTGCTGCATCTAAACAACACCGCTTGGTCACCAAACGACTTACGCTTGGTGAAGGAAGAAGCAGCACACTGATCTCTCCTTCTGTAAGCATCTTCGAATTGTTGACCGATGGCACCATACGCAGTACGAGAGCACCGATTGGCTGAGGGTGCCCCTCCCCCCTCCGCCCAGTGTCAGCGATGCTGTGCAAAGGATGACAGGACATTTGATCAAATCCAGCTTTGTTTCCACTCCCTCCACTGAAAATAACATCCTTCCTAACTAAAGTCCTAGATTTCCAGTTGCTGCACACTTTAGAGGTCCGTTTGATCTGTAGTGGAAGTGGAAGTGGAGGTGAAGAGTGATTGGGGGGGGGGACCTTGATCAGTAAATCTTGGGTGATCGTCAAGATTAACCCTTTCACTGGGGCGTGCGCTCCCGTTTCAATTTTTTTCAGTGCAAGTCCACTTAAGAGAGTCTGTACATTATAGCAGACAACTCGTTTAGTATTAACCCTTTGACTGCCATCACCACAGCTGTGCTAGGGTTAGTGTTATGCCGCGTACACACGGTCGGACTTTTCGTCTACAAAAGTCTGACGGACTAAAGCTGGCTGACAATCCGATCGTGTGTGGGTTTCAGCGGACTTTTCCAGCCGCAAATCTGACAGACTTTAGATTTGAAACATGCTTCAAATCTTTACGTCGTAACTGCGCCGGACCCAGAAATCCGCTCGTCTGTGTGCTAGTCCGACGGACAAAAACCAACGCTAGGGCAGCTATTGGCTACTGGCTATCAACTTCCTTATTTTAGTCCGGTGTACGTCATCACGTACGAATCCATCGGACTTTTGTGTGATCGTATGTAGGCAAGTCCGTTCGTAAGAAAGTCTGCCGCAAGTCCGCCAAAAGTCTGACAAAAGTCCGTCGAAAGTCTGTCGGACAGGCTGTCGGACTTTTGTAGCCGAAAAGTCCGACCGTGTGTACGCGGCATTAGGGTTACATACAGAGGTACAAGTAGAGTTAGTGCGGGGTTTACAAGGAGAGCTAGGGCCCTTTCACACCCATACGTTTTTTTTTCCTTGCAAGAAAAACGTAAGAAAAATGTTTCCCTTTAAATCCTATGGCACTCTTCACACCACTGCGTTACAGGTGCTGTTTTGAAAAGAAAAAGAAAACACAGCTTTCCATTGTAATAAATGGAAAACGCAGCAAAATAGCAGTAAAATGCACCGCATTTTTTTTTGGTTTTGGTGCGTTTGAGTCACATGTCCATTTTTCACAGGTGCAGGCAACCCAAAAACGCCCCAGAAACGCACAGGAAAGGCATATGAAACACAGAAAAGTTGTGGTGAAAAACACACATGCGTTTTTTTATTACGATTTTGCTACAGAGCAGTGTGAAGGGGGCCCTTAGTGTCCAGGTCAAAGGAAAGTTTGGTGTTAGACCCCTTTCACACTGAGGCACTAAAAATGGTGCCTGCATAGCGCCTGTAAAGAGGCGCTCCTGTCTCTCCAGTGTGAAAGCCCGAGGTGCGGTGCGCTGGCAGGACATTAAAAAAAACTCCTGCAAGCAGCATCTTTGGAGCGGTGAAGGAGCGGTGAATACACCGCTCCTTCACCACTCCTGCCCAATGAAATCAATGGGGCAGCGCGGCTATACTGCCGGCATAGCGCTGCTGCAGCGGCGCTTTGCGGTGGTTTTAACCCTTTCTCGGCCGCTAGCGGGGAGTAAATAGCGCCCCGCTACCGCCCGAAAAGCACCGCTAAAAACAGTGGCACTTTACCGCCGACGCACCCACCGCGTGAAAGGGGCCTAAGGGTTACAGGAAGGGATTATGCTAGTATTACAAGGAAGATTAGTGTAATAATTAGAGGGAAAGGGGAGTCTTAGTCCAGGTTCACACTGATGTGGGTTTGAAATCGTGCAAGTTCAGCTGAACTGGCCTGATTTAATACCCGCATGTCAGTCCGACTTCGGGAGCGGTTTCAGAGACATCATGCACAGATGAAATCACAAAAAGTAGTGCATAAACTACTTTTGGGAATCAGTGCAGCGCCGCACCAATTTGGACGGTGCCGTTGCTGGCAATTTGACATGCGGTTTGACATGTCAAATCGCATGTCAAAACGGCCCGATGTGAATGTGGGCTGAGGCCCCTTTCACACTGGCGGGCTGATCAAGTCCTCCTGTCAATTTTTCAGGAGGACTCAATCGGACCTAGAGTTGCCACCTCATCCATTTAAACCCGAACACATATGAATTACACAGGTTCTGAGGCTAATTGAATGCAGATAAGGTACCAAGTGTGTTTAATTACCACCTTAATCAGCCACAGAACCTGTGTAATTCATATGTGTTCGGGTTAAAAGGGATTAGTTGGCAACCCTAATCGGACCATCCATACCTCCCTATGGAGCAGCAGTTGTCAGCGGACATCTGATCCAGTCCGGTCCACTAAAATCCAGAGATCTATTTCCCATCCGTCTGGCAGATTGGATGACAGTCAAATGGAAATGGACAAGCAGTCCGTGTCCATCCGACTGCCCCAGAGAGAACAGCGGGCTTTGTCCATGTCCGCTCTGCGTACCAGGGCGGACACGGACCTGCTCAGCGAGGGGATCAGCAGACAGATCTGCTTGGTGGCGTCCCGGTGACTGGGACAGTGAGCATTGTTTTACAAGCAATTTTAGTGAAAGGCAAGCCATAGATGATGCAATTTTCTTTCCTGCAACTTCCCACACCACTATTGCGTAGAAAGCCTTCCCTGTCGGCAGAACACAATGATCAATGCTGGTGGCCATAACAGCTAGCAGTAATCACATGCAGAAAAATCCGACAGGCTGTTTGTACTGAAGTGGATCGATGGACCCACTTCAGTACAACAAGCCCTGCCCATTCATGGATCGAATGGCAGCCGGTCCCTGCCGAACCGGCTGAGATTGCATCCATCTATGGCCAGCTTGGGGCTACTGGTTCTCAACTCCTGTCCTCAGGACGCACTAACAGACCAGGTTTTAAGTATTACCTTGGGGAGATGCAGACTAGAATACTGCAATCACTGAGCAACAAATGATATCACCTGTGATGTATTTCAGTTATCTTGCAAACCTGGCCTGTTAATGGGTCCTGAGGACAGGGTTTGAGAACCACTGGGCTAGATTCACATGAGTAATTAGCACGCCCTGTGAATTCCTGTGGCTAGAACAAAACAGGTGTATGCGAAAAGCTGCAGCCACCCAATGCAAGGACATCTGCCACAGCTATCCATTACTGTTCGCATTACCTGCATCCAGCCATGATCATCTGTCCCTAACCACAGGTAATTGCTGGCTGTATGAACAGTCATGGGTAGCTGCGGCCACCGTCAGCGTGTCATTCCAGCTGCAGGAATCCACAGATTTTTGGTGCTTGAATTTGAAAGGTTTTCTAATCCCCCCGTGTAGATGCAAAGTTACAGGGAGTGTTCATATGAGGGGGGCTAATGGCCCGTACACACAATCTGAAAATCGGAAGAAAAATACCGCTTTCGACGCGATCGTACGATAATCGGATTTCGAGAGCCGATAACGTCAATTCATCCGATATTATTCGATCGGACAAGCACGAATATGTTCCTCGTATGATACCAGATTGTAATATTTTCGTTTAGCCAGTACAGTTGTCGTCCGAAAATACAATACAAATACACTACAACACATGACATCACTTCCGATTTTTTTTTTTTTCTGTCGTACGAGAATTTTCGTGACTTTAGTAACCTATTCAATTCCTACTTGTGACTATTAAGCGAAAAAAAGTCGTACGATCTGTCGTGCGATATTCGGATCGTGTGTACAGGCCATTAGGGAACAGCATCACTGTCTATTAGCTCTGATCTCCCACAGCTAATGGCTAGGAGGTACCGTATTTATTGGTGTATAACACGCACTTTTTTCCCCTTAAAATAGTTTTTAAAATACTTAAAATTGTTATACGCCGATATAGGCTGCCACCGAAGGGAAGGAGGACAGTGACAGAGCCGGATCTCCTGTGTACTCGGCTCGCAGTCTTGCCCAGTCCAGCCCCCTGGACATCTCCTAGTATTGACGTCCTGGCATTGGACCGGCGTTATGTCCATCATAGGATCCAGGCCAAGGGGCGGGGCTGGGCGTTACGCCGAGCCGAGTACACAGGAGATCCAGCTCTATTTTGGCAAGGCTGTGGATGGGCACTGATCAGACTGCAGTGAGGAGCAAGGCTGCAGATGGGCACTGATTAGGCTGCAGTGAAGCACAAGGCTGCAGATGGGCACTGATTAGACTGGAGTGAGGAGTAAAGCTGCAGATGGGCACTGATAAGATTGCAGTGAGGAGCAAGGCTGCAGATGGGCACTGATTAGGCTGTAGATGGGCACTGGTCAGACTGCAGTGAGGAGTAAAGCTGCTGATGGGCACTGATTAGGCTGCAGGTGGGCACTGATTAGACTGGAGTGAGGAGTAAAGCTGCAGATGGGCACTGATAAGACTGCAGTGAGGAGTAAAGCTGCAGATGGGCACTGATTAGGCTGTAGATGGGCACTGGTCAGACTGCAGTGAGGAGTAAAGCTGCAGATGGGCACTGATTAGGCTGCAGTGAGGAGCAAGGCTGCAGATGGGCACTGATTAGGCTGCAGTGAGGAGCAAGGCTGCAGATGGGCACTGATCAGGTTGCAATGATGGGCAAGGCTGCAGATGGGCACTGATCAGGTTGCAATGATGGGCAAGGCTGCAGATGGGCACTGATCAGGTTGCAATGATGGGCAATGGCAAGGCTGCAGAAGGACACTGATTAGATTGCAGTGAGGAGCAAGGCTGCAGATGGGCACTGATTAGGCTGCAATGATGGGCAAGGCTGCAGATGGGCACTGATTAGGCTGCAAGGATGGGCAAAGCTGTAGATGGGCACTGATCAGGCTGCAATGATGGGCAACGGCGAGGCTGCAGCTGGGCACTGATTAGGCTGCAATGATAGGCAAAGCTGCAGATGGGCACTGATCAGGCTGCAATGATGGGCAATGGCAAGGCTGCAGCTGGGCACTGATTAGGCTGCAATGATGGGCAAAGCTGCAGATGGGCACTGATCAGGCTGCAATGATGGGCAATGGCAAGGCTGCAGAAGGACACTGATCAGGCTGCAGTGAGGAGCAAAGCTGCCGATGGGCACTGATTAGGCTGCAGCAGGCAATTGTACAGGTTGCAATGATGAGCAATGGCGAGGCTGCAGATGGGCACTGATAAGGCTGCATTGATGGGCATTGACCCTTATTTTGCTTCGAAATTCTTTATTTAAAATTTAAGTTTTTTCCTGAAACTTCCCTCTTAAAATTAGGGTGCGTGTTCTACGCTGATAAATACAGTAATTACAAGCACCTTCAGCTGTAGGTCATTAAATATATAAAACACCTGAATGTCTAAGGAAGGAACTAGTCAGGAGCACAGTGACAGTGTAACATAACGGAGCCTGAGGAATAATGTCAACTCGTTTTCACTGTGTACACCTGGAGATTGATTTTCACAGCAGACAAGTAACGCTCGGTGACACATGACTTTCCTTCACCGCTACTGTGCGTCATCTAACAATAACTCTTCTAATTCATTGCACAGCTCATATGGGGAATTAAGCCGCGCCACAAACAACCCAAGTCTTATGATTGGCCATAATTCAGTTAGCGGTATTCGGTGATAAGATAGCAATATGAAAATTTTTTCCTGACAGACAAGGAGAGTTATCAGCAGAATCAAGAGCAGATCTAGCACCAATCAGACATCATATCATTGAACTTAAAGTGGCCTTGTCACCAGATCCATCATTTTAAACAGCAATCTTCCTATAAGTATATATGCACATTTAATGTATTACAAGTCTGCCTGCAAACGCCTCCCTTGTGTAGACATTTAGGCCCCTTTCACACTGTCGGACCGTTCATGTTAGTCCATGCTGTCCGTTTTCGTCCGATCTCTCCATAGCAACCAGCGGCACTCGACAAGCCCCTCCGCGATCAGTGAGCAGAGAGGGACCTGTCTTTTTTTTTTTTTTGACATGTCAAAAATCAATAATTCCCTATGAGAGCCCATTGATTTGAATAGAAGTCGCATCCAAGTCGCTTTTAGCAGCATTTCTCTGCTTCTATTCAAAATCAATGGTTTCCTTTAACTCATCCGACTTTCAGCCCATTGATTTGAATAGAAGTCGCATCCAAGTCGGATCATGATGATGCAACTTGTGCTCTGAGGATCTTAAAGGGGAAACCCTCGCCAAAATGTTAAAAATAACGGATTTTGAGGGGAACCCCCATGGCAAAAAAACAAAAAACAAAACACATGGGGTCCCCCTTAAAATCCATGGTCGGGGGGGGAGAGAGACGACATACGCCTTTTTTTTTTTTTTTCATTTTGGCGTGGGGTTCCCCTTTAAGATCCTCAGAGCACAAGTCGCACCACAAGTCAGATCATCATGAAGCATCTTCCATTCAAATTAATGGGCTGAAAGTCGGATGAGTTAAGGCGGCTCTTATAGGGAACCATTGATTTTGAATAGAGGCTGCTAAAAGTTAGCGCGGCTAAACGTGCATTAACACCAATGCAAAAAGCTACTAAAAGCGTTTTTTACAGCTGCTTTTTCCTGCCATTGGTGGTGTCTTTGCAGCTCGTTTTTTCTAACGCCCTGTGCGCATTAAGAATTAAAAGCCTTGAAACTGGTGCTGGGGGCCGGCATCTTGGATGTGATGTCTGCAGCCTCAGAAGACCCAACGACACTATAGTATACTTCTCCCCTGACAACAATATTGAAGGAGAACTGCAGGGGAAAAAATTTGCATACTCATTTTAATGGATGCAGCATCCATCTGATGTTGCAGCTGTCCCCCGCCGACTCTAAGCCCTAGAACTGAGCGATCACATGACCACTGATCGCTCAGTTCTGGGCCCACTCTGAGCAACTCACTGGAGTGCCTGGCAGGCTAGGGGGTGGGAGGGGAAGGAGCAGCTGGCTCAGGCTCTTGTGCAACATTCTGAGAGGCTGAGCTAGCTGCCAATTAAGCAATCCTAACATTATTGTCGGGATACATCCAGAGACAGGAGCGGCTCGGTGACATCAGCTGACAGCAGGCTTTGGCCCCCTGATTCTAAGTCACAGGAGTGCACAAGTAAGTGCATTCCTTTAGATTGTAAGCTACACAAGCAGGGCCCTGCTATTCCCTCTGTATAGAACTGTGTTGTAACTGTATTGTCCCTCTTTATATTGTAAAGTGCTGCACAAGCTGTTGTCTCTATATAAATCCTGTATAATAATAATAATTCCTGTGACCCACAAATGAAGTATAGCCAAAAGAGCTTTGGCCATACTTCTCTTTTAAAGGGGTTGTAAAGGCAGAAGGTTTTTTTTTATCTTAATGCATTCTATAAATTAGGATAAAATATCTTCTGTGTGCAGTAGTCGCCCCCGCACCCCCTAATACTTCCCTGAGCCTAATCTCTCTCCAGTGATGTCCATGAGTGCCTTGGCTGTCCAAGACGCTCCTCCTGATTGGCTGAGACACAATCAAAGCCAGTCAGCCAATCAGGAGAAAGAGGGGATGGGGACGGGGCTCAGTCTCTGAATGGACACAAGGAGCTGTGACTTCAGCTTGGGTGCCCCCATAGCAAGCTGCTGGCTGAGAGGCACTCAACAGGAGGGAGGGGCCAGGAGCACAGAAGAGGGACCCGAGAAGAGGAGGATCCGGGCTGCTCTGTGCAATTCCATTTCACAGAGCAGGTAAGTATAACATGTTTGTTATTTTTAGAGAAAAAAAGACGAGCCATTACAATTACTAATTAAAGCTTATGTAGGGAGGCGAGAGGACGGATGAAGGAGCTGGGTCAGCACACTCAGTAATTGGACACTTCCAGAGGAGGAGAGGGCTGTGACATGGTAGGAAGAAGGAAACAGGAAACAGCCTAGTAAAATCTTATAGCAAGTGTAGAGGCACAATCAATGTTAAAGTAGAAATATCTGCCAGCAGGCACCTCTTTATTAATTAAAGAAGAGATGTGCAATACACACTTACCTGTCTGCAGGGGCGTTGCTAGGTCTACAAAAGATCTGGGGCTAGAGCCTATAGCAGCGTAGTAACTTGGGCGGGCATACACATGTATATACAGTAATATAAGTGTGTGTGTGTATATATATCCCCAGAGAGCCCCCCACTTACATCAGGGTCCCCAGAGAGCCCCCTTACATCAGGGTCCCCAGAGAGTCCCCCCTTACATCAGGGTCCCCAGAGAGTCCCCCCTTACATCAGGGTCCCCAGAGAGTCCCCCCTTACATCAGGGTCCCCAGAGAGTCCCCCCTTACATCAGGGTCCCTAGAGAGCCTCCTCCTTACATCAGAGTCCTCAGAGAGCCTCCCCCTTTCATCAGGGTACCCAGAGGGCCCCCATTTACATCAGGGTTCCCAGAGAGCCCCCCTTACATTAGGGTCCCCAGAGAGCCTCCCCCTTAAATCTGGGTCCTTCGAGAGCCTCTGACTTAAAAACAGGGTCCCCAGAGAGCCTCTCCCTTGCATCAGGGTCCCCAGAGAGCCCCCCACTTACATAAGGGTCCCAAGAGAGCCTCCCCTCCCCTTTGGGGACCCCTGCAGAGACTCAGGGCTATTGGCCCCAGATTCGGGGCTATAGCCCCAAAAGCCACCCCCTAGCAACGCCCCTGCCTGTCTGCTTGCATTTCTCCATTGAATGTACACTGTACTGTGCATGTGCAGCTGTACCAACAATCCAATGTTAGTACAGCGATCTCTCCTGCTGAGATAAATGTGTTCTGACAGGGGGAACGAGGAAGGCCCCCCGCCAGAACACTTCAGTCAGCACTCATAGCCATTGGCTGAGAGCACTAATCGGGTGCCGATCAGCAGACCTATTTCCTGTCGGTACGGTCCTTTAGTATGAAACTGCTTACCATACACCATATTATACATTGCTTTGTACTGTATGGTTGTTAGCTGATGTACCTAAGAATTTTGGGGTTAATTCACTTTTTTTTATTGCATTATGTAAAGAAAACAATCCTAGCAAAGTAGGCTGAGCTGATCTCTATACCCTGTAGAACTGATAAGGGGAAGGTCCAAGTTTCTGTGTAGGATGTGGGTCTTGGCATGGCAAGCATGCTACGTATCTGACTTGGAGCCTTCGAAGTACCTCTCCATCTTACACTCCCACCCTGTCATGTGCTGTGATAACACAGCCTGGCACAGCAAGCATACTGTAAGAGTAACATTCAAATCGAGAAGAAGCGGCTGCTTCACATGGAAGCAAGTCAGCAGAAAGTCCTGACCTCCACATGCATGACATTGTGTGATATTTAAAGTCACTACGCCATAAACATTTCTAGAGACACCTGCAAAAATGAGCTCCCAAGAGAGAAGCAGAATTACTAACATTCCAGAAGCTTCTGTCACCCTTTTGCTGCTCTAATGGTAAAGTGGACCTGTCAGTGTGCTCAACCTGACATGTTGTCAAAGTGAAGGTCTCTCGTGGTGAGTGTTGTTTCTCAGTTGCTTTGTGTACATAACAGTATTAATATAGTTACATGTTACCCTGATCACTAATCTCTAAAAAAAATCACAAAAAAATTCCAGGCATTGTATATTTTTACAAAATGGTCTAGCTTGGAGTAATGTAACTATGTACAGTGGGGACGAAAAGTATTCAGACCCCCTTCAATTTTTCTCTCTTTGTTATATTCAACCATTTGCTAAAATCATTTAAGTTCATTTTTTCCCCTCATTAATGTACACACAGCACCCCATATTGACAGAAAAACACAGAATTGTTGACATTTTTGCAGATTTATTTTAAGTATTCAGACCCTTTGCTGTGACACTCATATATTTAACTCAGGTGCTGTCCATTTCTTCTGATCATCCTTGAGATGGTTCTACACCTTCATTTGAGTCCAGCTGTGTTTGATTATACTGATTGGACTTGATTAGGAAAGCCACACACCTGTCTATATAAGACCTTACAGCTCACAGTGCATGTCAGAGCAAATGAGAATCATGAGTTCAATGGAACTGCCTGAAGAGCTCAGAGACAGAATTATGGCAAGGCACAGATCTGGCCAAGGTTACAAAAAAAATTCTGCTGCACTTAAAGCGGTTGTATACCCGCAAATTTTTTTTTTTTTTTAACCCTGTAAAGCAAAAGGCATAATGAGCTAGTATGCACCGCATACTAGCTCATTATGAAATACTTACCTTAGAACGAGGCGTCAGTATCTTACCTGGTCCACGCCGAGGGAGCTGTCATGTTGCCTCAGCGTGTCTTCCGGGTATCGCGGTTCCAGCGCTGTGAGTGGCTGGAGCCGCGATGTCATCACTCGCGCGCATGCGCGCGGGAGATTTCTTACTCGGCCAGGTCCGGCAGCTGCCGGGCTTCAGCCGAGAATCCCCTGTGCGCATGCGCCGCTGCAGTCAGCGGCGCATAGCAAGGGGAATATCTCCTAAACCGTAAAGGTTTAGGAGATATTTTTTTTACCTACAGGTAAGCCTACGGATTATCCCCAGTTGTACTCGCCCTAGCATGTATGATGCATTCATATTCCTAGCCCCCAAGTGCATAACTTTACTTGAATGCAATCACTGATTGGATGAGGTGGAGAGGTGAGGCAGTGATGTTACACTCATACATAGTTCAGAGTTAACGCAGCTCAGTTTTGGGCACCAGTTCACAAAAAAATTATTGGAGAACTGGAGTAAGTGCAGAGGCTCAAAAGGTCCTGGAAAAAGACCATATATGTGAAAGACCACCGGAAGGCACAACAGAGGGAGATCTTGCATCCACGTGGCCAGATCCACACTTGCCTGCATTCACTTGTCAATTTTATAAATCTCCAATAAAGGCAAGATCTCCCTTTGTGGCACCTTCCAGTGGTCTTTCACATATTTTGTTCTTTTTTCCATGATCATTTGTTCCTCCTGTGGCCGCCATCATGCCATTTTCTTGCGGTTATGTCTCATGGGCATAGGCATCCTACATCATGCCATTTTCTTGCTGTTATGTCTCATGGGCATAAGCATCCTAATATAGGAGCCTTGGTTCTCCTTGAAATAAGTTTAAAAAAAAAAAAGAGATATTTTTCAGGATAGTCCTTATGCTACAATAAATCCTGAAAATCTGCGTATTCGGCGAAACATGTTGTGAATGTAACATCACTGTAGCATGTAAAAGGGTATCTCAACCAGTTTCTGGCAAAAAGGACCACGCTATGGTTATGTGTTTTTAACCATGATTTTAATGGATTTTTGAATAAAAGTTGTTGGTAATCTTTACTAAATATGTGTATGCCATTGTGTTATTCTAGCACAGTGGTTCTCAACTCCAGTCCTCGGTACCCACCAACAGGCCAGATTTTAAGTATTACCTTGGGGGAGTTGCAGACTAAAATACTGCAATCACTGAGCAGCAAGTGATATCACCTGTGATGTATTTCAGTTATCTTGCAAACCTGGCCTGTTGGTGGGTCCTGAGGACTGGAGTTGAGAACCACTGTAGCACCTCAAAAGTCCGTACTACTTTATATGGGTTTTTCCAGAATCATACTTACTTAGGTGGATGCAGCATCAATCAGATGCTGCATCTGTCCCTCACTTGCTCCAAGATTGCCGATCGCTCGGTTCTCAGGGCTCCCTGAGGAGAGAGCTGGTGACTGTCAGTCATCGCTGTCTGCTCTGCCCCCACACTCACTGGAGCGCTAGGCTGTGGAAGGGGTGGGAGCAGCTGGCTCAGGCTCTCAGCGGCCCACTGAGAGGCTGAGCCGGGTGCCAGTCCAGGCATGTGGGCGGATCCCAACTTCATTGTCACGATCTTGCCCGAGCTTGGACCTGCTTTGTGACGTTAGCAGACAAAGGAGTTCCACCCGTTGTCTGCTGAAAACAGGTCACAGGAGTGCAAAACATTGGAACCCCTGCAGAGCCTGGACTGGCTCTGTGACGCCAAAGGAGTGCAGAACTAAATTCACTCCTGTGATGTTACTGCAGAGCAATAGTGTGAATGTGGTCTAAGCATCAGTTGAAGCCATGTTGTTTCTGTGCCCACCTTTCACTGCATTAAGTTAGGCTCAGATCTCTGCATGTCAGGAACGTGTGCAAAATTGCGTGCTTCCCTGCAAAGCAGAAAAACGCACTGCACTTTAGCAAAGGCACGGGGGGCCATTAATTTTTATTAGCACCCCCATGCATCTGCAAACACACACGGCACCAAGCAGTTTAGTATGGTGTTTCTTTGGAAAGGAGTCAGAGACTATTTTTCTGTTTCTTGCAGGTAGGACAGACCACTGAAATGAATACGCTGCCCTTTCACCTGTAGGTGTGAACCAAGCCTTATTGCTACTGACACATGAAGCAGAGGAAGGGAAGGATCCAATGAATCACAGGGGATTCCTGATTCAGACCAACCCTGACATAAGTCCGCAATACACCTGGCATTCTTTGAAAACCCCCATTTCATTTTTAGGTGGACTTCTCTCTCATAAATAACCAGCAGGGTACTTTTGAAGGACGAGGAATGTAGATGTAGAGTACAGTTACTATTTCAGGACATCTTTGTTCAATGTGCAGAAACAAGTCTAATCACAGAGCTGTCAGCTGGAAATCAGTCCTCATCATTACACACGTCCCTCCCTGAAACCTTCTCCGTGTCACCGTCAGCCGCTCCGAGCCTCTCGAAAAACTTGTTGCTTCTCTTCTGGAGTCTATTTTTTGACAGCACCCTCTAAAAATATCTCCTAAAGACGTTTGTCATGATGGTCAGTTTTAGCAATCCAGATCAGAAAATGTCAATTTTTAGCATCATCCTACTTTTTGAGCGCTTTTTAAAGTGGTTGTAAATCCTTACAGACCACTTTTTGCTACAGGTAAGCCTATAATAAGGCTTACCTGTAGCTACCCCGGATATCTCCTAAACCTGCACGGTTTAGGAGATATCCCTTGTCCCCTGCATGTGCCGATTTCATCACGAATGTGCCGTTGCTTCATTGAGTGTGCCGTTACCGCGCGCATGCGGGGAAGTGATGTCATCGCGGCTCTGGCCAATCACATCGCCGAAGCCGCGATACCCGGAAGTAACCCCCGGGAGTGATGTGTATGGGCACCGCAGAGAGGGCTTGGATCTCATGTGAGTATTACATAATGAGCTAGTATGCTATGCTATGCATACTAGCTCATTATGCCTTTGTCTTGCAGGCGTTAGTTTTTTTTCTTCAAAGTGGGTTTACAACCACTTTAAAGCATCTACATGTCAAGGAAAGGGAACAAAGGAAAAAAAAAATTACACAAACTGAGAAGGGGATAAAGCAAAACTCTAGGGACAGACATTTTTACCAATACTTAAAGCGGAGTTCCACCCAAAAGTGGAACTTCTGCTTTAAGTACTTGTGACCTCCTAGCATGCCACATTTAGAATGTCATTTTGGGGGGGGGGGAGTGGGTACCTAGTTTTCACAAGTACCCAGCTCCCACTTCCTCTCCTGGCGCCACGGTGCCGAGCGGAAGTTCACCTCTCCCTCTCCCTCCCAGAAATCTTCTGGGACACGTCACAGGTCCCAGCAGATTGCCCGGCCATTCATAACGCCAGGCTGTGAAGCCACAGCCGGGCGCCCACACTTGCAATGCCGGCGCAGCAGAGAGCAGGGGGAGAGAAACGAGGCTTTGGGCGGCCGCATCGCTGGACTGTGGGACAGGCGAGTGGCTGTTTATTAAAAGTCAGAAGTTACACTTTTTGTAGCTGCTGACTTTTAAATGGGTGGTACTCAGCTTTAAAGTAGACCTAAAGGCAGAATGCTTTTCATTTTGGATAGAGTAAGGGTGGGTTATAACTCCTGTTCTTCTTTGCCATCTGTGTCCCATTGGGGATATTTCCCTTCACTTCCTGTCTCATAACCAAAACAGGAAGTGAGAGGAAATCCCCATCTGTCACCAGAGCTAGTACCCCCACTGAAAGATTACTGTTCTAGTGACCACCAAAAATGTGGGATTTTCTTTCACTTTCACGCTCGGGAATAATGGACGAATCTTGCAAATGGGGAGACAGACAGCAAAAACAACTTGAAAGGTGCGCTAATCACTCTCCACTCTATCCAAAACTTAGGCTTTGCCTTTAGTTATACTTTAATTGTACAAAGAAGTTACCTATGGTCAGGTGTGTAATCTATGTAGGATTCATACTGTAAGATTCTATATAACGGAGACTACGGCTATCACTCTACTTTCAGCTCTGCGGCTCTCATACAGGGAAGTCATCAGGTAGTTCAACCACCCCATCCACACCCCTTGTCCATTCACAGAATGTATTCAATAAAAAGAATACAGCATGGGACTGGAGGAAGCAAACAATGGACTACACGTATGGTGACATCTCCATTGAGGTCTACAAGTCACTCTGCTGTGGTGATAGATGGGACTTGTAATCCTTTGTGTATGAAAGGGTTAAAACTCTTGTCAGTCTATATTTTGCTGTCATTAGAAAGGATCAAGCCAATGGGTGATCCATGCCCACTGATGCGTTTCACCCCACCCATAGGGCTTAGTCATATTGGCAAAATGCATCAGAGGGCATGGTTCTGTTGGAGACACACAGGCTAGGGCTGCCTTTCACCCTTGTCTACATGGCTGGTCAGTTAGAGCGGCAATCCTTTCTAATGACATGAATTAGCCTTCCAGATTTGGATACGCCTCCAACCCTGTCTGTCAGTGGGTCCAGGTAAATGATTACCTGTTAGCTTGAGCAGCGCCACACTCTTTGATTACAAGGTCGCAGTGACTGTGTCCAGTCGAGGAGTTTTTCCTTAATTTCCTGTGTCAGACATAAAAGGAAGGGAGAGGAAAGCTCTACAAAGTTAGGAAACTGTCCCTCTTAAGCCCACATTATGCATTATAACAATAAGAAAATTGGACGAACGATCGTCCGGTTTTCCTTGATGTTTCACAGCAGGTCGAAACTGAGGATGGTACTAAACGAGAACTTTTTTGGACTTGTTTATTGTTTCTGATCACGTTATCTGTTTTTTCTCATACGAAAAGAGTACACATTAAACAAAAAATCGCTTGGTCTGTTCACGTCCGAGACAAATCTTGGCGTTTGTTCCTTTGGAAATTTTCATTCGGAAACTCTGAATCAGATGCTGCAAGTTGTGTACACACTATACGAAAATCGAACGATCGTTCCTGGCATGGATTTGTTCTTCCAATTTTCTTATAGTGTATGCCCCACTTTAGATACACTATATTACCAAAAGTATTGGGACACCCAGGGCTGGTGCAGGGATTTTTGACACCCTAGGCCAGTGATGGCGAACCTTGGCACCCCAGATGTTTTGGAACTACATTTTCCATGATGCTCATGCACTCTGCAGTGTAGTTGAGCATCATGGGAAATGTAGTTCCAAAACATCTGGGGTGCCAAGGTTCGCCATCACTGCCCTAGGCGATACCTAATTTTGCTGCCCCCTTGGCTCCACCCCTGACTCCACCCCCTTTGCCCTGCCCATGTATACCCCACATTTTAAATGAAGCGCCCATCAAATGCTGCCCACCAGCACCTATCATCAATGCAGCCTACCAGCGTCCATCAATGCAGCCTACCAGCGCCCATCAATGAATGTTTGCTTGCTTCCTTCCATTCATTCGGAAGTCAGGACATAGACACAGTCTTCCGCTGTCCCTCTGACACTATGTGCGAACGGAGCGGCGGTTACCTGCTGATGCTGAGACTTAGGCCCCTTTCACACTTGTAGCGGTAGGGGGCGTCGGCGGTAAAACAGCGCTATTTTTAGCACTGTTTTACCGCGGTATTCGGCCGCTAGCGGTGCGGTTTTAACCTCCCGCTGGCGGCCGAAAAAGGGTTAAAACCACTCGTACAGCGCGGCTGTAGCCGCGGTATAGCATCGCTGTCCCATTGATTTCAATGGGCAGGAGCGGTGAATACACCGCTCCTTCACCGCTCCAAAGATGCGGCTTGCAGGAGATTTTTTCTTCTCCTGCCAGCGCACCGCTTCAGTGTGAAAGCCCTCGGGCTTTCACACTGAACAAACAGCGGAGGCTGTTTAGGGGCGGTTTGCAGGCGGTATTTTTAGCGCAATAACGCCTGCAAACCGCCAAAGTGTGAAAGGGATCTTAGTTGCTTGCTGCAGAGATAAGAGAGTAGTAACACCAGTGGCGGGCGCCCTAGGCAGCAGTGCGCCCTAGGCGGCTGCCTAGTTTGCCTAGTGGTAGCACCGTCCCTGGGGATGCCTGCCTTTAGAAACTTAACGCGAAAGTAAACCCATCCATAAAACGGTTTCATTTCCGGCACGTGCCGGAAATGTAACACTCTCATTGGTTGTGCTCTCAACCAAACTGTCAAACCATCCAATAACTGATCCCATGTGCAGCATCATGGCAGTTGTAGATTAAACAGAGGTCAAGATGGCAGCTTCCTTGGCTGAAAACGATAGGAGGGTTTACTTACACTTTAAGATGCCTAACGTGTGTGATTTCAGTATGTCTCACTGTTGAGCACTTGCCTGTTCTATGGCATTATTTCAGAAGGTCTTTCCAACTATGAGGTCATAAGACAGGTACACTTATTTATTATTGTTATTATTATTAAAAGGGATTTATATAACACCAAGAGTTTGCTTTATTTGCGGTTATATGCATGCACCCATCGTTTATATGTGAGTTGTCCGCGGACCCAGCTGTCACAATTATTTACTTAGTATACAGGTTCAGTTCATATCGTACTATTGTTCATTGCTAATCCTATCTGATTCTCTCCAGTTTACTAGGTGACTATAGTTGTATTGGAAATGACATTCTTGTGACATTGGTGTTATGACACACTGCACTGCTATCTGTGAACAATAGTATTACCCAAGTACATAAGCCATCAATCATTTCCATTAGGCCTACAGCAGCTGTACACAGCTGCACATATGGGATATATACACAGAAGGCTGCTCGCTTGTTTACTTTGCTGGGTTGTAAGACCTCCCGACTGCTAAACAATTGTGTATATTATTTAATATGTGCACCGCTTTCTGGGTTCACATCCCACTAGGGGTGCAGTCTGCATGGAGTTTGCACTCTCCTATATAGTACATTCAGGTGGGTTGCTTCTGGGTACCTCTGTTTTCTTTCACGACTCATAAACATTGATAGATGAACCGGCATCCACCTAAAATTTCATACCTACTGTGTTTCTGCAAGCTGATCACAATGTGATAGTCTTAGTGCTGGAAATGGGCAAGTGTGAACCGGCCCTTTAAGACAACCTGTCATACGGAAAACATGGCAGCTGCTATCGCTAAAATCAATGAAATAGAGGTGTCACCAGAACTAGCGGGGAAGTTAAATCTTCCTATAATTCCTTCCTTCCTAAACACCTATTCTGAGGACAACTACAAAAGTATTGGGACGCCTGCCTTTACACACACACATGAACTTTAACCACTTCAGCCCCGGAAGATTTTACCCCCTTCCTGACCAGGTCATTTTTCGCGATACGGCGCTGCGTCACTGTAACTGACAATTGTGCGGTTGTGCAACGTTGTACCCAAACAAAATTGACCTCCTTTTTTTCCCACAAATAGAGCTTTCTTTTGGTGGTGTTTTATTCTAATGCCCCGTACACACGGTTGGATTTTTCGATGGAGAATGTGTGATAGGACCTTGTTGTTGGAAATTCCGATCGTGTGTGGGCTCCATCACACATTTTCCATCGGATTTTCCGACACACAAAGTTTGAGAGTTTGCTATAAAATTTTCCGACAACAAAATCCGTTGTCGGAAATTCCGATCGTGTGTACACAAATCCGACGCACAAAGTGCCACGCATGCTCAGAATAAATTAAGAAATGAAAGCTATTGGCTACTGCCCCGTTTATAGTTCCGACGTACGTGTTTTATGTCGCTGCGTTCAGAATGATCGGATTTTCCGACAACTTTGTGTGACCGTGTGTATGCAGGACAAGTTTGAGCCAACATCCGTTGGAAAAAATCCATGGAAAAATCTGAATGTTCGATCAATGTCCGACCGTGTGTACGGGGCATAAGAGTTGGTGGCCTGTTAAAGTCCTAATAAAGGGGGATCTCTTTTTCTATGGTTCATTTTGCAAAGGATGAGACCACCACACTCTACATTTGTTATGATGGAAGCCCCCTGTCTTGTTTTCTTGTTTTGGTGGTGTTTGATCACCTCCTGCGGTTTTTATTTTTTGCGCTATAAACAGAAAAAGAACGACAATTTTGAAAAAAAAAGCAATATTTTTTATTGTTTGCTATAATAAATATCCCCAAAAAATATATATAAAAAAACTAATTTCTTAGGCCTCTTTCACACGAGGGATCCGTATGTCCGTTTTTCATCCTTCCGTTTTCGGATGAAAAACGGACATACATGTATCCCTATGGAGCGTCGGATGTCAGCGGTGACATGTCCGCTGACATCCGACTCGCTCCGATCCGAAAAAGTGTAACGGAGGAAAAACCTACTTTTCCATCCGTTTTCGGATCGGATCGGATGACGACGGACACTACGGACCGTCATTATCCGATCCCCCCCCATAGGGGAGAGCGGCGCTCTGACAGGTCCGTCGCTGCACAGTGTGCAGCGATGCACCTGTCATCTTCCTGCTCAGCGGGGATCGGCGGAGCTATCCCCGCTGAGCAAGCGGATGTTCACGGGGCGGATCATCACTGATCCGCCCCGTGTGAAAGAGCCCTTACTCAGTTTAGGCCGATATGTATTCTTCTTCATATTTTTGGTAAAAAAAAAATCGCAATAAGCGTACATTGACTGGTTTGTGCAAAAGTTATAGGGTTTACAACATGGGGGATATATTTATGGCATTTTTGTTACATTTTTTTTTTCTTACCAGTAATGGTGGCGATCTGCGATTTTTATCGGGACTGTGACATTGTGGCAGACAGATCGGACACTTTTGACACTATTTTGGAACCATTGACATTTATACAGCGATTAGAGCTAAAAATAGCTACTGATTACAGTATAAATGTCACTGGCAGGGAAGGGGTTACACTAGGGGACGATCAAGGGGTTAACTGTGTTCCCTCAGTGTGTTTCTAACTGTGGGGGGATGGGACTGACTGGGGGAGGAGATCGATCGCTGCTCCTAAGTACTAGGAGCAGATGATCTGTCTCTACTACCCTAACAGAATGGAGATCTGTCTGTTTACTTTGACAGATCTCCGTTCTGTCCTTCTCAGGAGCAATCGCAGGTTGTTGGCGGCCATCGCAGCCACCGGCCACGCGAATTAGCTCCTACGTCACGCGGCGGGCGCACGCCCTATACTCCTTAAAACGCCCGCCGTACACCTACCATGCCATACTGCTGCCGTCAAACGACGGCGGACGGTCGGCAAGTGGTTAATGGCATCCCAGTCTTGGTTCAATATTGGTTGGCCCACCCTTTACAGCTATAACTGCTTCAACACTTCTGGGAAAGTTGTCCACAAGGTTTAGGAGTGTGTCTATGGGAATGTTTGACAATTCTTCCAGAAGCACATTTGTGAGGTCAGGCACTGATGTTGGACGAGAAGGCCTGGCTCACAGTCTCCGCTAAGGAATGGCTCAGGCATGTTCGCAACTCCACGTATCCGCCCCTGCCAGGAAGCGGACATTGCGCAGCGCTAATCACAGGTAGTGAGACATTTCCTGATCTGTGCAGCTGCGGATCGGGAAATGTCTCACTGCCTGTGATTAGTGCTGCACAGTGTAAGCTTCCTGGCAGGCGCGGATACGTGGAGTTGCGAACACGCCTGAGCCCATCCTTATGCCCCGTACACACGAGCGGAATTTCCATCAGAAAAATCTTGGATGGTTTTTTCGACGGAATTCCGCTCAAGCTTGGCTTGCATACACACGTCACACAAAAGTTCTCTGAACTTTTGACCGTCAAGAACGCGGTGACGTACAACACTACGACGAGCCGAGAAAATGAAGTTTAATGCTTCCGAGCATGCCTCGCATTGTTTCCGAGCATGCGTGATTTTTTTGCGCATCCAAATTGCATACAATCGCATTTTTGGATAGGAACTTTTCCCGACTGAAAAATAGAGAACCTGCTCTCAATCTTTTGCTGGCTGGAATTCCGCCAGCAAAAGCCTGATGGAGCGTACACACGGTCGCATTTTTCGACCAAAAGCTCTCATCAGAGTTTTGCTGGCAGCATTTCCGATCGTGTGTACGCGGCATAAGTCTCCGTTCTAATTCTTCCCAAAGATGTTCTAATGGGTTGAGGTTAGCACTTTGTGCAGGCCAGTCAAGCTCCTTCGAGCAACAAATGATGCAACAGATAATAGTTTTCTCTATTGACTAATAAAAAATTGCCAAAGCTCAAAAACGCTGTATAAAAACACACAAGTCGCACATAAAAATGCGCAAAATCGCACATTAAAAATGCAGCAAAAAAATGGTCAAAGACGCTAAACTTAGGCGTGAATGCAGACTTAAAAGAGAAGTATGGGTTTGGGCCTTTTTGCAGTTTTATGCTTACCTAGGTGGATGCTGAATCGGTCCCCCGTCTCCTCTGCACTGAGCACTGAGCAATCAAACACCGCCGATCGATCGGTTCTGACAGCTCCGTGAACAGAGAGGTGTAGGCAGTCAGGCACAGCTCTCTGCTCTGCTCCCTCCTCGCTCATTGGAGCGCTGAGCTGTGGAGGGGGAGGCCGGCACAGGCTCTCAGTGGCTGAGCTGAGAGGCTGAGCTGGGTGTCAGTCCAAGCACATTGCGGATCCCGACTTCCATTGTCGGGATGACGCGGGGGCCTGGACTGATTTCTGTGACGCCAGCAGAGAGCGGACTTTAGAAACAGGTGAAAACAGGTCGCAGGAGTGCAAAATGAATTGCACTCCTGTGATCCATAGGAGAAATACAGCCAAACAAGCTCAGGCTCCTTTAAGGGCCCATGTTGACAAGTTCTTGTTTGCATCAACTGCTTCTCTTCCTATGGAAGTCAGTGGGAACGTAGAAGCAGCTTTGGTTGATGCAGAGGTTATAAATGCAGGTTAGAGGCACCTCTGTATGAACTCTGAAATGTCACAAACTGATCTGGAATACAAGCTGAAAGCACCTAAGGCATATTACTCTTTCTCATAACAAGCCTCTAGGTTTTTTTTTTGTTACTGTATATTATGGCATGTCAGGAATGTATTCATGCTGACCTGTGAAGTTTTACTATAATTTTATTCTTGGTTCTGGGAAAATGAAACAATTAGCTAGGCATATGCAATTAGCGGACCTCCAGCTGTTGCAAAACTACAAGTCCCATCATGCCTCTGCCTCTGGCTGTCATGCTTGTGGCTGTCAGAGTCTTGCTATGGCTCATGGGACTTGTAGTTCTGCAACAGCTGGAGGTCCGCTAATTGCATATCTCTGAGCTAGAAGAAAATAGGACGTGCGACCAACACATCGCAAACCTAAGGGTTTATTTACAAGAGCGGCATTCTCTGAAAAGATTGCTTTTTTTAGGAGGGTGGCAGAGCAGTGGCTGCCAAGTGATACGATACCGATGCCTTATTATTGTCTTTTTTTTTTGCAACCAAGCAGGATTTTTGAATAGGAGTACAACCACAAGCCAAGAACTTGGCTTTCGATTTCAGCACAGCTCCGCTCCCCTGAACGGGTCAAGTTTGACAGCATTACTGCCCGACAAACCTTGCTTTGCCACACCTCGACAGTGGTGGTGTGTACTAATGTTAACCTGTGACTGGGCAGTCAGTTGGTGGGAAAACTGCAGTTCAGCCACCTAATTTCTCCACAGTGACTCACCTGTTGATGATATCCTGCTCGTCAGTCCAGGCTACTTAAGCCGTCCAGCCCAGATGATCTCTGCCTTCCCCTTGGTCACATCTCTAGAGATGCGCTCCTGTGTTCCTGTTAAAGACTTGCTTGGCTGACATTCCTTCTGGCTCCAGATCCTGCTTGCTGTTCCAATACGCTCATCTCTGGCTCCCTGGTGTTTTGGCTTGTCTGACTATCCGTTCCGGTGCCTGAACTCTGGCTATGTTTTGACTATGTTTACTCTGTTTATCTTTTTTTATTATTATTAAATAAGTGTGATTTAAATGTACTTCTGTCTCAGTCTGATTCACGGTTTTTGACAATGCTACTATTGTAAATGAGGTGGTAATAGTAAAACTAAATGTGGATCAAAACTCTAAAAACAGAAGATTTGCTATGTTATAGGGAACATTTAGAAATTACAATTGTGCCCTTTAGCACAACTCTCGACTAGAGCTGCACGATTCTGGGAAAAAGAATCACTAGTTTTTTCGTTAGAATACAGATTGTGATTCTCGAGGCGTAACATCATCTTTCACATTATACAAAAAAATTGGGCTAACTACTGTTTAGTTGTTTTTTTTTTAAATTCATTAAAGTTTTTTTTTTTCCCCAAAAAAATTGCATTTGAAAGACAAATACAGTGTGACATAAAATATTGCAACAACCACCATTTTATTCTCTAGGGGCTCTGCTAACAAAAAAAATATATAGATATAATATGTTTGGGTATTCTAAGTAATTTTTTTGCAAAAAATAATGATTTTAACTTGAAATCAACAAGTGTCAGAAAAAAGTTTAGACTAGTGGTTAAACTTCCCTCATTTACAGACCGAAGTTCATTCCTTTGATCTAAAGAACAAAATGTTACAATGTTTATAGTTAGTAGCAGCTGAGGAATGTTGTAAACAGACACCCACAGGAAATACCAGGGACTAGTCCTTTGCCCTCTGCCTGTAATTCTGGGCTGAGATTCCAAAGTTCAGTTCCTAATTAGCTTTTTTTTCCCCCAACATATATTCAGCAGTCCTAATCACTTACATATGTTACCAAGGCTGCTGTAAATGATTCAGAAATACATAAAAGTTACGGTTTACTGGTTGGGGCTTTGATGTTTATGACCTGTAAAGTTACTTATGGGACCACTTTAAAGCCTCATACACACGATCGCATTTTACGACGGGAATTGTGTATTGACAGACTGTTGGCCTAAAATCTGACCGTTTGTACGCTCCATCGGACAATTGTTGTTGGATTTTCCGCGGACAAATGTTGGATGGCAGGCTTATAAATTTTCCGTGAGCAACAGTCTGTTGTCAGATTTTCTGATCGTGTGTACACAAGTCCATCAGACAAAAGTCCAAAGTAGAAACAAGCATGCTCGGAATCAATGCTCACCAAACACAACATTAGCAGAAGGTGCCAAAAGGGTGGCGCTAAAGAGCGGAAAAACCACGTAGTACATCACTAGGTTCGTGTTTGTTGGCCGACAATTGTGTTCTGTTTGTATGCAAGACAAGTTCCTGGCCAACGCCCTTTGAACAACAGTCGAACGCTTTGTCTGCGGAAAATCCGATCGTGTGTACAAGGCTTTAAACCACTAAAAAACTAGTGGATCACCACTCCAACCTGACCAAAACCTTAAAAGCAGTACATTGTGCTAGTGGCCAGCTTTGCAGAGATGGCGCTCCGGGTTCAATTTCCACCTGGAGACATTACTGCATGGGATTTGAACCTGAATATGAACACAGGAACACTTTCAAACCATTTGGTGTTCCTACTATAGGGTACAGTTGCAGTTTTCATGCAAGCAATAACTGCTAGAGTCACAATAGGCAGAATGAATCTTTCACCTCTTATAATCTATTTCCTGTCCAACTCTGCTGCTCATCACAAAACAATTCATCAGTAATGAGCGACAAGTGGCATCCTGTTCCTATGATGACCCCTCAGCCTGGTGTGTAAAAACCTGGACTAAAGGGTCTGTGTTGCCAAAGAGTTGAACAGGAAGAGAAAACCTTTTAGGAACATTATATTCAAAACCTGCCTAATAAAAGCACAACAGTGTTACTCCATATTTTTATTTATTATTATATTTTTAATATTTTATTATTATCTGGTATAAGCAAATATGCTGTAATGATAAGTGTCATATATTCTTCCTTGTATTTCTTCCAAATCTGTGTAGTAATTCAATGTGAGACTTTCCCTCTGTATAGGAGCTTCCTGTAATAAAGACCGCTCACTGCTGCTCTCTCTCCTTTTGCAGGGTGAATGGTCTTGCCTGACATAAAATATTGCAACAACCGCCATTTTATTCTCTAGGGTCTCTGCTAAACATATATATATATATATATATATATATATATATATATATATATATATATATATATATATATATATAGTATGTTTGGGGGTTCTAAGTAATTTTATGGCAAAAAAAAAAAAATGATTTTAACTTGTAAGCAACAAGTGTCAGAAAAAGGTTTAGTCTTTAAGTAGTTAAACTGACCTCATTTATAGACCAAAGTTCACCCTTTGATCTAAAAGAATGAAATGTTACAATGTTTCTCTTTATCTCTGCCTAAGGCCCCTTTCACACGATCGGACCGTTCAGGTCCGCCTGTCAGTTTTGACGGCGGACCTGAACAGGCGCTCCATGTTAGCCTATGGAGCGACGGATGTCAGCAGAGACATGTCCGCTGAAATCCGACCCCGTCCGATCCGCTAAAAGCAGACGGATGGCCCTACGTTCAGATCTGTCACTGGCGGATCGGATGAGATCTGACGAAAACGGACATGCTGTCCGTTTTCATCCGATCTCTCCATAGGCAGCAGCGGTGCCTGACAAGCCCCAACCCCGCTCAGTGAGCAGAGAGGGACCTGTCATCCGCCGGCTCAGCGGAGATCAACGGAGAGATCTCCCGCTGAGCCGGGGGACTGAGGTGGGCTCTGTGGAAACGGAGTCCGCCTCGTGTGAATGAGGGCTAAGGGATGTTGTTAAAAACTTGGCAGGCTGCCTGTTTTTTGACAGCTGTCAGCAGTGAGCAGAAAACGGCTCTGCACTGAATCGAGGAAATGCTGTTTTAATCACTTCCAGGACCGCCGCACGCCGATGAATGTCCTCACTTTGAGGACGGATATCTTTGTTATAGCAGCAGCAAGCTGCCCTGGTATCCCCGTGTCTGGACGGCGGTCTGGCACAAGATAAAAGTGGTCTCTGCGGCGGATTTGCCACGAGATCACTTTTATCGGCAGCGGGAGAGGGCCCCCCTCCCGCCGCGATCCATTGCCCTCCGCCGCTTACCGGAGCCGTTTGCAGCGAGGGAGGCGATCCGGTCCTTCTCAGGGCTGTGCACGAGTGAGGGGAAGATGGCACTCCATGGCACTCCATGACACTGCAGGGTGGAAGCGACGTCGAAACGTCACTTCCGCCCATAGCTCTTAAAGGGACATTTTTTTTTCATTTTTTTAAATGACAACATTTTTTTTCTTTTTATTGCATTTTTGTGTAAATATGGGATCTGAGGTCTTTTTGACCCCAGATCTCATATGTAAAAGGTCCTGTCATGCTTTTTCTATTACAAGTGATGTTTACATTTCTTGTAATAGGAAAAAAAGTGACACATTTTTTTTTTTTTTTTTTAAACAGTGTAAAAATAAAAAAATAAAAGGTAAAATAAATAAGCTCGCGTGCAGAAGCGAACGCATACATGAGTAGCGCCCGCATATGAAAACGGTGTTCAAACCACACATGCGAGGTATCACCGCGATCGGTAGAGCGAGAGCAATAATTCTAGCCCTAGACCTCCTCTGTAACACAAAACATGCAACCTGTAGAATTTTTTAGATGTCGCCTATGGAGATTTTTAAGGGTAAAAGTTTGCCGCCATTCCAGAAGCGAACGCAATTTTGAAGCGTGACATGTTGGGTATCAATTTACTCGGCGTAACATTATCTTTCACAATATAAAAAAAAATTGGGCTAACTTTACTGTTGTCTTATTTTTTCATTCGAAAAAGTGCGCCTGTAAGACTGCTGTGCAAATACAGCGTGACAGAAAGTATTGACGACCGCCATTTTATTCTCTAGGGTGTTAGAAAAAAAAATGTATAATGTTTGGGGGTTCTAAGTAATTTTCTAGCAAAAAAAAAAATGTTTTTAACTTGTAAACACATCTAAAAAAAAGAGGCCTGGTCCTTAAGTGGTTAAGATTGTGAGGGGGGTAGAATCGGGATCTTGATTCTTTAACGATTAACCGTGCAGCTCTATCGCATTCACACGGCAAATACTTGCATGCAGGGCTGTGTTTTGCTGGTACAGGGATGAACAGGTGTTGCATGCATGCCTGTACTGGTAGTCCCATAGATGTCGATTGGGACACTCAGCTACACAGATACAGCCTCTGCATCCCAATGTGACTTTTGTGCGGGTGCGCCCCTGAAAACATTCAGGATGAGTTTGGGGACATGCACCCACAGGGATGTCACATTAGGACACAGAAGCTGTGTCCGTGCAGCCATGTGTCCCAATAGACATCTATGGGACTGCTGGTGCGGTGATGCCTGCAATACCTGTGCATCCCCATGATAGCAAAACATGGTCCAACATGAGACATGCAAGTAATCAGCCATGTGAATGAGGCCTAAAACTTAACAGAGGTTCATACACTTGGCTATTTTATCCAAAACAAAAAAAAAGGATTGGCTTGGAGTTGGGCTTTTTTTTAATTTTTTTTTATTTTTTTAAGGGCTGGAGTTCTTAAAGTGGTTGTAAAGGCAGAAGATTGTTTTACCTTAAAGCAGAACTACACTGCATCTGAGCACCATAAATCAAAAATGCTATTTGATTAATTTTTAATATTTAAAGCAAACTCCCCCATCCATCCATGTCACCATGCTTTATTTTGCTGAGAAATCACTTTGAAAACCACTCCCCTAGCATTTCTGGCAGTGGCCATCTTAAGTAAGGGCAGATGAATCATATAGCATTTACTTCCTAGAATCCATCTGCCTTTAGCTTAGGCGTGCATGCAGGAAGGTGTCCTTAGCTGGGAAAACCTCTCCTGAAGACTCCTGGGATGTTTGACATAATTTGCCTAGGCGCAGAAACCAAGAAGTAACTGAAAAATGTAAAATAAAAATAAAAATGTAAAACAAGTAAAAATAAGTAGTATACTGTATATACTCGAGTATAAGTCGGTCCGAGTATAAGTCGAGGCCCTAATTTACCACAAAAAAATGGGAAAAACTTAGTGACCCGAGTATAAGACGAGGGTGAGAAATGCACAGCTACTGTAAGTGGAAAAGAGGGTCAACAATGCCCATTTGCAGCCTCACTGTGCCCATTTGCATGCCTCACTGTGCCCATTTGCAGCCATAGGTCCCCCGAACTTCAAACTCGGTAGTTAAGGGTTCCTAGATGCCCCCTAGCCGTAGCCAAAATTTGGGGTCTCTGAACTCAAATGGTCCCGAAATGAAATTGCTGCAGGTGGACACAGTTGACCGTTTTTGGGGCCCTGTATCTCGGGGCCACTTAGTGCTAGGAACCCCAAATTTGGTGTGCAAACTCAGTGGAACTAGCACCATAAAATATCCAAAGCTGGGGTTTCTATCTTGGATATGTTATGGTACCAGTTCCACTGGGTTTGCACACCAAATTTGGGGTTCCTAGCACCTATTGGCCCTGAGATACGTGGCCCCAAAGTTGGTTCAGAAAATGTCAAGCACTTTTCTGCAGCAGAGAATGACATTTTCCGAACCGATTTTGGGGCCCCGTATCTCAGGACCACTTGGTGCTAGAAACCCCAGCTTTGGATATGTCGTGGTACCAGTTCCACTGGATCCACCCCAAATTTGGGGTTCCTAGCACAAAGTGGCCCTGAGATACGGGGCCCCAAAGTCGGTTCGGAAAATGAAATTTTTTGCTGCAGAAAAGTGCTTGACTCGAGTATAAGTCGAGGGGGGCACTTTCAGCACAAAAAAATGTACTGAAAAACTCGACTTATACTCAAGTATATACGGTACTTTCCTATCTATCTATTAATGCTAGCAGCATAAGGATTGCAAATAGTCAATGTTGATTGGGAGAGTGAAGCTCCACTTTAAAAAGAAAAAATTATCTGCATGCAGTCTTATGGACACACAGAGCAGTGCTTGGGAGCGAGCATGCACATGTGCCCCCATAGCAAGCAGCTTGCTATGGGGGCACTCAGGGGACCCAAGAAGAAGGGGATACGGGCTGCAAAACCATTACACAGAGCAGGCAAGTATAACATGTTTGTTATTTTAATAGAAGAAAATAACCTTTACACTCACTTTAAACTGACTTGACTAAAGAAAACTGAAAGCCGACAGCTAAGGGTTACTGCATTTTGTACACCATTACTGCTCTTCACACTGCTATACTGAACATGCCAGAGTGTCCATGATACTGGGTTTCAGCAGGTTAAAAATAGGCCCTGTCATATTACATATACCACCCCCAGCTGAGGCCTCTTCAGTAGCTCCCCTCTGATATAATAACAGTCTTATTATCTCTTCATAATGGCTGCTAAAACTAAACAAAGAACAGCAATAAAAATAGCAGAAAGTCAGCCAACGAATGTAAACTCTCGAGCTAACACTTCTCACTGTAAATCTTATGGAGAGCTCAACAAATTGTGGGGTCCTAGGAGAAATAAGGGAATAGGGAATACTTCTCCTTCCACCATGTACTAGGTAAGGAACAAGAAAACTTAAAGTGGACCTGGACTCAAATTAGCTTGAAGAAAATAAGGTGCAACACGCACATCAAAACCCAAACTAGTAAAAGCTTAAAGAAGAACAGAACCCAATACTCAAAGATTTGCCATGTTATTGGGAAATCTAGAAATGTTATTTGTTCAAAAGCAGGACCCTGAAAACTATTTATTTTATTATTATTATGCAGGATTTATATAGCGCCAACAGTTTGGGCAAAGCGCTTAACAAAATAAAGGCAGACATTACAGTTACATTACATTTTGGTACAAGAGGAATCAGAGGGCCCTGCTCGTTAGAGCTTACAATGTAAAAAGGGAGGGTCAATTAATACAAAAGATAATAGCTGTGGGGGATGAGCTGATGGAGAAAGTAAAACAGTGTTAGAAGCAGGATAGGCTTCTTTAAAAAGAAGGGTTTTCAGGGATCGTCTAAAGATGGATAGATCAGGGGACAGTCAGACAAATTGGGGTAGGGAGTTCCAAAGGATGGGAGAAGCTCTGGAGAAATCCTGGAGGCGAGCATGGGAGGAGGTGACAAGAGAGCTAGAGAGCAGGAGCTATTGGGAGGACCGAAGAGAGCGGCTTTGTTGGTATTTTGGGACTTGGCTAGTGATGTAGCTGGGGGCAGAGTTATGTATGGCTTTGTAAATTATTGTTAGTACTTTGAATTTTATTTGTTGGGTGAGTGGAAGCCAGTGGAGGGGATAGCATTAGGGGAGAGGATAGATTGCCGACAATGGCCGAAAAACCTGGGTGGTGACATCACCTATAGGCTTACTATGGGGCATCTGATGTTAGTACTCCCTCCTCTACTGTGAAGGCCACCACTGGGACACAATAACCTGACCAGACTGGAGTGCCCTGGGAATAGGTAAGTATAAGCATCTTCCTTCTACAGGGAAGTTAGTATAGCTGTTAGAAGGGGGTGGGAGCAGCTTTAGGCTTAGTTAGGTAGAACCTGGACTTTCACTTTAAGGGTTCGTTCACACGTGCTTTGCTCTCTGAAGAGCGATCTGTGTTCAGTAAGGTGTATAAAATGATTTTGTCTAGGAGAAACCACAGGCAACACTAGTGACTAGTCCTTCACCCTCTGCCTGCCTTTTGTGCGTGGCTTCTAGAGTTTAAATCTTAACAGGGAATTGTGTCCATGTCTGTCCAAATGAAGCAGACATTGCAAATTACAGGCTTCTTATCCAAGGTAAGGGAAGCTTCCACCCAAGAGAAGGATAAAGTTGTGGAGTACAAATTGGTACGAAACTTCAGGGTGGGAGTTTTGCAGCGAACCTGAAATTTCAATCCTCCACAGATGGTCCTGCAGGCCACTTGCCGTATAGCTCCAAAATAATAAGCTTCCAATCAGGCATAAGAATTCTGACCCTTTTTTGACATTCATATTTTTTCTTATAGTTACAGAGTCTCTTTAATTACATACATAACTTACTCCTTATTAACTGTCAGAACAGAAGGTTAACCTTTCAACAGCTCATTACAAAAAAATCAGCAAAATCCCAAATGATAATGTTGGATTTAAGACACAAAAGTACAAGAGAGAATCGGACTGGCCTGAACATTTTAGCATTCAAATGGTGGTTGGACAAAGGACTGTACCGAATCAGACATTTCTACTCCCCTTCAGGCCCTTTATCCCTCAAGCATTGCATTAATAAGCTGGAAATACCCACCTCAGAATACTCAGAAACAAATTTCTCACTTTTTACACTCTATATGGTCAGAAAAACCACATCCGCCTAAGTTCATGACCTATGAACTATGGTGTGGACAAGGCTTGGAGCAGAGGGAAGGGATCTCGATCATTTACACGTCACTAGTGCTCCCGGACTCCAAATCCCCATTCATGACTAGATGGGAAGCGGACCTTCGATTCAGCTGGGATCTGGAGACCTGGCAGACGGCTTGCTTTAAATCCTTTAAGGGCATTTTAAATACATCCCTCACAGAGGCCAGTTTGAAAGTGATCTCTAGGTGGTACTACACACCCTTCAGATTAGCCTATATGTATACCTCAGCTGGTCCCCTGTGCTTCAGAGGATGTCAACTTACAGGAACAATGGCCCACATTTGGTGGGAATGTCCCAGAATACGCCCTGTCTGGAGAAAAATCTTCAACATTATAGACAAGCTGGTCGGTAGCCAGGTACCTAGGTCCCCAATGGTAGCCCTCCTCAATGAAAAGATCCCAAAAACACCTTTGCATACTCGGAGGCTAATCCACTTCATATTAGTGGGCGTTAAACTAACTGTAGCTAAAGCATGGAAACAACCAAACATTTCCATTAAAGCTGCCCAAAGGAAAATATCCTGGATAATGTCCCAAGAAAAACTTTCTAGTATACTATTAGACACTGTCAACAAGTTTGAAGCCGTATGGGAACCCTGGGCTCAACATGTGGGCATCTCCCTATTACCTAACATTTTGCCAGACTGAGATACTCTTTTGATTTCAATCCTTTTTATTAAATTTTCAAGGTATACAAATACAAAAATCAACATCACATTTTAATATGAATATAAAATCATTTCCAGAGGCCCGGCACGGCCCCCTCTAGTAACTCACAAAATTACAGTCATACCTTTTTTTGCTTTACCCATTCCCTTTGTACCCACCCCCCCCCCCCCCACCCCCCCACCCCCCACCCCCCAACCTTCTGGCTCTATCAAGAGAAACTCTAACACCATTCCGCAATAATCTAATCTACAGTTGAAAGATATTTCGACAATTACCAATTACCCTTCCATTCCTTTCCCTCATGCCAAGTCTCGAGTCACTTTACGGCCCAACCTACAGGAACCCCCGGTCAATACCCAGCCCCTGGAGCCACGGTTCCCATATATTCCTAAACTTCCTATAGCTTCCTCTTCTAATATAAGTTATTCTCTCTGTTCTCACCAGCACATTCATAGTTCTAACCCAATCCTCCGGGGTAGGGGGGAGCCGCTGAAAGCCATGACTGTGCTATCAGTTTCCTCGCTTGATAGAGGCATCTTACCACTGCTGTAATTTTAAGCTTATTTCCCATGTTCTGACCAATTAAACCCAGCACACACGCCTTAGCCTCCGAATCCAGACTTATCCCGAACCTAGATTCAATAATCTTCAGGATCTTGGTCCAATATCTGGCTAATTTCGGGCATCTCCACATCATGTGTATGAGATCGCCCGTCTCGCCGCATCTAGGACATTTCTCATCTAATCTGCGACCAAACCTGAACAGCTTCTTTGGGGTGTAATAAGCTCTGTGTATCAGCAAGAGGTTGGACGCCCGCTGCGACGGAGAGACCGACACCAGAGGGCCCAGCGCCAATATTCTATTCCACTGGTCGTCCGTCAACTCCCCCACATCCGCCTCCCATCCCTCCCTGGCACGCCCGAGCGTTTGTATATTTGCCATTCTAGCCATCAATTGTCCATAGATCCCTGAAATCATTCCCTTAAGATTAGATGTTACTACCACACTATTAAGAAGGGGGGCCTTGCTCCATTCCACCGTCCTAGACTTAAACTGTTTATCCAGGGCATGCCTGATCTGGAGGTAATAGTAAAATGTTTCCTTTGGAATACCAAATTCACTTCTTAGCTCCATAAAGGACTCGAGAACCTTATCCTTATACAATTGGGCCAGCCGGACCAAACCGATACTCTTTGATTTTACCCCCAAACTTGATGATAGACAATCTCACTCCCTATCTCCTTCTTTCTCTACTCTTCTTTCTTTAAACTTCCTGCTCTATCCTATTGTTCTCTCTCAATGATCTCCTAATAAGCAGGATGATAGAAGTTTATATGGAACTTAGCAGTTGTGAGTTTCAGTCGCATATAGAAATTACCTGATTATATTATACCAACTAAGGTCGCGTGGTGGGATGGAGGGTCAGGCACAGGAGTTGAGACCCCCCCTCAGCACAGCTTGATCCCCTGGGGGGGTGCCGGGCGCAAAAGGGGACTCCCCTGGTCCCCCTTGATCTCACTACAGCAAAGTTCTAACTTTTTATTCCTCGGATGCCCAACACGACCTGCAGCATGTATAGTGTAAGTGTAATGAGCTTCGACAACAACATTATGGTTTCGCAATGTTCTGATGAAGTCGATGTACTGCTCATATCACTAGCTCGCAGAGTTCTTCCTAGATTTTTTGGAATTATTCCCGGTATGTACCACAATGCACTTCTTCTGTCGTTCCGATGTTAAACCTGTATATGTCTGTTATACTTCAAAATAAAAAAAATTGTGATGTAAGAGAGATTTGGACTGGGTTTATGCTGTAACTATTCATGAAATTACAATCTAATAGAATCCAATCCCAGTCACAAGAGTTGAAATATGGAAAAATGAAAGTTCTTTATATTATAGACAAAAAAAAATGTAAAAAATGTATGAAGACAGATGGCTCGGCAGACAAATATTTGCCTAATGCTTTTTAATGTTTACTTGATATTCGGTGAACACTGACAAAATACACAGTGGTTCATGATAAACAAAGCTTTTATTCAGCATAATGATCCTAGGATAACAAATGCTGTTTTATGTTGTACAGTTCAACTAGAGTAACATCGGAGAGAATGTATTGACACACCCGGCATTCTGATGCTTGACACACCTCTGCATCAGGAGAGGACACTGCGGGAGGAATGACCTTCATGGGAAGCCACCTGTGAACTCCAGGCATGGTGGACTCAATGCTCAACCTGCCTACCACTCCTTACTGAACAAATGAGTTGGCACCCCCTTCCTTTTGTAGCCGGAATATCAGAATGAACCCAGGATGTCAGGGAACTTTACTAAAATTTTAACGGTCATTTCACCGAGAACAGATGTTCTAGTTTTTGGAAGGTGCTGGAGTTTAATCACCCAATGATTTGTTAATTGTTCTTTGGTGGAGAGGTCTCTACACAGTAGTCCGAAAATGGGCACACTTGTTAAAGACATTACATAGGAGTTTCCACTCTTTGTCTAAGGTCTTATTATATAGTTATTCCAAAAGCAGGCAGCCGGCAATGCGAGACATCCATAGATGAAAGTCCTTTTATTTTCTACAGGGTGACTACATAAAGAAAAGCTTACGTGTTTTGCCGCAAAGCCTTATGTCATAGCATTGATAGAATGCTATGACTAAGGCTTTGGGCCGAAACGCAGAAGCTTTTCTCTATGAAATCACCCTGTAGGACAAAAAAGAACTTTAGTATATGGATGTCTCGAACTGCCGGCTGCCTGATTTTGCCATTTCTACTGTTTGGAGTGTATGGAAAACACTGACCAAGATGTCGCCTCCTCTTTTAAACTGGAGGAGCATAGCTCATCTGTTGTTTGACTTATTACATAGTTACAGTGGTTCTGTTCGGCACAATGCAAGTAAGTATAGCTCATAACTGAGGGGCCGCTGAGGAAGCTGACATTCACTGTAGTAGTTGGCACTACTGCAGTGTAACGATCTGAGGCGATTATGCTCAAGTGGTGTATGTGTTTTCAAGAACACCGGTCAGTCCAGACTGTATTTTTTAAGGGCATGGCAGCCCCATTTTATTTAAACTAAACAAACTTCACAGAAAGTCTTTCCTCGCAGGGGGTTCCACCATCATTATATAACAGAAAAACTTCAGCCTCCCGGCTTACCCACTCTTACGTAGTCAAACTCCCTCCTGGAGCTGACTTGCTCAGCTGCGTGCTGCTTGGTCGCGGGCCGCATCTGCCTCCTGCAGACATACACGCTCAGACTCCTAGAGACCGTCTTTTTCTCTTTCGTGGAGCCGTCTCCACCTGAAAGCCTTCCCGACTCCTACACCAAGCCACCTGGCTGTAGGGTGTAGCTGTTCCCAAGTGTGAGCCCTGATCTCTCTTCCTGAGCGGAATATAAACCCAGCCCACAGGTGTGCAATCATTATGCCTGTCTTTGCAAAAACCAGGCTGAAGGTGCTAATATACACCGTGACCTGGGGTCGCCTCTCCACAGCAGTCATTGCCACAATCTTCCGGGTCCTGCTTAGATTTTGTGCAAGGGGCTCAGCACCTCTGCCATTCATAGAACGCCTTATATTATTTTTAATAAATACAAGGCATTCTCTAGATTAGACAAGATGAAGAGAAAGGGTAGTGACATCCCAATCTCACGTGGGACCCGAAAGATCACAGCTATCACTGTAGTAGCGTTAACTACTTCAGTGATTGTCAGCTTTCCCACCAGTTGCACCAATGTAGATACCTGGAGTTCAGCTTTTTTTAATATTATGGAGAATGCAACAGGAGAAGTTGGACCAACCCAAGATGGTAAGGAACACCCAAGCCATATGAGACACTGTGGTAGTACCAAGAGCTATAGGAAAATCAGGAGTTAATTCAGCCCAGATAGTTACATCTATTACTTAAATATATTTAAGTGGACTTGTCCTTTACAGTGGAGCAGTCTTTAGAGGGGCACGTTTTTAGCTGGGCCTAAAATAATCTTATAGGCAAAAACTGCAGTGAAAATCTACATAATTTCAGTGTGTGAACTTTTTTTTTCTATTATTAGCTTTAATCCTCTTTAGGTATTTGGCTTGCTGCGGTCCTCACACGTGTAAATGTGAAAGGGTCTGTTTGAAAGGTAATCACAATTTGTGACTAATCTGAATTCACAACACATACAGATACATTGTTGGGTCTTTGGAAGCTTTCAGATTCCACTGCCATCCCACAGGGTTGTAGAACAGTTATTTCTTTCCTCACTCTTCTAAGAGTTCCTGCAAAGTTGGACAAACACATTACAATCACAAGGGCCTATCTATTTGGATAAAAATTAAATGGATGGATTAGGTGGAAGCTGCACTAAATACTGTAGCTTTTGGTAAACCCAAAGAGATTGTATAATCAGACTGTACATTTTGTGGCCAGATTTAAAGGGTTGTAAACCCTCAAGGTTTTTCACCACAATGCATTCTATGCATTGAGGTGAAAAACCTCCTGTAATGCTGCAGCGCCCCCCCCCCCGTTTTACTTACTTGTACCCCCTCTATCTCACGCCAGGGACAAGCACACCAGAAAAAGCCAGCATCTTGGGTCCTGATTGGATGGATTGATAGTAGCGCATTCATTGGCTCCTGTTGCTGTCATTTAAATCCAATGACGTGGGCACGGGGGGGGGCCGAGTCCTCCTGTCTGTGTGTATAGACGCAGAAGCAGGACACGGGATCGCGCCCGCACAGGTGTCCACAAAGGAGAGCGCTTCTCCGACGGGGCACTCAAGAAGAGGATCCAGGAGCACCACAGAAGGACCCCAGAAGAAGAGGATCGGGGCCACTCTTTGCAAAACCAACTGCACAGCGCAGGTAAGTATGACATGTTTGTTTGTTTTTTTAAAAAAAAAACCCTGAACCTTTACAACTCCTTTTAAACTGGCCATAGATGGATAGAATTATGGTCAGTTTAGTAAGGACCAGTCAAATTTTGATCCATTTATGGCTAGTAATCACCTTCTGTCGAACAGGAATATTGGAACATTTTGCTTGATCAATGTCTGTAGCCCCTGATCAGTGTATTCTGACAGCAGAGGGGTCCGGTTGTTAGAATACAATATCACAGCACGGAGGATTCCTCCATCCACCTCCTTTGTGTGTATGGGTAATCAATTTATTTTTGTTTTCGTTCGGCCTGCTTCTATTTAAGGGTGGTGGATCCTGGATGATTGGAAGGGGAGTGGAGAATAGCAAAACCAGGGCAGACAATGCAGCCTATTTTCATTAACTGCAGACTGCAGATCAGAACCCTGGGGGCAGCAATGACACTCATGGATGGTTATTCCCCATAATGCGCCCCTATGCAAGCCATCTATTGGCAGACTAGGCCCAATATGCTGATAGCTGGCCTGCGTGTGGACAAGCAAAAAACTCCTGCAGCCAATATTATATGACTGCATATCAGAGAGCAAGGAGCTTACAATTGCAAGTTGATGTCATTACTGGATATGTTTATCGTATAAGCAGTTCTCAGGTCCCAGCAAAATTTGGCACAGAAAGCCATAAATGTGCAGACCTGGCCTTTATATTTACATACGCATACTATATGGATAAATCTACACCCAACCAGAAGTCCAGATAAGTCCCCTTATACCATTTTACATAGCCAGTTTTCCTCCAAGCCCGATTTCCCCGTGTTGGAAGCAAAGTCCAGAGGAACCATGATGACATCTAATAGTCAACATTTGGATACATTTGCACCTCCCTCTCTTCAATAGAAAAACTCAAATGGAGACACAGGTTATTGTTTGAATTAGGTTTAGGGCAGACTTGGTTACTGAGGTTATGTATGACAATATAAGTGTTGTGGAGTTGCTGGTTCTGAAATCCTACAAGACTCAAGCATCTGACAGCTGGTATATTACAGAAAAGAAAATGTTACAACAAACCATTATCTTTGAGAAAACTGCTCACTTTAAATAGGTAATACCCTTTGTACAAAGTGTTGGTGGCAAAGTAAATTAAAATCTACAAAATGTCCTTTAGTGGAACGGGAGTCTCTAGGCCAGCATCCAGAGGCGTTTCCTGTTTATCTATTCTGCTAGAGGAGGATATGAAAGAAATGAGAAAAACAAAACACGTATTTTGAACTGATCATATTATTTCATCATAGTCAGGCCTGCTACTACTGTCATTAGATGTGAATACCTATGAAGCCTACTATAATCTGACATCTATTACTCCAATGCACCAAGATATACTACAAAGTAAGGCCCTCGTGTACACTGGATGTCAAAAATGCAACTTTTAACCACTTGAGCTCTGGAAGTGGATTTTGTATTGGATTTTTTTTTGTTTGTCAAAATTCTTTGGAAGATTAAAAAAAAAAAAAAAAAATTTTCCCAATTTCTTTTACATATTGTCACCAGTGCAGTACAAAAAAAAATCAAATCGTTTATTTTTATTTTTTTAAATCCTGTCATCAGATTAGCTCATCACAGTGACACTGTACTACTTTGGGGAGGGGTGATCAGGGATTGTTTTTTTTTTTTTCTGGTATTGCTTATATAGTGATGATCACTGTAGTTTTAGCTGTCTTGAATGGGATAACGATTCATGAACAGCTAGTTTATGGTTGTGATCTGTGATTGGCTAAGATAATAATACAGGAAGCCAGGTGCCATGTGATTGCTGTGGGCCAATCACAGGCGACAACTGTAAACAAGCTCTTCACGAATGGAAAGCCGTTCATGACAGGTTGTTTACATTGTTATCATGTGATCGCAATGACCAATTATAGCGATCACATGATAACCTGGTTACTGATTACCGGTAACAGTAATTTGCAGTCACAAGAGGAGCACGCTGCATGCTCCTGGCTCGTTAGAGGCCAGATCGCATAAATATACATGACTGAGCCTGTCCGTGCCACCCCACCGCAGTATATCTGCAGAAGCAGGATGGCAAGTGGTTAAGGGCCTCCAAACACTACTCTATGTTAGCCTATGTGTCCATGCACACACAGGCCTTTAGACACAGAAAAAATAAACCATCACATGCATGTTCAGGAGAGGAGCATTTCAGAATAAATTAATATTCTGGCCAATGGAATGAATGAATGCCTAAATGCTTGGCACGCCGAAATGCGTTTGCAAAAAAAAATACATACAGCTATTGTATGGTATGCCCAACTTTTCTCACTGGAGAATTAAAAATTAGGTCAACTGGATCATACTGTATGAAACTGTAAAAAAATCCAACTCTATGCCATTGTTTAATGGTCTACCCATGGGTAGGTCATTATTACTCTCCAGGTCTGCAACTCTCTTTAGTTGTATATTCCCCGAATTCTCTTTTCATTATGATATTTTCTTAGATTTTTATAACATTTAATTGTTATCTGAGATGTTGTGATCCAAGTGTCACATGAATTCTTCAACATTGACATACTGTACTGCCATATCTAGCATTACATATCTTCTGTAAGTTTGTTCTATATAATTTCTTTTACTCCGTCCCTTACTACAGGATAGTCTGTCATTTCTTTCGTTAGACAGTTCTTTAAAGTGTTACTCCAGCCGAATCTAGCACTGGCTAGAGTGAAGGAGTTCCAGAAAATCTATCAGGTTGTTATTGCCTTCAATCTAAGATTTTTGTGGCACCTCGTATACAGGTTACTCCTTTATCTCGTTTCTTCTCATTACCCTTCTAGGCTCGTATGCCCTCCTATTGATCCAAGCGATTGGTACACGTTGTAAAACACCTTTCATCGTTGTATCACCTATTTACATGGCACCTGAATGGGGAAGGAGGAGCACCCAGTGTCCGGAATAATGGAACTTTTGATGGGAGAATACAATTATTTATTGAATGTATAAAAACATACAGATCGAGCCAATGCATTTTGGGGGAACTGCCTCTCCCTTCTTCAGGGCTAACATACAAACATTATTTTCTTAGGGTCATAGTCAACATTTTTCATCTTCCAAACATGGCAAGCCCCCCTCCTCAAGAAGGCACATCTGAAGTTTACCCATGAACATCTAAATGATTTAGAGAAGGATTGGGAGAAAGAGCTGTGGTAAAATGAGACCAAAATTTAGCTCTTTGGTATTACCTTGACTCGCCATGTTTGGAGGAAGAAAAATGCTGACTATGACCCTAAGAAAACAATCCCTACAGTCAAGCACAGAGGTGGAAACATGCTTTGGGGCTGTTTCTCTGCTAAAGGTACAGGCTGATGTTGCCACATCGAGGGACCATGTATTGTAAAATCTTGGATGAGAACCTTTTTCCCTCAGCCAGAACACTGAAGATGGGCCATGGATGGCTATTCCAGCATGACAATGACTCAAAACAAACCGCCAAGGCAACAAAGGTTTGGCTCAAGAAGAAGCACATTAAGGTCATGGAGAGGCCTAGCCAGTCTCCAGACCTTAATCCTATAAAAAATATATGGAGGGAGCTGAAACTTCGTGTTGCCAAGCAAAAACCAAGAAACCTTAAGGATTTAGAGAAGATCTGTAAAGAAGAGTGGACCAAAATCCCTCCTGAGATGTGTGAAAACCTGGTCACCAACTACAAGAAACGTCTTACCTCTGTGCTTGCCAACAAGGGGTTCTCCACCAAATACTAATGCCCCGTACACACGGTCGGATTTTCCGACGGAAAATGTGTGATAGGACCTTGTTGTCGGAAATTCCGACCGTGTGTGGGCTCCATCACACATTTTCCATCGTATTTTCCGACACACAAAGTTTGAGAGCAGGATATAAAATTTTCCGACAACAAAATCCGTTGTCGGAAATTCCGATCGTGTGTACACAAATCCGACGCACAAAGTGCCACGCATGCTCAGAATAAATAAAGAGATGAAAGCTATTGGCCACTGCCCCGTTTATAGTCCCGACGTACGTGTTTTACGTCACCGCGTTCAGAACGATCGGATTTTCCGACAACTTTGTGTGACCGTGTGTATGCAAGACAAGTTTGAGCCAACATCCGTCGGAAAAAATCCTAGGATTTTGTTGTCGGAATGTCCGAACAAAGTCCGACCGTGTGTACGGGGCATTAGTCATGTTTTGCTTGGGGATCAAATAATTATTTTACTCACTGAACTGCAACTCAATGTATAATATTTGCATCATGTTTTTCCTGAATTTTTGGTTGACATTCTGCCTCTATCATTTAAAATACACCTATGATAAAAATATTATAGACCCTTAATTTCTTTGTAAGTGGACAAACTTACAAAATCTGCAGGGGATCAAATAATTATTTTCCCCGCTGTAGGCAAAGGACACACCCCCATACCACGGCCCCTTAAAGGAGAATTATACAAAAAAATGATTAGTTAAACCCACAATTGTTTCTTTTTACCACTACTATTTCTTTATTTTGGCTTTGAAATTTACAAATGCACCAATTTAGAAATTAGATGAAAGGTTTAGCACTGGGAAACACTTTAAGATAAAAAGTGCATTTTCTATACAACTATATAGATCAGACCAAAATGAGGGACAAATGAGGAGAAAAGAAGGGCAGAGGGACTTTGTTCCAAATCAGGGACAATCCCTCGAAATCAGGGACAGTTGGGAGCTATGCCAGTGAGGACGCAGCTCAAAAATCCAAAAAGGGGGACCAGCAACACCATTTACCCACAGAACCACCAGATAACTACCAGTAATGCCGCGTACACACGAGCGGACTTTACGGCAGACTTTGCCCGGCGGACGGGATTTCGTCGGACAATTCGATCGTGTGTGGGCTCCAGCGGACTTTGTTTTCTCAAAAGTTGGACGGACTTAGATTTGAAACATGTTTCAAATCTATCCGACGGACTCGAGTCCGGTCGAAAAGTCCGCTCGTCTAGTTCGACGGACAAAAAGCCACGCTAGGGCAGCTATTGGCTACTGGCTATGAACTTCCTTATTTTAGTCAGGTCGTACGTCATCACGTACGAATTCGACGGACTTTGGTGGATTGTGTGTAGGCAAGTCCGTTCATTCAGAAAGTCTGTCGTAAAGTCCGTCGAAAAATGTCCGCCGGGCAAAGTCTGCCGTAAAGTCCGCTCGTGTGTACGCGCCATTACTGTTTAAATCTGTCCAGCGCGGTCTCCAGCTCAAACGAATCTATTTGTAGGACAAGATAGAATAGCTACATAAATATTAAGAATCAGGAGACAAAATAATTCTTTACCTTAGGACTTTGTAGCTATCCAAAAAAACAAGACACTCAGTACATCTCTGCAATACATGCAATATCCCCATATTTTATTTGGGGACTGCCAAAAGAGAAAAAGATGGTGCTTTCTGTGCAATGTTGTTGCACAGAGCAGGTAAAAATTGCCTCTTTTTATTATTTAAAAAAAAAATTATTTGACTTTAGTATCAATTTAAGGCATAATACATAGGGGCACATAAGGGATGTACAACGTCACATTCTGGCTTTCTTTCTGCAACTAGATGGCTCAGGTGCTGGTACAGCCGCTGATAGACATGAATGGCTGTATATGGGTATACACCAGTAAACCTGCATACTGTATAGTATACAGATTTATTCCTTGGGCATAGAAAAAAGCCTGAATTTTTGTATGCACCTAAAGCGTCTGTGTGCATGGGGTCTAAAGGGTTAGGGCTGGAATTACTGTAGAGAAAGTACCCCAGGTCATCGAGGGATTAGCAGCGAGCGTCTGACACCTGGACAGGTGATATGGATTTGAGCAGATAATCAGAATCCGGCTGTTTGTTTAGTGCCGGTGGTGCAGGAAAAGTGTAAACAGGAGCTCATCTATATGATCAGGATGTAGGGAATGAATTACAGATGGACCACGTTCTTCAGGATGACGACCATCTTCTCCCTATGAGAAGAGAGTAACAAGCAGTGACATGCTCTGCCTATCAGAGGCCGGGACGCCTTTCACTGGCCAGCTTACTGCTTTGTCTGAAGCCACATTATGTCCAGCTGAACTGACATAAACAACTTTGTCCTTACCAACGTTCGTCCAGTGACGCTGCAGACGATCTCATACATTCCCCCTGCAGACCGGCAGCACAGAACCGATTATGTTCTAAGAATACAAAGTGTCATTTACGGGTCTGAGGGGTAATGCAGACAGGAGATTCTTTCATCGTCTGTGGTGTGACGGAGCAGATGATGTCAATCCAGAATGACTCTAAATGATGAATATCTACTTCAACTAAGTGCCAATATCTCTAGATCTACTGAGTGCTCGGATAAACTACAACGCTGCCAACACTCACATTTTATTCCATGGTTTAAATTTTCAAGCATATTTCTACTTCTGCAGTCAAATTTGAGAAAACCCACACAAACCTACATTTTTAAAAATATTTCTTACCTTTTGAATGTTTCTTAGGTGGAGGTGCAAGGTTTTTTTGAGCAATATTAAGCCGGCCATAGATGTTCAGCAGGGACAGACTGAGATTAAAACCATCTATGGCAGGCTGATTGTACCCAAGTCAACCCATCAATAGCAACTCGCAATAATCATTGTGTTTTCCTGACAGGGACGACACCCTGTGCCCTACACCGGGAGAAGACAATAGCTTCACGGGAGGGATTCCTCCATCAACACTGACTGTGTTAATGGGGGAACCCGTGGTTGCAGAAGAAAAAAGCACACCATCTATGGCCGGCCTTATGCCCCGTACACACGGTCGGACATTGATCGGACATTCCGACAACAAAATCCTAGGATTTTTTCCGACGGATGTCGGCTCCAACTTGTCTTGCATACACACGGTCACACAAAGTTGTCGGAAAATCCGATCATTCTGAACGCGGTGACGTAAAACACGTACGTCGGGCCAATAAACGGGGCAGTAGCCAATAGCTTTCATCTCTTTATTTATTCTGAGCATGCGTGGCACTTTGTGCGTCGGATTTGTGTACACACGATCGGAAATTCTGACAACGGATTTTGTTGTCGGAAAATTTTATAGCAAACTCTCAAACTTTGTGTGTCAGAAAATCCGATGGAAAATGTGTGATGGAGCCCACACGCGGTCGGAATTTCCGACAACACGCTCCGATCGGACATTAACAATCGGAAAATCTGACCGTGTGTACAGGGCATTAGAGTCAGCCTGTCCCAAGTCTGTTCTCTTTAACATACAATGCAAGAAGCCCCACTTCTACACCTTTCATTAGGACAGACCATGTTCAGAACTAGTTACAATCGATAATGAAGATCTGCCTGCACAGTATAGACACGGTTACTTATGGCAAACACAGCTCCCCTGGCCCCTTGTAAACAAAGGAAACTACATGGGATTTTTCCTAGCTGCTAGGTCCAGAATAGAGCATCTAAAAAAAGTAAGCTGCACTTTAGATTTTTTTTAAGTTGTGCTATGTAAATGGCAACATGAAACAAAAATAGAGGAAATGTTATCCCAATTTGGCTGCAGAAGTGAAAACACAATTTAAAGGGTAAAAACAGTTGCTATATCTGTCTCAGCACCCCTTGCCATGTAAAGCCATACAGTGTGACTGTACAGTTTTCATTAGAAATACCAAAAAGTATTCACTGCAGAAGCCTGCTTGATGTACAGTATATAAAGGCAAGCAACACTAGGGTCATGGGTCATCGGTTTTAACCCCAACACTACCCTCATCAGCACCTGCTGCTGTCTGAAATACCCAGAGCTATCTCAAAGTTGGTATATGTATATATGCTAATTGGTTAGCACTTCTGCCTTGGCAGCAGTAGGGTCGCTGGTTCGAATCCCAACTACCGCACTACCTGCCTGGAGTTTACATGTTCTCCCTTTGCCTGCATTAGTTCCCTCTGTGTACTCCGGTTTCCTCCCACACTCCAAAGACATGCTGGTAGGTTAATTGGTTCCTGTTTAAATTGGCCCTAGTATGTGTATGTATGACTGTGAGTTAGAGATCTTAGATTGTAAGCTCCTTGAGGGTGAGGACTGATGTGAATGTATTGCATCCTGGCGCCTGGGCTACACCGCAGCAGCAGTCTGGATTCCTGCAAAGTGCCTCCCCCCCCCTGTGGATGCGCGGACTTAGGTCGGGCTGGCCAAAATTGAGGCCGCGGCTTTGCAGCCTGGTGGAGCGGGATACACGCTCCTTTCTGCGAACCAGCGCCCTCCTCTGGTGGGCGGTGCTTTGATGAGCACGTCGTGCTCTCACTGCCCGCCCACCTCCGACATCATCTTCCCAGTTTGACAGCTGGGGTTGAGGTTGCGGGCATGATCAGTCGCCCGTTCCTTACCGCCGCTGTGGACGGGGCGTGCCACCTCAGTGCCCTCTGTCACTGCCATCTCAGTTCTGCCTGTCAGTGTCACCTGTCAGTGCTGCCTATCAGTTCCCATCAGTGCCATCTCAGTTCTGCCTGTCTGTGTCACCCATCAGTGTTGCTTATCAATTCCATTCAGTGCCATCTCAGTTCTGCCTGTCAGTGTCACCTGTCAGTGCTGCCTATCAGTACCACCTGTCAGTTCCCATCACTGGAACCTCAGTGCTGCCTATTGGTGCCCATCAGTTCCAACTTCAATGCCGCCTCATCAGTGCAGCCCATCAGTGCTCATCAGTGCCACCTCATCAGTGCCCATTAGTGCAGCCTATCAGAGCACATCAGTGAAGGAGGAAAAAAAACGTATTTGCAAAATCTTACAACAAGCAAAACAAAAGTTGTTTTTTTTTTTTTTTTTTTTGCTTGGCATCAGGCATGAGCAATTCTTATTGCCCGATGCCCCAGACATGCAGTTCTGGGCAGAGGATTTAAAAAACTGGCTCCTAACTTTTTTAGCTGGCTCCTAGATTCTAAGCAAATTTGTCAAGCCCTGATATATATACATACACACACTATATTATCAAAAGTATTGGGGCGCCTGCCTTTACACGCACATGAACTTTAATTGGCATCCCAGTCTTAGTCCGTAGGGTTCAATATTGATTTGGCCCATCCTTTGCAGCTATAACAGCTTCAACTCTTCTGGGAAGGCTGTCCAAAAGGTTTAGGAGTGTGTCTATGGGAATGTTTGACCATTCTTCCAGAAGTGCATTTGTGAGGTCAGGCACTGATGTTGGAGAGAAGGTCTGGCTCGCAGTCTTCACTCTAATTCATCCCAAAGGTGTTTTATCGGGTTGAGGTCAGGACATAATGGAGGCAGTACAGAGATTGTCCAATCAGAACAAAATGCATGGCTTGGTTTATAGTTTGCACTCCTGCTACTTTTTTTCCCTTTATAATTCTTTATTCATGGCTTTGCTTCTGGAAGAATGGTCAAACATTCCCATAGACACACTCCTAAACCTTGTGGACAGCCTTCCCAGAAGAGTTGAAGCTGTTATTCATGGCTTTGCATATTACAGACATTATGCTGAACACACGGCACACAAGGCCACAATAACACAATTGCAACAAGTCATTAAAGCGGAAGTAAACCCATCCATAAAACAGCTTCATTTCCGGCACATGCCGGAAATGTAACACTCCCATTGGTTGTGCTCTCAACCAAACTGTCAAACCATCCAATGGCTGGTGTCATAACTGATCACATGTGCAGCTTCATGGCAGTTGTAGATTAAACAGAGGCAAAGATGGCAGCTTCCTTGGCTGAAAACGATAGGAGGGTTTACTTACACTTTAAGTACAGAATACTCAAAAAAGAACAAAAGCTGAGTAAAGCAAGCTAAAAATTAAAGAAAAAAAACAATAGCACTCAACTTCAGCTGCTTGTCTGGAAATAATGCACAGTTAAGCTAACCTGGCTCACCCAAAGTCAAGTGTATATCATAACCTGACTATAAGACTAGCACAAGTAACTGGTCCGGTGGGGTTGTACTATACAATAACAAGTATCAGTGAAAATAAAATAGAATCCAAAAAATGGATAAAACATCTCATGCTACTTGACCTGTATGTTAATGAGGAATATAATATATATAAAGGCATGTGAAATAAGAAAAAAAAATCATATACTGAATACATGTATAAACCACATAAAGTTATAATTATACTGAATTCTCTATGCTAGTGGTCCCTGGTGAATATAAGAGGTTTGTCTCAGAGAAGTGACTGTACACAAGGTGTCAGGTGGGACACATCAGACAGGCCCGATGTACAGAGATGACTACAGAGTTTCATGACGGTCTATGACCACAACTGAATGTGGATTACCAGGCTCTCCACAGCGTACGCCCTTCACAAAGACTGCACATAGCTGCAAATACAGCGGCTGCCTTTAAATGCGGCAAATAACATATTCATAAAACAGACTTCCTAAAATCTGTTGGCTTGAAATGACGGCCAAGTAGGAGCCAGAATAACAGAGATAACCTTGTGGTGTTAAAAGGATTCTCCTTAGGCTGTTTTAAAGAGGAACTAGAATTCCGCTGTCACAAACTGCAAGTAGGCAGGCTCTTTATTGCAGAAGAGCCATGCAATGTCTCTTCTAGAATAAGCTACAACTACCTGCCTGCTTGCAGTTTTCTCCGGTGTGTAAACGGAGCTGCGCATGCATGGTCCTTGTGTGCCGGGATGACTGCATTCAAAGGTGTGACACTGGCCAATGAAGACGGACAGAGACCATAACCCAGAAAAAGATGCCAGCAAGGGACAAGGAAGAAAAGGTAAGTTTAGCTTCGCTTTAAAGGAAAACCATCCTTTAGATCAGTGGTGATTCTCCTCAAGTACCCAGTGATCAGTGATCAATCCTCAAGTACCCTCAACAGGCCATGTTTTAGGAATTTCTGTTGGATAAAATAGCTGTCCAAAATACCAAGCCATTGACTCTGATTTAAAGCACCTGTGCAAGCTAAAGGAAAACCTGAAAACATGGCCTGTTAGGGGTACTTGAGGACTGAGGTTGAGAACCAATGCTTTAGATCAGTGGTATCCAAACTGCGCCCCTTTTGCTTGTCTTTATCCGGCCCCTGGGGCACTACCCCTCCCACTGATAAGAGACACTATTCTGCCAACTGACTCCAACAATGGGGCACTATACCTCCCCCCAGGGGCGTCACTAGGGGGTGGCTTTTGGGGCTATAGCCCCGAATCTGGGGCCAATAGCCCCGAGTCTCTGCAGGGGTCCCCAAAGGGGAGGGGAGGCTCTCTGGGGACCCTAATGCAAGGGAGAGGCTCTCTGGAACCCTGATTTTAAGGCAGAGGCTCTCTGGGGACCCTAATGTAAGGTGGGATCTCTGGGAACCCTGATGTAAATGGGGGGCCCTCTGGGTACCCTGATGAAAGGAGGAGGCTCTCTGGGGACCCTGATGTAAGGTGGGAACTCTGGGAACCCTGATGTAAATGGGGGGCCCTCTGGGTACCCTGATGAAAGGGGGAGGCTCTCTGAGGACTCTGATGTAAGGAGGAGGCTCTCTGGGGACCCTGATGTAAGGGGGCTCTCTGGGGACCCTGATGTAAGTGGGGGGCTCTCTGGGGACCCTGATGTAAGTGGGGGGCTCTCTGGGGATATATATACACACACACACGTATATTACTGTATATACATGTGTATGCCCGCCCAAGCGTATGACTTTCTTTAATACGCTGCTATGGGCTCTAGCCCCAGATCTTTTGTAGACCTAGCAACGCCCCTGCCTCCCCCTAATACTAAATGTGGTGATGTTTACTCCCACTGATGTCAGGAAAATTTCCACTCCGGCTGGCCACAATTCAGCCCCCTAAAGCTTGAAGGACAATAAAACGAATGTCTGGAGTCCCCTGCTTTAGATTGTAAGTTCAAATGAGCAGGGCCCTCCGATTCCTCCTGTATTGAATTGTATTATAACTGTACTGGCTGCCCTTATGTTGCAAACTATTGGCGATATATAAATCCTGTATAATAATAATAATTGTAAACCTATATTCCATACTTAGATTTAACTGCACAGACAGATAAGGAGCTGCATTGGAAGTCTTGCAAAGTAGTGTGATAACTGGACGCGGGCCGAGCACATGAATGCCAACCAGAGTGTTAATCTGGAGTGAGAGGGAGGATATATAAGCAAGGTTGCCGCACCGTGTAGCCACCTCCTGTAAGGAAGTAGGAAGTGATGAAACACGTCGGGGTGTGGTTACGCAGCGACCAAAGGAGACGTCAGGATCAGAACAAGCGGTATCCGGAGGTGGTGAGAGGGTTTAGTCTATCACCGAGTGTGATGAATACCTGACACCGTATCTGTACTAAGGGCACAAATTGCTTTTAATGTGTGACTGGCTTTTTAATTTTAAATAAAGTGTTTGGCATGGTTATTGTAGCATTGGAGGCATTCTTTTTTTCTTTTATATAACATCTGGCCATTTATCAACCTTGTGGAGGCTTATCTATAGTGACATCTATATGAGGTGAGAGCTGGTGTATTAAAATATAGAGCATGTCATGCCAACCATGAGAATGGGAATCTGGTGAGTTCTTAGGTAGATAGTTAGGTAGGTCCTCATATTACTTAGTTTTGGTAGGTCTAAAGTTAGTTCTAATGCCACTGGCTGTGTCAAGTGGTGTTGGACCTATCAAGGAACCCCTTAGTGTCCTCTGGAGGAAACCTAGGGTACCATGGATCCCTGGCTGAGAACATAATATGGAGAAAGGGGTGCTTTATATAGAGCACTGAGGAAGACACTGTGATAGGGGGGTGGAGGGCAGTTATTAGATTATACTGCATGAATACACTTTTTAAGTTTAATATATGACTCCTAGTAACATGAATGTGTGACAGAGTGGATATAAATCAATGATTTAAAAAAAAAAATCAGATTTTTTTTTTATTTATTTAAATCAGATTTTTCTATCAAATTTATTTTAATAAAATGCTTTTGGAGTAGAGATCTATCTAAAGCTAGTTTTCTATTTAAGATACATTAATAATTTTGTTTATTCAACATGAAATGGAGCTTAGTTATGTAGCATGAGGCTGTATATTGTGCAATATTTACATTTTTAGTAAACTCATTCAATGAATCCAAGCTCTGCAAGCTGAGATAACATGCACTGCATTGATGCATTCACACAATTTTACAATAACCATGAGATAAAACAAAGTTCAGGAATATTCCTTTATCCCATTGTTTTGCAACTCTACGTACACTACAAACGGTATGATTGAATCGGTTTTGATATTGCCGTTTTACTAACCTGACAGCTTATTATATTAAATAGGGAACCTTCATTTTGTTTGCAAATATTAAAGATTCCAACTACCAGCAAGAATAAGTCCTTACATTTAAAGAGCACCTGTCATTTCACATCCATCATGGCAGCGCCTGTTAGCGGGCATCACCTCACCTGCTGCCTCCACGTCACTGACCTTGTTGTGTCACTGCCGCATCACCAGCCGTCCCAGCCATTAAAGTGAATGAGACTGTCGGTGAGTCAACAGCGGGTCAGAGGAGGAGCCGCTGCGGGACAGAGATGACAGTTGCTCTTTAAAAATTATGATTTAAATCAAGCTATTTTACTAGTGATTTAAATCAAATCTACCCTGATGTGTGACGATGCCTTTATGTAGTTGCATTCAAAAAATATACATGTTCATCTTAGTGTGACATTTGGACTCATTTTTAAAAATAGTTCAACCCCTGTTTTCCAAACCAGGGCTGAAGAAGTGCATGAGCTCTGCTAGCTCCTTTCATTCCTATGACTGGTCCATACTCATGGCAGCCCTCCAACGTTCTAGAGCAGTGGTCTCCAAATTGTGGGCCAGATGTGGCCCTTAGCTTACCTTTATCTAGCCCATGGGACACTGTTCCGCCCACTGATATGAGGCACTAATCCTTCCACTAACGCCAACATTGGGGCTTTCTTCCGTGGACACCAATAATAGCGCACTATTCCTTCCACTTACACCAATTGATACCAATGATGGGGGCAGTATTCCTCCTCCTACTGACCAAAGGTGCTATGTAATTTTTACTCCCACTGACCATCAAGCCTGAGGCATGGTCTACTCACACCGAAGATGGGGCATTTTCTACTCTCCCTGGTAACAGTGTGGCCCCCTAACGTCTGAAGGGCAGTAAACTGGTCCTTTGTTTAGAAAGATTGGAGACGCCCTGCTCTAGAGGAATGAATGAGCTTGGCAGCAGAAATGCGCAATAGGAGATGGACACCCTTGTGAGCACCTAATCCTAGGTAGCAATGTGTCCTTACAAAGGGTGCAAACCCCAACAGGTCTGCTTTATGTTATCCTGTGTACGTTTTATCAGAATGCACTTTACAGAGAATTTTCTTACAAACAGTTAACCGGTAGAAGTGGGTAGCTGTGGGAAAAGATGATACACAGGGAATAAGTTATTTAACATAGACTTTTAAGAGACCCAGACTCCTTGGCAGCTTGCTAAGCTGTGATGAGAAGTATCCCTGTGTATTATAGTGCATTATTCAATCACTCTCTAACCATATTACCCTGGCACACGTGGATTGGGGGCCGCCTGGGAATTGTGACCTAGAATTACTGAACGCAGCCCTGCAGGCTCAGCTCTCACACAGACACGCTTCATTAGATATTATGTATTTCTCTTCATCTATGAAAATGTCTCCTTGTACAGCACACAATTTCACAATGCAGACAAGAAATCTGTATTTTTTCATGCGGTGGAGAGCAGTACAGTTTCATTTCCATTTTAGGTTAATTTTTAATGCTGAATTCCATATTAACACAATATAAATTATACCAATTTCTAGAGTGACGCTTCTCTGAGAGGCCTGCAAAATGTCCCCGCTGTCACCTAGGATTCTGTTCTGATCTCGTCACCTATATTTTTATCATCTGTGGTCAGAAATAATACATGGTCACACCTATTTGGCCTCTCTAGGTATGCACAGCATATCTCTTAAAACTGAAATTCAGATATTCTGATTTTTGCATAGTTATGCTGCTCCAGCTTAAACCAATGTAAGTATACATGTGCCATACCTGGCCAATCCCCACAGAATAAACATGTAGAGCCCTTTCACACTGGGGTGGTTTGCAGGCGCTATTGCGCTAATAATAGCGCCTGCAAACCGACCCGAAAGTGCCGCTGCTTTCATTCCAGTGTGAAAGCCCCGAGGGCTTTCACACTGGAGCGATGCGCTGGCAGGACAGTAAAAAAAGTCCTGCCAGCAGCATCTTTGGAGTGGTGAAGGAGCGGAGTGTATACCGCTCCTTTACCACTCCTGCCCATTGAAATCAATGGGACGGTGCGGCTATACCGCCGGCAAAGCGCCTCTGCAGAGGCGCTTTGCGGTGGTATTTAAACCTTTCTCGACCGCTAGCGGGGAGGTAAAACCGCCCCGCTAGCGGCCGCATACCAACGGTAAAACGCCGCTAATAATGGCGGCGTTTTACCGCCGACTCCGCCCCAGTGTGAAAGGGCTCGTAATAAAATTCAATAAAAAGTGAATGTCCATATAAAGTGAACGATGTGCTCCAATCCAAAAAAGTGCAAAGTGCTCCAAAGTTTTCAAGGTGCGCAAAACACCCCCTCTTGTGTCCCCACTCACCGGATGGAATGGACCCTTAGCTTTTTAGTCTAGGGGGCACTTCAGGCTTATAATGGTGGCCAGGAATGGCAGCTTTACATCAATTCATCAGGCAGATCTCACATGTTTAAGATACTCATCTGATATATATATATCTTAAACATGTGAGATCTGCCTGATGAATTGATGTAAAGCTGCCATTCCTGGCCACCATTATAAGCCTGAAGTGACCCCTAGACTGAAAAGCTAAGGGTCCATGCCATTTGGTGAGTGGGGACACAAGAGGGGGTGTTTTGCACACCTTGAAAACTTTAGAGCACTTTGCTATTGTTACATTTGCTACACCATTAGCGCAAGTATATATATTTAGAATATTTTGTGTTCACAATCCCCACAGAAGCCATAAATCACTGTAGTAGGCATTACTATTACAGTGATCACCTCTAGCTTCCATGCAGCTGCCCTGGTGCTTAGAGAATACGGGAGATCGCTCATTTGGCACGGCCACCACTTAGAGTTCACTTTGCATTTTCTCAATGAATGCAAAGAGTGCTCTGATTGGACGAGGCGGAGAGGCGGTAACATCACGGTAACTGTCAAAGTCATTTAACAACCACTCAAAAGAATTCATACTATTGAGCGTGCAAAAAAAGTAAAGAACAAAGTGAACAACCAAACCACAAGCATTTCCTTTTGTATAACAAATATCTGCACTGCTGAGAATAAAGCCAAATTCTAGATGTATCAAAAATAAAAAAATGAAGCAATAACTACAATTGTCTCCAGAAGCACAAAAATTACATTGAGCACACAAGCACATGGTTAGAAACATTTAAAAACTACCCAAAACAATCTCCCCCATCAGTAAGTGTAAGCTCCATAGACCAGCTGCTAAAAGACTCAATAGGAGTCCTGCACTTGGGTGTTTCAATGCACATAAAACATGAGCAGAAACATATGAAGGAAGAACAAATAGAAACATTGGGAGGGAGCCTAGGCTGCCTCATAAGAGATGGGATTTTTGTAGTGGACCATTTTATCTGTATAATAAGGCAAGCACAAACTCAAAAATATGATAAAAATTACATTTTATTGATTGCAAAACACGTAGTATCTGATATAATAAAATCACGGGCTACAAAGAGTACATTAGAGGTACTTGATACTAAAATCTCTGTTACGCAAAGTGCTGGAGAGATGCTAGAGTATGCGGTAAGCCAACATGTTTCGCAGTTTCCTGCTTCTTCAAGGGCGTCGCTTGCATAGCCAGTCTAGCTATGTACGCCCTACTTTAGGCATTGGTAACTATGATTGGGTAAGCACCTTTATTAGCCAAAGAAAATGTATTTGGATTATGTACTGTAGAAACTATGGCTCCTAATATGAATTTATGTAATTTAGAGATATCGACAGATGCAAGCGACGCCCTTGAAGAAGCAGGAAACTGCAAAACATGTTGGCTTACCGCATACTCTAGCATCTCTCCAGCACTTTGCGTAACAGCGATTTTAGTATCAAGTACCTCTAATGTACTCTTTGTAGCCCATGATTTTATTATATCAGATACTACGTGTTTTGTAATCAATAAAATGTAATTCTTATCATATTTTTGAGTTTGTGCTTGCCTTATTATACAGATAAAATGGTCCACTACAAAAATCCCATCTCTTATGAGGCAGCCTAGGCTCCCTCCCAATGTTTCTATTTGTGATTTAATATTAGGGATTTGGGACCCTTATCTGTATCTGGAAATAATCCAACATTATCTAGTATCTAAATATGAAGGAAGAAGTTCTATATCCATGGCAATAGGATAAATGGGTCATATAACATATCAAGATCCCGGAGTCTCAGCATTATAATCTGTATGATAAAGAGATGGGTGGATGTAATCCAATATGGCGTCGGGACTCCATGCGCATCAGGACTATCTGTGCCTTCCTGTTAAAGTGACAACTGCATCCCTTATTTCTCGCATTGGGCATGGGGGACAGGAAAACATTCCCAGAGGGGGTCACAGAAATAAACAAAACTTTTAAATTTTCCCTCTCTATCCCCCCAAAAAATGTAAATGTGTCTTGTGTAAGCATTTTAAATCGTTTCAACAATCATTCAATAAACACACCACCATCAAGGTCACCACACTGATGGGACTTGGAAATAGTGCATTTCTGGTACATGCACAGAATTACTGGGGTTCCCCACTATCCAGCATTAAACAAGCTAAGAAATCATTGTGAAGCTGGTTATACTGTTCATCACTATTTCAAAAAGCCAACTCCAGGCAACAAGTTCTGGTTCTGCTAAGTGTTTATGCTATCCAGGAAATACTGCAAAAGTGGGAAAGTCAGAATGCTCCCGGGTTGGACAAATATTAAACAATCCTTCCTTTAATCCAGTTATGTATTCATTAAATACATTTTAAATTATGATAGTAGAAGTGCCTAAAATCAGTCTTTACATTAGCTTCCCATATTCCTATGCACTTTAAGAAAAGGCTTTGAAAAGAAAGGGCCGGCACTGTGACCTGACCAGGGTTCTTTTGCTGCAGAAAACAAAGAATCAGGACAGCTGCACTCCAAAAGCATCCAATTTTCTTCCAAATCTAAAAGCACCCAAAAAAGACACTAAAGGCAGAGGAAAGTCAACGCGTTTTGTGCTGTCTCAGCACGAAACGCGTTGACTTTCTTCTCTGTCCTCACAGTGTCTTTTTTGGATGCATTACATTTGGAACAAAATTGGATGCTTTCAGAGTGCAGCCGCCTGGATAATTTGTTTTCTGCAGTGCTTATAGCGATACAAGCTGATTTGGCACCTGAATATTTAATGGGGTGCAGAGGGCAGTGGCTGTAACCCACCCTCGCCCATATCTCACCGGGATTCTTTTGCATTGTGCAGGAGAAGAGTTTACAGAAATTACTTTGTTGGTATGTCGCTGCTCTCTCACTGTCCAGTAAGCAGGTTTGGGGTGGGCAGGTGACCAAACAGTGCTGTTTAACTGTAATCTGGAAAAGTCACAGACCCACCATGGGGTGATTCTAAAAAGGGGCTGCATATGTTAATTTTTGGCATATATACAGTATGCTTTTCAACTGTTGGTTGCTGGAATTAGGAATAGGCAGCATGTATTTTCATACTTGCAAACTGCTTTTCCCAGAGTGCTGCCACTACCACAGCTATACCAAAATGGGAAACATAAGCTTCTAGGAAGGTTGAATGTCTTCCCTCTATATACAGTCTATTTTAAGGCTTAACTTTTAATCTTAATTCAAGTGTTTCTCTGACAGGCTCACTTCTGCATCTTCTGCTTCTTCTGGCCACTCAAACAGAGCAACTGTCCAGAACCAACTGAGATGCCCAACATACCCCCCTGGCTGAATGGGCAAAGTACAGGTTCATTAAAAAGGGATTGTAAGGGTCCAACAGGATTTAGTTTTTTAATCAAGGTAAGGCACAACATGGAGAGCAACAGTAATCAACAATGCTCTTAATGTGTAAGCATGACAGACACAATATTAAAAAAATTACCGATTTCCTCTCCTGTTTCAGCTCCTGGACGAAGCGGATAAGCTCTGTCATAATCTGTGACGACATGTTTTCAGAGATGACTTCATGCTGCCCGGCATAGTCACTCATTTCGTTCAGTGTGTTCTGGAAGGCTTTGCATGATGTGTATCTGCAATATGAACACACAATACAAAACAATGTAGTCAAAAATAAGTTTCTATATTGAAAAAAAAAAAAAAAAAAAGTTTCTATAGAACAGCCTTTCTACCTTTTTTAAACATGGGGGGACCCTTGAAATAGCTGTCAGGTCCCAGGGAACCCCTGCTAAGAAAGGCCCCCTTACATTGGTGGTTAGTGAAGAAATGCCCTTTGTAGTCATTGTAAGACCTCCTTACATTGGTGATCAGTGGATGAGGTGCCCTATTATATTGGTGGTTAGTGAAAAAATGCCCTTTTACAACTGTGGTCTTGTAAGGCTACCTTACATCGATGATCAGTGGGTTTCCTCTTACATCAGTAGCCCAGCAGAAGGACCCACTTACATTGGTTGTCATTGGCCACTTTAAACTTGTGGTCAATGGGAGAAGGGCTTCATTGGCTTACATTGGTAATCAATAGGTGCGGTGTCCTCTTACACTGGTGGTCAGTGGAGAAGTTCCCTCTTACATAGGTAGTCCAAGAGAAGGACACTCTTGCATTGGCTGTCATTGAGACAATGGCCACTTTAAACTGGTGGTCAGTGGGAGATGGGCTCTATGGGCTTACACTGATGATCAATAGGTTTGGTGCCCTCTTACAATGGCGGTCAGTGGTGAAGTTTCCTCTTACACAGGTAACCCAAGAGAAGGGCCCTCTTGCATGTGTTGTCATTGGGAGAATAGGCACTTTAAACTTGTGGTCATTGGGAGAAGGGCTCCATTGGTTTACATGGGTGATCAGTGGGTGTGATGCCTCTCTTACACTGGTGGTCAGTGGAGAAGTTCCCTCTTACATCAGTAGACCAAGAGAAGGGCCCTATTACTTTGGTTGTCATTGAGAAAATGGCCACTTTAAACTGGTGGTCAGTGGGAGAAGGGCTCAACTGGTTTACATTGGTGATCAGTGGGTGCAGTGCCTCTCTTACAATGGTGGTCAGTGGAGAAGCTCCCTCTTACATCAGTAGCTCAAGAGAAGGATCCTCTTACATTGGTTGCCATTGGAAGGATGGCCACTTTAAACTGGTGGTCAGTGGGAGAAGGGCTCCATTACACTAGTGGTAATTGGAAAGAATGCTTCCCTTGCAGATAAGTAACTACTGACAGCAGTATTCATTTTACCTATCTGAGAAGAAGACATTGCTCACAACTCAAGAAACCTCTATAGCAAACTCTGGAGGAACCCCAGGGTTTGACGGAACCCTAGTAAGCAAGTCTGCTCTAGTAGGTTCTGGAGGCAGAACTGCTTAGATTTTTAAATATATTCCTTCAACAAAGTTGTCTCATTTTCTGGAACAGAGAGGGTTGTTAATATGCGAATGAGTCAGAGGATCGAGACATCTAGAATATTGTTTATCTGTGCCCACCCTGTTATAAGGTTACTGGGAGTCATTCAAAGCTATGCAACGCTGGTCCCCACCCATACATCTTCATAACTGACATATAAAGGAGCCAAATATCTTATTGGTTAATGGGAGCAGTATTTGTTTCATTCCTTATTCAGAACTGCCTAAGCAAGACACACGGGTCCCAGTTATTAATACTTCCACATGTGCCTTACTGTTTCAGCACATACAGATAGATCATTATTATCTTACAGAAACTGATATTGCTGTTGTAAAATTGTATGATCCCAAATTACATGAAAACAGTACTCTTCTTAAAAGCCCAGTGCACAATGCATATCCTATCTACCAATTATCCTTTGTAATGACTTGAGCTAACAGTAGTATTGGTGGTCACGTGGCTGCAGAAGTTCTCTCCATATTCAGCACAAGGTCAGACTGGGGGGTGACTGAAGCTGGTGCCCTGCATTTCCCAGCTACTGGACACACCATCACTCTATCCTAGGAATTAATGCAAAGTCAACAGGGAATGTTGGGCCTTGAAGACTGAAGGGGATCATCCTTGACTTTCTATTTGTAAAAAAGTGGCCGACTATGGATGCCAGTTGTCAGAATACAATAGCCGGCACTGCATATTTCTCCATGTAAGCTGGGGATGGGGAAATCAAGTGAACTCTCTTGGTAAGCCCAAGGGCCTGAACAAGAGAAATGTAACATGTATGGCAAGCTTAAGCCCCGGTTCACACAGGGGCGGCACGACTTGCAGGTCGCCTCACCGAGGCGACCTGCACACGACTTCCACGGCGACTTGCAAAACGACTTCTGTATAGAAGTCAATGCAAGTCGCCTGAAGTCGCCCCAGAAATGCTACAGGAACCTTTTTCTAAGTCGGAGCGACTTGCGTCGCTCCTATTAGAATGGTTCCGTAGTACAGGTAGGGAGGCGACTTGTCAGGCGGCTAGGTCGCCTGACAAGTCGCCCCTGTGTGAACCGGCATTTAGTCAGAGTCAATAAAATAGCTTATCTATCCCAGACCAAGTAGCTACAGGGGTCTCAAACTGGTGGCCCTCAAGCTGTTGCAAAACTAGAAGTCCCATCATGCCTCTGCCTGTGGGAGTTACGCTTGTAATTGTCAGCCTTGCAATGCCTCATGGGACTTGTAGTTTCGCAACAGCTGGAGGGCCGCCAGTTTGAGACCCCTGAGCTACATTATCAATCTCTACATTTTGTAGAATACATTCAGAAAACGCAAGCAGGCAACACTATGTCAAACGGTACTAAAAGGTAAACACTGCCATAATAACCTCAACATTTTTGCTCACTGAAAATACATTTTATTTTTACTTAAAAATTAAGCTCTGCTCATTTGCACAGGGCTCATGGGCTCTGCCAACAGGTAAAGAGACCCTGTCACCAGACTATTAATTTCACTTCTTCCTATAAGATTATATGTATAGTTATTGCATTTTATCAGGGATGCACAAATCATATCGCCCGACACCCGGGACGTGCAGTTTCGGGTATCGGGTAGGTGGTTTTTATTTACATTTAGCCCTGCTACGGGTAAGCAGTAGGGTTTACTTTTTTCTTTTTGCCCCTTATTGGGGCGGACACTGGAGCTTGATTTGGCTGCTCAGCATGCGCTTGTACTGAGCACCCAAGTGTTTCCGTGTGCGAGGGTAACCTGAAGAAATTCAATTTCTGGGTTTTTTTCTCATTGAGCCCAGCGCCTCAATTACTCGCTCAGCAGATGCGCTTCTGGTGAGCGCTAAGAGAGCCAGACACTCCCCTTTACTGATGAGCACCCAATCAGTGCTCGTCACACTGCAAGGTCTCTCCCCTTCCTGTTTGTGCCCCGATGCGGTGCTGGAGACAGGCAGGGAAACAAGTAAGAGATAAACAGCGCAATGTTAAAAACATTAAAAGTTTGAGTCACCATAAAACCCCTTTCCTTTTTAAAAGGCCCAGATATTCCTAAAAGCCCCTCTGCCTAATAAAAAATATCAACCTTTCATATTTTCCATACAGGCAAAGCCATTTCAAGATGTAAAGAGACATACAGTCAGGTCCATAAATATTGGGACATCGACACAATTCTAATCTTTTTGGCTCTATAAATCACCACATTGGGTTTGAAATGAAATGAACAAGATGTGCTTTAACTGCAGACATTCAGCTTTAATTTGAGAGTATTTACATCCAAATCAGGTGAACGGTGTAGGAATTACAACAGTTTGTATGTGTGCCTCCCACTTTTTAATGGACCAAAAGTAATGGGACAGATTAACAATCATCCATCAAACTTTCACTTTTTAATACTTGGTTGCAAATCCTTTGCAGTCAATTACAGCCTGAAGTCTGGAAGGCATAGACATCACCAGACGCTGGGTTTCATCCCTGGTGATGCTCTGCCAGGCCTCTACTGCAACTTTCTTCAGTTCCTACTTGTTCTTGGGGCATTTTCCCTTCAGTTTTGTCTTCAGCAAGTGAAATGCATGCTCAATCGGATTCAGGTCAGGTGATTGACTTGGCCATTGCATAACATTCCACTTCTTTCCCTTAAAGTCTTTGGTTGCTTTCGCAGTATGCTTCGGGTCATTGTCCATCTGCACTGTGAAGTGCCGTCCAATGAGTTCTGAAGCATTTTGCTGAATATGAGCAGATCATATTGCCCGAAACACTTCAGAATTCATCCTGCTGCTTTTGTCAGCAGTCACATCATCAATAAATACAAGAGAACCAGTTCCATTGGCAGACATACATGCCCACGCCTTGACACTTCCACCACCATGCTTCACTGATGAGGTGGTATGCTTTGGATCATGAGCAGTTCCTTTCCTTCTCCATGCTCTTCTCTTCCCATCACTCTGGTACAAGTTGATCTTGGTCTCATCTGTCCATAGGATGTTGTTCCAGAACTGTGAAGGCTTTTTTAGATGTTGTTTGGCAAACTCTAATCTGGCTTTCCTGTTTTTGAGGCTCACCAATGGTTTACATCTTGTGATGAACCCTCTGTATTCACTCTGGTGAAGTCTTCTCTTGATTGTTGACTTTGGCACACATACACCTACCTCCTGGAGAGTGTTCTTGATCTGGCCAACTGTTGTGAAGGGTGTTTTCTTCAGTTTTCTTCACCACAGAAAGAATTCTTCGGTCATCCACCACAGTTGTTTTCCGTGGTCTTCAGGGTCTTTTGGTGTTGCTGAGCTCACCGATGCGTTCTTTCTTTTTAAGGATGTTCCAAACAGTTGATTTTGGCCACACCTAATGTTTTTTGCTATCTCTCTGATGGGTTTGTTTTGTTTTTTCAGGCTAATGATGGCTTGGTTCACTGATAGTGACAGCTCTTTGGATCTCATATTGAGAGTTGACAGCAATAGATTCCAAATGCAAATAGCACACTTGAAATGAACTCTGGACCTTTTTATTTGCTCCTTGTAAATGGGATAATGAGGGAATAACACACACCTGGCCATGGAACAGCTGAGCAGCCAATTGTCCCATTACTTTTGGTCCCTTAAAAAGTGGGAGGCACATATACAAACTGTTGTAATTCCTACACCGTTCACCTGATTTGGATGTAAATACCCTCAAATTAAACCTGAAAGTCTGCAGTTAAAGCACATCTTGTTCGTTTCATTTCAAATCCATTGTGATAATGTATAGAGCCAAAACGATTGGAATTGTGTCGATGTCCCAATATTTATGGACCTGACTGTACATCCATTGAAAATCCCTAGTAAAAAAACTGTCTTCTTCAGTAGTATTATAACTGAATTAGACAGTTGTCTTGTTTTTATTAAAATACCAAAATACGGTTTTGGTTTAAAAAAAAAAAAAACATTTTATCAGGACAAGTAGATTGTCATGAGGGACATGTAGATCGGACCCCAATTTAGTCCCTTGGACAAGCAGTTTAAAAAAAAAAAAAATGCCCACACCCCTGTTTATGGATGTTATATACTTATAAAACCCTCCCCGGTGTAGGCACCCAAAAGTCCTGAGACTGCTGCTGGGTGTTGCCATCTTGGATGTGATGTCAGCAGACCCAGAGCTGTCACTCCTATCACACTCTATAGCAGGGTGCCTTCTGAGCTCATCGGGGCACTGCATAGCATCCCATATTTTTACACAGTGTCATGCATTCCCATGTGCTGTTAGGGAACTCTAATGTAAAGGTAGGGAGGCTAAGGAATCTGATGTAAATAGGGGACTCTTATCTGTAAGAGGGGTTACTGATATGATGGTGGGACCTCATTTTAGACTGGGCTGTAGAGCTGCACAATTAATCGTCAAGAATCGTTATTGCGATCTTGACTAAAGTGTTTCACAATTCTTTCTATGCAAAGAATTCTCTCTGCTCTTCTGAAGCCACAACCCTCAAATGAAAGGAAGAGAAAAACTGGGCAGTCTGTCAAGAATCAAAACATTCTTTATCAGTTGAACATAAGTATAAACATTGTAACAATTTGTCAATGGAATAGACTTCCTGTGTAAGTGAAAAAAGTTTAACCACTTAAACACTAAACCTTTTTCTGACATTTGTTGGTTTCAAGTAAATATAATTTTTTTTGCTAGAAAATTACTTAGAACCCCCAAACATATATATTTTTTTAGTAAGACACCCTAGAGAATAAAATGGTGGTTGTTGCAATATTTTATGTCACACTGTATTGGAACGGCGGTCTTTCAAATGCAATTTTTTTGGAAAAAATTACTTTAATAAATTTAAAAAAAAAATCTAACCAGTAAAGTTAGCCCATTTTTTTTTTTGTATAATGTGAAAGATTTTACGTTGCGAGAATTGTGAGAGAATTGTTATTTTTTTAATTCTAAGCAAAAAAATCGTGATTCTCATTTTGGCCAGAATCGTGCAGCTCTACTGGGCTGCCTCAAGATTTTGCATATTTTTAGAGGGTGCCTTGACTAAGAGGTTGAGAATTACTGCTCTATAGTATGCGCTTCTGCTTTTCCCCTGGCTGCTACATAAAAAGTTAAAGAGGAACTGCAGTCTGCTAACACAATTTGTAATAAAAGAAATCTTTGCCATTCTGAAGCTTCCCTCCAACCACTTTGCATATTATTTTATATATACTGGGATTCTGTACTTGCCAAATATTCTCCAGAAATCTCCCTTCACTAAGTCTGGCTGCAATCACTTTAACTGTGGGCAGCTGAAGCTGCTGCCTGTTTACTTCCTGGATTTACAGACACACAGAGGCACATCTCCAGCTCTGCAGCTCTCATTGGCCCTCTTATGACTCATCCCCCCTCCGTTCCTGGCAAACTCTCACAAGAGTGAGAGAGAGAGAGCTGTGCATGATATCATAAGCCTAGGCTAATGACCAGACAAGAAGCTGAAAGTGGCCTGTATAAGGTATTTACTGGCAGAAAAAAATGTTTTACTATCCAAAGTTAAAACAACAAGGGCAGAAGATTTAATAGATGGAAAGATGAAAAATGACTGAAGTTCCACTTTACGTCAGGAGGTAAGGGGAGATGGAGCTTGGCCAGCACAGAAAACAATTAGACACTTACAGAAGACGAGACGACTAGAAAGGAGGGAGAGGGCTGTTTTGAATTGACTTGAGAATTGACTAGTTATTTTTCTAGAAAACTCAACTGCGCATTCAAGTGAAAAAGAAAATCATTTATGGAAAGGAAAAACACGCTAGTAAGCTTTTCAAATATTTCAACAAAACTGCTCACAGCGCTGCCCCTTTAAATGTTCTGCGTCTACTATATATAAGTAGCAATGTTTATATCCCCATATGCACATTCATAAGTACTCTCAATGATATGTGCTTAAATACTGCGTGTGTCACTCATGACTTTACCCCTTTAAATGTACATACAAATCATATAGCCGTGATAACATACAAGCCCTCAGAGGTTTGCTAGAGAACCTTAGTGAACAAACAGCATCATGAAGGCCAAGGAGCACACCAGACAGGTCATGGATAAAGTTGTGGAGAAGTTTAAAGCAGGGTTAGGTTATAAAAAAATATCCCAAGATTTGAACGTCTCACAAAGCACTGTTCAATCCATCATCTGAAAATGGAAAGAGTATGGTACAACTGCCAACCTACCAAGACATGACCGTCCACCTAAATTGACAGGCCGGGCAAGAAGAGCATTCATCAGAGAAGCAGCTAAGAGGCCCATGGTAACTCTGGAGGAGATGCAGAGATCCACAGCTCAGGTGGGAGAATCTGTCCACACTATTAATCGTGCTCTCCACATATCTGGTCTTTATGGAAGAGTGGCAAGAAGAAAGCCATTGTTGAAAGAAAGCCATAAGAAGTCCTGTTTGCAGTTTGTGAGAAGCCATGTGGGGGACACAGCAAACATGTGGAAGAAGGTCTTCTGGTTAGATGAGCCCAAAATTTAACTTTTTGGCCTAAAAGCAAAATGCTATGTGTGGCAGAAAACTAACACTGCACATCACCCTGAACACACCATCCCCACCGTGAAATATGGTGGTGGCAGCATCATGTTGTGGGAATGCTTTTCTTTAGCGGGGACAGGGAAGCTGGTCAAAGTTGATGGGAAGGTGGAGGGAGCCAAATACAGGGCAATCTTAGAAGAAAACCTGTTATGCCCCGTACACACGGTCGGACTTTCCGACAGAAAATGTGTGATAGGACCCTGTTGTTGGAAATTCCGACCGTGTGTAGGCTCCATCACATATTTTCCATCGGATTTTCCAACACACAAAGTTTGAGAGTTTGCTATAAAATTTTCCGACAACAAAATCCGTTGTCGGAATTTCCGATCGTGTGTACACAAATCCGACGCACAAAGTGCCACGCATGCTCAGAATAAATAAAGAGATGAAAGCTATTGGCTACTGCCCCGTTTATAGTCCTGATGTACGTGTTTTACGTCACCACGTTCAGAATGATCGGATTTTCCGACAACTTTGTGTGACCGTGTGTATGCAAGACAAGTTTGAGCCAACATCCGTCGGAAAAAATCCTAGGATTTTGTTGTCGGAATGTCCGATCAATGTCCGACCGTGTGTACGGGGTATTAGAGTCTGCAAAAGACTTGAGACTGGGGCGGAGGTTCATCCTTCAGCAGGACAACGACCCTAAACATACAGCCAGAGCTACAATGGAATGGTTTGGATCAAAGCATATTCATGTGTTAGAATCCAATTGAGAATCTGTGGCAAGACTTGAAAATTGCTGTTAATAGACGTTCTCCTTTCAGTCTGACAGAGCTTGAGCTATTTTGCAACAGAAGAATGGGCAAAAATGTCACTTTCTAGATGTGTAAAGCTGGTAGAGACATCCCCAAAAAGACTTGCAGCTGTAATTGCAGAGAAAGGAGGTTCTACAAAGTATTGACTCAGGGGGGCTGAATACAAATGCACGCCACACTTTTCACATGTTTGTAAAAATGTTTGAAAACCATTTATCATTTTCCTTCCACTTCACAATTATGTGCCATTTTGTTTTGGTCTTTAACATTGATGGCGAACCTTGGCACCCCAGATGTTTTGGAACTACATTTTCTATGATGCTCAGGCACTCTGCAGTGTAGTTGAGCATCATCGGAAATGTAATTCCAAAACATCTGGGGTGCCAAGGTTCGCCATCACTGGTCTATCACATAAAATCTAAATAAAATACATTTACACTTTTGGTTACACAAGCCAAACAATGCACAATGTTACAAACAATTTTCCTTATCTTCTGTGTTGTTTAAATACTACATTATTGTGTAGAAGACAAATAATCATTCACACTTAGTCCATCCATGATCCTATAGTGTGATTACAAAAGTGCAATCTCTCGTGTTGAAATGAATCACTCCTGTGTAGCGCAGACACAATATCGTGCCCCCTCTCTTGTGCCCACACTCACCAAAACAATATAGATCAAGTGCACTTCAAATACTGGTGTGTCTGGATAACCAGATGCTGTATATGTGTTCTCCTGGTGTGTCCTCTCTTCCATTCCGTTCCTCTGTCCTTCCAAGCTATGTAGAAGCCAGGATGTTTCTCATGGGTGAAGGAACAAAAAAAGGGAATGCTCCTATAGTGTAAATCTACTTTATTAAAACAAAAACAAAAAAAAAACAGGTTTCATTCGTTGACAAATGTTACAAAAACAAATCAGATTGACTCGTAAGCGCCTCTCGAGTCGGATATGACGTCACTGGTAAAAACCCTGCCTAACGCTTTTCGCCCCTCTCACTGGGCGTCTTCAGAAGTCTTCTGAAAACGCCTACTGGTAGAAGCGAAACACGTTAGGTGGGGTTTTCATTAGTGACATCATACCTGACTCGAGAGGCACACGCCAGCACGAGTTAATGTGATCTGTGTTTGTAAAATTTGTCAACAAGGGAGTGCAACCTGTTCATTTAAAACTATGCTTTAATAAAGTAAATTTACACTATGGGAGCATTCCCTTGTTTGTTCCTTCACCCAGGCTTCTACGTAGCTTGGAACAACAGAGGAAAGGAGTGGAGGAGAGGACATCTGAGGAGAACACATACTGTATATCTGGTTATCCAGACATACCAGTATTTGAAGTGACCTTGATATTTATTGTATTGGTGAGTGTGGGCACAAAAAGAGGGGGCACAATATTGTGTCTGCACTGCACAGGGGTGATTCGTTTCAGCACGAGAGACTGCACTTTTGTAATCACACCAAAGGATCACGGATGGACTAATTGTGAATGATTATTTGTCTTCGGCTGCATTCACACATTGGTCTGGTGGCAGATTTATTTCAAAACACCCAGGGGTGAATGTCAAATCGCACAACGCAAATTTCAGAAACGCAGTGCAGTTCTGCCATGATTGTCCCGCTGCAATCCCGGCAAACCACATTGCGTAAAGCTGGTCACCAAAAAAAAAAAGTTCAGGAGCTTCTTTTGAGCGACATGCTTCACGCTAAGCGGTTTGCCGCGACTGTAGTGCAGCAGAACCGCACCGCATTTTTAGGTGCCATTCAAATACACAACTGAAATGTGCGCTGTGCGATTTGTTATTCACACCTCAGCGTTTTGAAATCGCAGGGAGAATTGTGGCAAATCTGCCCGTGGTTCAAAATGCCCAGGTGTGAATGCATCCTTATGCACATTGATGTAGTATTTAAACAACACTGAAGATTAGGAGAATTGTTTGTAACATTGTGGATTATATGTTGTCACACCTAAATGATTTTTATGTACATTTAAAGGGGTAATGTCTTGAGTGACACATATAGTATTTAGGCACATTATATCATTGAGAGCACTTATAAATGTGCATATTAGGATATAAACATTGCTACTTATATATAGTAGACTCAGACAATTTAAAGGGGCGGTGCTGAGTTTTATTGAAATATTTTGAGGTGTATGCCTTACTAACAGCAGTAAACCCACCAGCGACGGCCGGTCCATACGGGGCGCTGCCCCCCTAATCTCCATGCGTTGCCCCCTAATCTCCATGCGTTGCCCCCTAATATCCATGCGGTGAGCTGGACTCAAGACTTCTATGAGGTTTTTTGTTTTTTTTTAACCTGAGGCTCTAATTGGCTTCAAAAAGGTTGGGCTCGGGGCGAACCCACCCACTTGTGACATTAGCGAATCAATATCCTCCCAGCCAATCAGGACAAGAGGCGTATCTTAAGACCAGATCAGCCGCGACCTGGATAGGGTAAGGGTAGACATGATGGTGGGTTGTTTACCCCCCCCCCCCCAAAAAAAAAATTAGCCCAAGTTCTCACTGATGCGGGTTAGAAATTGTGCGAGTTCAGTTCGGCAATGCAGTCCGACTTCGTAATCATGCACACGTGTCTATTCAAATCACCCCCCAAAGTCATCAAAAGTAGAACAGGAACTACTTTTGGGAATCGGTGCGGCGCTGCAAAGTCGGCGTCGCACCGATATGGACGTGCCATTGCCAGCAATAGCCGCTGATTTGGCATGCGATTTGACATGTCAAATCGCATGCCAAATCGGCCCAATGTGAACGTGGGCTAATATTAGAAGTCCACACATAATTTTACCATAGCTCAATTATTCTAACAACATAAGAGGGGTATATAGGGGAGTAGCATTTTAAATATCATTTTTAAGTGAACAGATGGAGAAGGGCAGCGCTGTAACCTTTTAGTTGATAAGCTTTTCAAATACTTGATTTATGCTTGCAGTTTTTTAAATAGGTCACAGGGTCTCTTTAAAGGATATCTTTACTTTGATATAGTTATCCAGTAATCCCTCTCCCGATTACACCCGAAAGTTTATTTACATGTCCACACTCTTGCCAGATCTATATAGTGTGACCAAGGAAGAGCTGAACAGACGTTGCTGAAAACTCCCCTGGCTGATCCAGTTCTTCTATCCCATTTATTCATATAAAGAGGCCGTCTATTGTGTATCCCAATGATAGATAGCCTCTCTACGGAAACAAATGGGATTTTTTCTGCACATACACAGAAGTGAGGGGGCTCCCCGTGATCTGCACAGAGTGGATCCGGCAGAATCCATAACAATGGGGGCTGGTATGGGGGTAAATTAAAGGAATACATTATGAAAGTAATCTGTCAAGCAATAAGAAAAATAGTTAGGTGTAACTTGCAGTGTTGCTCTGAGAAGTGAAAGAAAAGAGTGAGGAAATTCCAGAAATAAATCTGGGGGTACAGAGCAAGTGACGAGGCTCACATAGGTTTTTACTCTAATTTCAATTGTATATTCTTGCAGTAGCTCTTGATTTTCACAGATTGTAAACTAGTGATAGACATGGTAAATACAATTAAACTAACAACACAGCCTCATATGGGAGGTGCTCACCCTAGGCTGGCGAGATTGATTTTACTCCTCCCTGTGCAGTGTGGTGGCCTGGCACTGCCGGACTTATTACTGGGCGGCCATCTTAGTCACTACTCGTTAGTGGTTTACGCATTCTTGAGCTAATGTGGCGGTGTGCCTTGAGGCTGCCACTCTGGGTTCCCTCCAGGAGTTTGGGAAATTGGTCTATAGGGGTCCTCGGGCTTACCCTACTTTGCCACACCCCACTAGGGCTACGGATCGGGTCTGGGCTGTAGCTAGGAGGAGATTTCTTCAGCCACATAAATGGTCTCCATTCAGCCCGCAATGGGGCAACACCAACCTCCCCCATTTTTGTTCCCTACCTGACCCTCAACTTTGGGCCAGGTACGGTATTAAGACTCTGTGAGATGTGTTCTCAGCAGTCACCCTGCTTTCCATTCCAGACCATAGGGCCAAATTAAAACTGCCAGGCTGGATGATATTCCGATACTTTCAATTGCACCATGCCGCAGGAACTCAGTTTCCTGTTTCTCCGAGCCTTACTATGGACTCTATTGAGGAACTTCTGGCTCAAGAATCGCTGCCCAAACCCCTGTCTGCTCTTTACCTGGATTTGCTTAGCATTGACTCCCCTAAAATGGAACGACTGTGGGATCTGTGGAAGACTGACCTTCCTGACCTTGATAGAGAGGACTGGGAGAACTGTCTTGAGGATAGTACCAAACTGTTAATTTCCTCATGGGACAAATTAATTCAGATTAAATATCTCCATAGATCGCCAGAGCGTACCCGCTGTGGGGATGGTATAGGTACATATCTTCACATGTTCTGGAGTTGTCCGGGGGTGGCTCATTTCTGGAGGGAGATGGTTGAACTTATCAATTTCCATCTTCAGTTGGCCCTTCTGATCACTCCTGAACTGATATTATTAGGAATTCAGGATGATGAACAGAGGCCTAGATGCACTAAACTGCTAATCTCTTATCTGTTTTATTATGCTAAAAGATAAATTGTACTCAAGTGGAATACCGGTCCCTCCCCCCCTCCGTAGCTTCTTAGAAAAAGTCTATTAACGCTGTTCCTCCCATGTATAAGTCATATCAGCAGGAACTGCCCTAAAAAGTTTAATAGGGTGTGCAGCCATGGACTGCGTAGGTGAAGAGGGTTCTCCTCTTGCACATTGTATACCTTTCGGTGTGGCTGTGATACCCTCCGAATATGTTCTTGAATGTCTTTGAGGATGGGCACTGTTATCATAAATTTTCTGTTAAGCTTTGTCTACGCCTAACTTCTGTTATGGGGACTTTTTTAGTTTGGGGTGGGATTTTTCACGTGGGGGTTCGCATTTTAAGCCCTAACAGACCCAAAAAATGGCTTTGTATGTATTGGGTGGGGGTGAGGGGTATTTTTTTTGTTTTGGGTTAAACTCTTGCAGCTGCAATGTAAATTTGTAAATTTTCTCTAAAGCCGTACATCTTTGAAGCAGCATTTTTGTATACATGCTACAGATGCACCACTTTACAGGCAGAGTAAGCCCCCCCCCCCCCCCCCCCCCCCCCAAGTTACTAGCTTTTAAGCAACTTTGCATTTTTAAAGGCACTTCTCCTTGTTTCGTTTTAAGGGTTGTCCAAATTGGAGACACTGATATATGTCCAGGGTGGGACCTGGGCCCCCATACCTATTTTAAGGCCAATAACTAGAATATAAGCCAGCCAAGTTGGGACTCAGAAAATTAACAAGTCAGTTCCCATAGACTGCAATGGTATTTGTTGTATAACTTTCACCCATGTTAGGCTCTTTGTTTGCCCCCTGGACTGGGGGGTGCTTGTCCCATCTGTAATTTTGTAGCATGCTGGATGATAATTTTGGACAGGGGGGTGGCTTATTTTGTGCTAGCTGCATTTGGGTTGTTCCGGACATGCTCAGGGACTTTGGGGTTTTTTTTTTGTGCTTTTTGTGTGTGAACAGCACTTGGTTTTTTCTAGGCATGCTCAGAGAGTGTGCACATTGGGTGAACTTGCATTTTGTGTGTTTCATGGACTGTGCATGTGTTTTCAATTGCCTAATTAGCACACAAACCTATAAAGCTTGCAGATTGCATTCTTTACCTTGCCCTGAAAAGAGGCGTGTGTGTTTCATTTTTTTGCAAAATCTTCCTCAAGTTGTTGTGACTACTAAATGTTTAAATAATAGCAATTTTAATTCCTGTTAATTTCCTCTGCGCAATGGTCAGACCTCAAAACCATATTTTGTTAGTGTCTCAAATTAACATACATGTGCGTTTTTGATTTCCTTGTTCTTTTCCAAGTTCTGTTTTGTTGACCAATACAATTTGTAGCAATTTTTTATGTTTTATGTGTTTTGTTAATAATTTGTTTTGCAGCTGCATGCTCAATCCAAGTAATACATTTTACACCCCCCCCCCCCCCCTCAAACAATTTTCATGCAATAGATTTCCCAGCTGCAGCTTAACTAGGCTGATTGGCATGCCAAAACAAAAGGTGTGATTTGTCTAAGAGCTACTTTCCTGGTGCCTTCATGGTAGCATATGCATGAATTGTGTGACCTCCCTGAGTAAGGGCAGTCGCTGGCTTTCCGGTAAGTCTCTTGTCTCTCCATGGTGACGGGTTTCACGTGGTCAAGTTTATTTTCTATGCTTCACATTTCATGAATGATCCACCTCACTGAACTCACACTGCACTAGGATCTTAATCCATGAACTTAAGTCACTTATAAAATACAGTATATGGATATGTGTATTTTGTGCACTTCATGATGCATTGGACTTTCACCTCTTAATTTTTTGTTGTGCATTGTAATGATTTTACATGATTAATGTTTAATAATCATGGTTAATATTTGCACTTTAACCGGTTCAATACAGGGCAATTTCACCACCTTCCTTCCCAGGCCAATTTTTAGTTTTCAGCGCTGTCGCACTTTAAACGTCAATTGCGCGGTCGTGCGACGTTGTACCCAAAAAAATTGATGTCTTTTTTCACCACAAATAGAGCTTTCTTTTGGTATTATTTGATCGCCTCTGCGGTTTTTATTTTTTGCGCTTTAAACAAAAGAAGAGCAACAATTTTGAAAAAAAAACAATATTTTTTACTTTTTGCTATAATAAATATCCCAATTTTTTTTTTTAAAAACAAAATTTTTCCTCAGTTTCGGCCGATACGTATTCTTCTACATATTTTTGGTAAAAAAAATCGCAATAAGCGTATATTGATTGGTTCGCGCAAAAGTTATAGCGTCTACAAAATACGGGATAGATTTATGGCATTTTTTTTTTTAAAAAAAATTATTTATTTTTTTAGCGGCGATCGCGATTTTTTTTCGTGACTGCGACATTATGGCGGACACATCGGACACTTTTGACACATTTTTGGGACCATTCACATTTATACAGCGATCAATGCTATAAAATTGCATTGATTACTGTGTAAATGTGACAGGCAGTGAAGGGGTTAACCACTAGGGGGCGGGGAGGGGTTAAGTATGTTTCCTAGGGAATGATTCTAACTGAAGGGGGAGGGGACTCACAAGGGGAGGAGACCGATCAGTGTTCCTCCGTTCTGGGAACACAGATCGCTCTCCTCAAAGCTGACAGGCTGTGGATCTGTGTGTTTACACACACAGATCCACATGCCGGCCCGGTTAACGGGCAATCGCGGGTGCCCGGCGGACATCGGCACCGGGTCCCGAGCAACGCGGCGGGCGCGCGCCCCCTAGACGGCCTGGAATCCCAGGACATCATATGACGTCCACCCAGGATGGGAGATCCCATCCCAGGACGTCATATGACTATAGCTGGGTATTGAAGTGGTTAAAGTGGCGGGCCACCCTGAAAAAAAGAAATCACCAAAAATCCTAAAAAAAAGATAAAAAAGAACATTTGAAAAAAAAAAAAAAATTAAACTTACCTAAACCCTTGTTGCTAGGCAGTCTTCCTAATCTGCCTCTTCCTATTCCGCAGCGTGTTCTTCTCCTCGGTGAGCGGCCCCGTTGTCTTCTGGGAACTGTGTGTGTTCCCAGAACACCACGGGGCCATTCACAGTGCGGAGCGCCGCTCGCGCGTGCGCAGTAGGAAGCTGGCAGTTAAGCCGCAAGGCTCCACTGCCTGTTTCCCTTTCCTAGGATGGCGGTGCCGGGACCCGAGAGCCGAGGAACGGGTCGGCCTTGGGCGGCCGACATCGCGGGCACCCAGGACAGGTAAGTACTTATTTAAAGTCAGCAGCTACAGTGTTTGTAGCTGGTGACTTTTAAATTTTTTTTTTCATGCCGGAATCCCGCTTTAATATCTAGTTTTGGTACATGCATATCTGTATCAACCAATTTTAATTTTATAGCGCTTCACTTTTTGTCATATATCTGCTTCTGTGCCTACTATCTGGGTTATAGTGCTTAGCTGCTGTATGCTATTGTTATTTTATTATAGAGCGGATATTTCTCCTATTTTTACTTATATATCTACAGATGTAGGTTCTTGTGTCCACCAGCAGAGAGAAGTTGGGTAGATGCCACACTCCCAATTCTGAAGACATAATAATGGTCTAGCACAGGGGTCTTCAAACTACGGCCCTCCAGTTGTTCAGGAACTACAATTCCCATCATGCCTAGTCATGTCTGTGAATGTCAGAGTTTTACAATGCCTCATGGGATGTGTAGTTCCGCAACAGCTGGAGAGCCGTAGTTTAACCACTTCAGCCCCGGAAGGTTTTACCCCCTTCCTGACCAGAGCACTTTTTACAATTCGGCACTGCGTCGCTTTAACTGCTAATTGCGCGGTCATGCAATGCTGTACCCAAACGAAATTTGCGTCCTTTTCTTCCCACAAATAGAGCTTTCTTTTGATGGTATTTGATCACCTCTGCCGTTTTTATTTTTTGCGCTATACACGGAAAAAGACCGAAAATTTTGAAAAAAAATGATATTTTCTACTTTTTGTTCTAAAAAAAATCCAATAAACTCAATTTTAGTCATACATTTAGGCCAAAATGTATTCGGCCACATGTCTTTGGTAAAAAAAATGTCAATAAGCGTATATTTATTGGTTTGCGCAAAAGTTATAGCGCCTACAAACTAGGGTACATTTTCTGGAATTTACACAGCCTTTAATTTATGACTGCCTATGTCGTTTCTTGAGGTGCTAAAATGGCAGGGCAGTACAAAACCCCCACAAATGACCCCATTTTGGAAAGTAGACACCCCAAGGAATTTGCTGAGAGGCATGTTGAGCCCATTGAATATTCATTTTTTTTGTCCCAAGTGATTGAATAATGACAAAGAAAAAAAAAAAATTACAAAAAGTTGTCACTAAATGATATATTGCTCACACAGGCCATGGGCATATGTGGAATTGCACCCCAAAATACATTCAGCTGCTTCTCCTGAGTATGGGGATACCACATGTGTGGGACTTTTTGGGAGCCTAGCCGCGTACGGGGCCCCGAAAACCAATCACTGCCTTCAGGATTTCTAAGGGCGTACATTTTTGATTTTACTCCTCACTACCCATCACAGTTTTGAAGGCCATAAAATGCCCAGATGGCATAAACCCCCCCCCAAATGACGCCATTTTGGAAAGTAGACACCCCAAGCTATTTGCTGAGAGGCATATTGAGTCCATGGAATATTTTATATTTTGACACAAGTTGCGGGAAAGTGACAAATTTTTTATCTTTTTATTTTTTTTTGCACAAAGTTGTCACTAAATGATATATTGCTCACACAGGCCATGGGCATATGTGGAATTGCACCCCAAAATACATTCTGCTGCTTCTCCTGAGTACGGGGATACCACATGTGTGGGACTTTTTGGGAGCCTAGCCGCGTACGGGGCCCCGAAAACCAATCACTGCCTTCAGGATTTCTAAGGGCGTACATTTTTGATTTTACTCCTCACTGCCTATCACAGTTTCGGAGGCCATGGAATGCCCAGGTGGCACAAACCCCCCCCAAATGACCCCATTTTGGAAAGTAGACACCCCAAGCTATTTGCTGAGAGGCATGGTGAGTATTTTGCAGCTCTCATTTGTTTTTGAAAATAAAGAAAGACGAGAAAAAAAAAATTTTTTTTTCTTTTTTCAATTTTCAAAACTTTGTGACAAAAAGTGAGGTCTGCAAAATACTCACTATACCTCTCATCAAATAGCTTGGGGTGTCTACTTTCCAAAATGGGGTCATTTGGGGGTTTTTTTTGCCACCTGGGCATTCCATGGCCTCCGAAACTGTGATAGGCAGTGAAGAGTGAAATCAAAAATTTACAGCCTTAGAAAGCCTGAAGGCGGTGCTTGGTTTTCGGGGTCCCGTACGCGGCTAGGCTCCCAAAAAGTATCACACATGTGGTGTCCCCGTACTCAGGAGAAGCAACAGAATGTATTTTGGGGTGTAATTTCACATATTCCCATGGCATTTTTGAGCAATATATCATTTAGTGACAACTTTGCGCAAAAAAAAATAAAAAAAATAAAAAATTGTCTCTTTCCCGCAACTTGTGTCACAATATAAAATATTCCATGGACTCAACATGACTCTCAGCAAATAGCTTGGGGTGTCTACTTTCAAAAATGGGGTCATTTGGGGGGTTTTGAACTGTCCTGGCATTTTATGCACAACATTTAGAAGCTTATGTCACACATCACCCACTCTTCTAACCACTTGAAGACAAAGCCCTTTCTGACACTTATTGTTTACATGAAAAAATAAATTTTTTTTGCAAGAAAATTACTTTGAACCCCCAAACATTATATATTTTTTAAAGCAAATGCCCTACAGATTAAAATGGTGGGTGTTTCATTTTTTTTTTCACACAGTATTTGCGCAGCGATTTTTCAAACGCATTTTTTGGGGAAAAAACACACTTTTTTACATTTTAATGCACTAAAACACACTATATTGCCCAAATGTTTGATGAAATAAAAAAGATGATCTTAGGCCGAGTACATGGATACCAAACATGACATGCTTTAAAATTGCGCACAAACGTGCAGTGGCGACAAACTAAATACATTTTTAAAAGCCTTTAAAAGCCTGTACAGGTTACCACTTTAGATTTACAGAGGAGGTCTACTGCTAAAATTACTGCCCTCAATCTGACGTTCGCGGTGATACCTCACATGCATGGTGCAATTGCTGTTTACATTTGACGCCAGACCGACGCTTGCGTTCGCCTTAGCGCGAGAGCAGGGGGGACAGGGGTGCTTTTTTTTTTTTTTTTTTCTTTATTATTATTATTTTTTTATCTTATTTTTAAACTGTTCCTTTCATTTTTTTTTTTTAAATCATTTTTATTGTTATCTCAGGGAATGTAAATATCCCCTATCATAGCAATAGGTAGTGACAGGTACTCTTTTTTGCAAAAATTGGGGTCTATTAGACCCTGGATTTCTCCTCTGCCCTCAAAGCATCTGACCACACCAAGATCGGTGTGATAAAATGCTTTCCCAATTTCCCAATGGCGCTGTTTACATCCGGCGAAATCTAAGTCATAAAATGCTCGTAGCTTCCGGTTTCTTAGGCCATAGAGATGTTTGGAGCCACTCTGGTCTCTGATCAGCTCTATGGTCAGCTGGCTGAATCACCGGCTGCGATTTCAGGTTCCCTGTTGAGACAGGAGAGCCAGAGAAAAACACGGAAGACGTTGGGGGGGGGGCATTCCCTCCCACTGCTTGTAAAAGCAGTCTAGAGGCTAATTAGCCGCTAGGATTGCTTTTACATGAAAGCCGACCGCTGGCTGAAAAGAATGATACCAAGATGATACCTAAACCTGCAGGCATCATTCTGGTATAACCACTCAAAGTCGTGAATGGCGTACCTGAAGACAAAAAAATGGTTAACAATAAAGCACAGTAAACCGTAAGGTATAAAAAATTGCATACCTGAAAAGCAAACATGATAAAACATAATAACAATAAAACATTGCAGAATAGAATACAGTAAAAAAGAGCAGAACAATAGAGAGAATAGAGAGAGAGAGAACAATAAAACGACAACTATTTTTTTTTTTTTTATATTTTTGTATGTGTTTTTTTTTTTTTTTACACTTTTTTTTGTAACTAACTTTTATAACTGTAACCGGTTCCAGGTTCGGGTCTCTCAAAATGCGATGGCATCTTGGGAGACCCTGTGAAAGTGTGCCTAGTCTGTGGAATGCTGTACCCTATGCTAATACTCAACTAGTGAATGGTAGCGTTCAAAACATTCACCAATGCAAAGACCAGGATTGTCAGGACAGGAGGGACAATAATAGCGGGTGTCACGTCAATATCCGCGCTTGCTGCAGACACAACATCTTTTTTGGGGGGGTTCGCTGGGTAGGGGTACTCGGGAGGACATAAAGAAAATGCCTCTCATGCAGCCGACTGCATTTGGTTGGGGATGTGAATGGGGGAAGTACGGGCGCTGCAGAAGCGGTGGGTTCCCAATTAGGATTGGCGAATGCAGCAGGAAGGGCACTATGGGCACGACGGGCCTGTGTTTGTCTTTTTGGTGGCAGCGGGACACTACTTGAGCTTGCCACCTCGCCAGCTTGAACTGCACTTATGGGACTCGCCACGTCACCAAGTGTTACTGCAGTGCTGGTTTGACTACGACCGGGGTGTACTAGGCCGCTGGCGCTTGCCAGTTCACCAAAACGCTACCAAAAAAACTGTTAGCGATCGCAGGGATCAGGCCTGACTCTGCGAACGCTGCAGTTATGCGTTTAGTGTTTGGTAAGTGTCAGTGATCAATCGATACTGCACTTGGGTGGGCTGGGCTGGGCCGGGCGGAGGGGCAAAACGCAGGTGCTAGTAGGTATCTGGGCTGATCCCGCTAACACTGCGTTTGTGGGAACCCTAAACTGCTGGGGACGCTAGTATAGATCGGATCAGATATTGATCCGATCAGATACTATACCACTAAGGGAGGCGTATGCTGCGTGCGTGGGTGTTAGCGGTACTGGCGCTAATCTGACGCTGCCTGGGGCTGGTGCTTGCCAGTTCACCAAAACGCTACCAAAAAAACTGTTAGCGATCGCAGGGATCAGGCCTGACTCTGTGAACGCTGCAGTTATGCGTTTTAGTCTTTTGTAAGTGACAGATGGATCGATACTGCACTTGGCTGGGCTGGGCCGGGCGGAGGGGAAAAACGCAGGTGCTAGCGGGTATCTGGGCTGATCCCGCTAACACTGCCTGTTTGGGAACCCTAAACTGCTGGGGACGCTAGTATAGATCTGATCGGATCAGATATTGATCCGTACAGATACTATACCACTAAGGGAGGTGTACGGTGCGTGCGTGGGTGTTAGCGCTACTGGCGCTAACCTGACGCTGCCTGGGGCTGGTGCTTGCCAGTTCACCAAAACGCTACCAAGAAAACTGTTAGCGATCGCAGGGATCAGGCCTGACTCTGCGAACGCTGCAGTTATGCGTTTAGAGTTTTGTAAGTGACAGTGATCGATCGATACTGCACTTGGGTGGGCTGGGCCGGGCCGGGCGGAGTGGCAAAACGCAGGTGCTAGTGGGTATCTGGGCTGATCCCGCTAACACTGCGTTTTCGGGAACCCTAAACTGCTGGGGACGCTAGTATAGATCTGATCGGATCAGATATTGATCCGTACAGATACTATACCACTAAGGGAGGCGTATGCTGCGTGCGTGGGTGTTAGCGGTACTGGCGCTAATCTGACGCTGCCTGGGGCGACGCATATCACCGCCGGGCGATCAGGGGGCTAAACCTTTATTCGGTAATAAACGGCGGGTGCCCTGACACTATAAAAAATAAACGAACTAACCAGCGTCACCCGTAACGGTTATACGGTGATCAGTGGTGAAAGGGTTATCTAGGGGGCAAGCAAGGGGTTAAAACATTTATTAGGTAGTATATGGGGGTCCCTGTCGCTATAAAACGCTGACGGCGAACCTATATATTTACCTCCCTAACTAGCGTCACCAGCGACACTAATACAGCGATCAGAAAAATGATCGCTTAGTGACACTGGTGACAGGGGGTGATCAAGGGGTTAAAACTTTATTAGGGGGGGTTAGGGGGGTACCCTAGACCTAAAGGGGGGTAATACTCACTGTCCTAACACTGTAACTGTCACAAACTGACACTATGCAGTAATCAGAAAAAAAAAAAAAAAAATACTGCTGGTGTCAATTTGTGACAGGGGGGGGTGATTGGGGGGGGATCGGGGGGTGATCGGGGGTGTAAAGTATGCCTGGCATGTTCTACTGTGTGTGTTTGTGTTGTGTGCACTTACTTGTCTTCTCTCCTCGGCGCTGGGACGGAAACTGCCAGACCGAGGAGAGATGACATCACATCCTCTGCCTGTCTGAAACTACACACAGGCAGAGGAGGATTCCCATTGGCTGGGAGCGATCGCGAGGGGGGGGCCACGATCGGATGGTCTCCCCCTCGCCTCCCAACGCTCCCAGTGCAAAGCCGACCGCCGCTGGCACCGGGGGGGGGGTCCGATCGGACCCCCCACCCGCGGGAAGCAGGTCACGTATGGGAACGTGACTCTGCCTGCCCGTGCCATTCTGCCGCAGTATATCTGCGTTAGGCGGTCGGCAAGTGGTTAAAGATTCCTGATCACTCTAGCATGTCTTGAAAAATGGTGTTTTTTCATGTGCCTTGTAAAATGCCCAAGAAATATCGTTAGGAAAATACAAGTGGGTCATGGCACATCTACATTCCAAATTTGGCATTTAAGATGGTCATGCACTATGCAATCTGATTGGCCAATCTCTGTACAACTCGATATTTAGGCAAATTAGGTAATAGGAAGACGCACTTGAACAATTAATTCAAAATATAGGAAATCAAACAGGCTCTTGCACTAAATCTAATTTATTTAAGATCTAACAGATTGCAGTGTATGGTTAAAGATCAAGATCTGAAAATATTAATTTATTGGGTTTAGAAACACTTCTCTGTTCTTTGTAATGTATTGAAAGATTTGGGTAAAAAAAGAAAAAAACACATTTCAAAGATATATTAGGAGACAAAATTGACGTCCTTTTTTTCCCCACAAATAGAGATTTCTTTTGGTGGCATTTGATCACCTTACTTTTCGCTATAATAAATATTCGCCAAAAATATCTAAAAAAACATTTTTTTTTCCTCAGTTTAGGCCGATATGTATTCTTCTACATATTTTTGGTAAAAAAAAAAAAAAATCGCAATAAGCATATATTGATTGGTTTGTGCAAAAGTTATAGCGACTACAAAATAGGGTATAGATTGTATTTTTATTATTATTTTTTTTTTACTAGTAATGGCGGCGATCTGCGATTTTTATCGTGACTGCGACATTATGGCGGACACAGCAGACAATTTTGACACATTTTTGGAACCATTGGCATTAATACAGAGATCCGTGCGATTAAAAATGCATTGATTACTGTAAAAATGTCACTGGCAGTGAAGGGGTTAACGCTAAGGGGCGGTGAAGGGGTTAACTGTATTCCCTGGGATGTGATTTTAACTGAAGGGGGAGGGACTAACCACAGGAAGTGACAGATCGTGGTTCCTAGCTAATAGGAACACACGATCTGTCTGTTCTATCTGAACAGAACAAGGAATTGTGTGTTTACACACAGTTGTCCCTGTTCTGTGTCTCCTGGTCACGCTCGCTCGTGGCCGGCGGTCATCGTGACCGTCAGCCATGAGCATCAGCACCCCCGCTGTGCAGCCTGCCTGCTTTCCGGACCCCGCGAGATAACGTACAGTAATGTGATTTCGCGCAGGGGAGCCAGCCTGCTGCAGTAAAACTGCGGCACCTGGTCCGGAAGCAGTTAATGAATGACTTTTCCGGCGCACCAATTAATGTATGAATTGGTGCAGTGCCTTCTTCTTAGTGAATCACCCCCCTTCTGTTTGTTAAACAACACAGCCTCCTGCAAAAATGTATAAAGAGTAGTCCACTTTTATTGAGGAAAAAAAACATTCCCTGGGTGATCTATGTACATTGCAATGATTCCAACAACCTTTGTTGCAAATTCCTACCTTTTGGCATTCTGAAGAAATAGCTGTTTGTTTTTCTGTTTCTCTAGGTGCAAAGTGGATATGAATGGGAGCGACTATAGTATATAAACAGTTGCTGCACCTGCAGGGTTCCAATAAATAAAGTGGGAGGGTCCGCATTCCTTTAGATGTGATTTCCCTTTGGGAGTTTCGCACCAAAAAAGATGTTTTTGTTGCAGAGGATGCCCAAAATCTGACTTGCATCTTAGTGTTGACTTATGGGAAAATTTGTAAACCAATCACACAAGCAGGAAATTACATTTCAGGGGCGTGGAATTCTGTACGCCAAATGTCTACAGGAGATCTCCAGGATGCCGTACTGCACTTTACAGAAAATTACAGCGCTGCAGAGGGGAAAGGTCGTTTTTAAAAACAATCAATTACAATATGACTTGTGTAGCAATTGTATATGCTATGTATTTTTTATTTGCTTTTTTCCCCCATGAACGTGGAGTTACCCGTTTGAAAAATGCAAATAAAACCGCTGTGCTACAACCCACAGCAACCAATAAAAACCCAGCTGATCGGCGTACTCCAAGATGCTGAAAGATGTTTTCTGATTGGCTGTTTTGGGATACTCTACAGTGCTGCACTGTGCAATACATAAATCATCTAGATCAAATATAGCATGTGATTGAATAAAGAGGAAGTTTTAGCGAACAACCAGAAAAGTCATCAGACATCAGCATCCTTTAAATTTTTGTGTGCTTTTCCAACTGCACCCTGCACAGAGAACACTCATGTGTCACCCCATATCCGATCCCCACCCCTCCAAAAAACATCACACTCACTTTGACTCTTCCTCTTCTTTGGAGTTCTTCTTATTCTGGTACTTTTTTGAAAGATTCCTGCAACAAAAAAACACAAAGGCGGCTATTGTTAAATGAACTTTCATCTGTAAAAAGAAAATAATGATTTCAACATCTTAAGGGTTTACCACTTCTGCAAACACAAAACAAATAAATGTATCACAACACAGCAACCAAGGGTCTAGCCACTCCAGCTCCAGGAGGTTAACCCCCATTCGTAACCAGACCATTTTTTGCAATACGGCACTGTGTTATTTTAACTGACAATTGCGAAATACAATTTTTGTCCTTCCCCCCCCCCCCCCCCCCCCCACAAACAGAGCTTTCTTTTTGTGGTGTTTGATCATCTCTGCGTTTTTTATTTTTTGCGCTATAAACAAAAACAGACCGACAATTTTGAAAAAAAAAATATTTTTTTTTGCTTTCTGCTGTAAAACAAATACAAGAATAAAAAAAAAATGTAATTTCTTCATCAATTTATGCCAATATGTATTCTGCTACATATTTTTGGTGAAAAAAATCCCAATAAGTGTATATTGATTGGTTTGCGCAAAAGTTTTAGCGTCTACATAGTTGCAGTATATCACAAAAGTGAGTACACCCCTCACATTTTTGTAAATATTTTATTCTATCTTTCATGTGACAACACTGAAGAAATGACACTTTGCTACAATGTAAAGTAGTGACTGTACAGCTTGTATAACAGTGTAAATTTGCTGTCCCGTCAAAATAACTCAACACACGGCCATTAATGTCTAAACCGCTGGCAACAAAAATGAGTACACTCCTAAGTGAAAATGTCCAAATTGGGCCCAATTAGCCATTTTCCCTCCCCAGTGTCATGTGACTTGTTAGTGTTACAAGGTCTCAGGTGTGAATAGGGAGCAGGTGTGCTAAATTTGGTGTTATCGCTCTCATTCTCTTATACTGGTCACTGCAAGTTCAACATGGCACCTCATGGCAAAGAACTCTCTGAGGATCAGAAAAAAAAAAGAATTGTTGCTCCACATAAAGATGGCCTAGGCTATAAGAAGATTGCCAAGACCATGAAATGGAGCTGCAGCACGGTGGCCAAGACCATACAGCGGTTTAACAGGACAGGTTCCACTCAGAACAGGCCTCGCCATGGTCAACCAAAGAAGTTGAGTGTACGTTCTCAGCATCATATCCAGGGGTTGTCTTTGGGAAATAGACGTATGAGTGCTGCCAGCATTGCTGCAGAGGTTGAAGGGGTGGGGGGTCAGCCTGTCAGTACTCAGACCGTACGTCGCACACTGCATAAAATTGGTCTGCATGGCTGTCGTCCCAGAAGAAAGCCTCTTCTAAAGATGATGCACAAGAGAGCCCGCAGTTTGCTAAAGACAAACAGACTAAGGACATGGATTACTGGAACCATGTCCTGTGGTCTGATGAGACCAAGATAAACATATTTGGTTCGGATGGTGTGAAGCGTGTGTGGCGGCAACCAGGTGAGGAGTACAAAGACAAGTGTGTCTTGCCTACAGTCAAGCATGGTGGTGGGAGTGTCATGGTCTGGGGCTGCCTGAGTGCTGCCGGCACTGGGGAACTACAGTTCATTGAGGGAACCCTGAATGCCAACATGTACTGTGACATACTGAAGCAGAGCACGATCCCCTCCCTTCGGGATACTGGGCCGCGGGGCAGTATTCCAACATGATAACGACCCCAAACACACCTCCAAGACATCCACTGCTTTGCTAAAGAAACTGAGGGTAAAGGTGAATGAACTGGCCAAGCATGTCTCCAGACCTAAACCCTATTGAGCATCTGTGGGACATCCTCAAACAGAAGGTGGAGGAGCGCAAGGTCTCTAACATCCACCAGCTCTGTGATGTCATCATGGAGGAGTGGAAGAGGACTCCAGTGGCAACCTGTGAAGCTCTGGTGAACTCCATGCCCAAGAGGGTTAAGGCAGTGCTGAAAAATAATGGTGGCCACACAAAATATTGACACTTTGGGCCCAATTTGGACATTTTCACTTAGTGGTGTACTCACTTTTGTTGCCAGCGGTTTAGACATTAATGGCTGTGTGTTGAGTTATTTTGAGGGGACAACAAATTTACACTGTTATACAAGCTGTACACTCACTACTTTACATTGTAGCAAAGTGTCATTTCTTCAGTGTTGTCACATGAAAAGATAGAATAAAATATTTACAAAAATGTGAGGGGTGTACTCACTTTTGTGAGATACTGTACATAGTAGGGGAGGTAGAAAAAAGACACAAGTCCAACAAGTCCAACCTATGTGTGTGTCATTTTATGTCAGTATTACAATGTATATCCCTGTATGTTGAGGTCGTTCACGTGCTTATCTAAGGGCTCTTTTACACAGAGGCGCTGGGGAGTTGGTGGTAAAGCAGCGCTTTACCGACGTTTTAGAGGCACTTTTCGGCCGCTAGCGGGGATCGTATAGTGGCCGAAAAAGGGTTAAAACCGCCGCTGCCCATTGATTTCAATGGGCAGGGGCACTTTAGGAGCAATGTATAAACCGCTCCTAATGCGCCCTAAAAGATGCTGCTTGCAGGACTTTTTTTAACGTCCCGCAAGCGCACTGCTTCGGTGTGTGAAAGTACTCGGGCTTTCACACTGGAGTGACAGGAGAGGCGCTTTGCAGGCGCTTTGCATGCATTATTTTTAGTGCTATAGCGCCTGTAAAGCGGCTTCAAGAAGCTACAAACTACGAAATATTTTTACTTTTTTATTATTACATTTTCTTTACAAGTAATGGCGGTGATCAGCGACTTATAGCGGGACTGCGATATTGCAGCGGACAAATCACACACCTAACTGACACTTCTGACATTTTTTGGAGACCAGTGACACTAATACAGTGATCACTCCTAAAAATATGCACTGTGACTGTACTAATGACACTGGCAGGGAAGAGGTTAACAGAAGGATGATCAAAGGGTTAAATGTGTTCCTAGGGTGGGCTTACTCATTGTGGGGGGGAGATGCTTTTACTAGGGGAAGGCAAAGATGCTTTGCAAAAATGCAGGATCAATGCCTTCCCCATTGACAGAATGACAGAGGGCCTTGTTTACATAGGCAGGCTGCCGTTTTGCTTGTGTCCCGAACGATCGTTGGGTCCCTTCAGACATTGAGTCCCGCTGATTGGCTCCCGCTGTCACAGTGGGAGCGGGTCACCGGCGGCGCATGCGCACCCCAGACCCGTAAATATCAGGTCACGAACTAGGTACATGATCTGGCACAGAGCGGCCGCCCTGCCACAGTAAATGTACACTAAGTAGCTAGAGAAGCCAGCCATGGATCAGTTGCTTGTAATGGCCCCCACCGCTGAACCGATCACCCCCGACTATCCCCTGTGTCCTCCGGTCCCCCTCCATGTCCTCCTCCATGCTGCCCCAGTTCCCCTCTGTGCTCCTCATCCGGTCCCTCTCGGTGTCCTCCTCTGTGCTGCTCCGGTCCCCTTCTGTGTCCTCCTCCACGCTGCTCCGGTGCCTCTCCGTGTCCTCCTCCGCGCTGCTCCGGTCCCCCTCGGTGTCCTCCCCTGTGCTGTTCCGGTCCCCCTAGATGCTCCTCCGGTCACCCTCTGTCCTCCTCCAGTCCCCCTTGTCCCAGGTAATGTCTGGATGGAGAGCAGAGGAAAAAGCCTGTATATCTGTAATTTACCTGCTTTTTCCTTTTCTGAATGCACAGAGTCAGTGATCACTGACTGTCCATTCATAACTGAGCATTGTAAATTGTGTTTACGATGCTTCCGTTTGTGAATGGAGAGGAGCCTCTGTCTCCTGTCCATTCATCTTCAGTGCAGCTGAGGCTGCTTAGAAAGGGACTGGGGAATCTGTCCTCAGTCCCTTTTTGTGTCTCAAAGGGGAGATGTCAGGGATCTGTTTAGGCCCCTTATATCTCACCAAAACCCCCCCAACAGGGTTGATAAAAAAAAAAAGTAAAATTGTAATAAATAAATATTTAAAAGTAAAATTGTAAAGATAATAAAAAATGTAATTAAAAAACACTGACACCGCCCACTCCCCCCCCCCCCCCCCTCTCCAAAAAAAGAAAGCATTGTAAAAAATAAATAAATAATAAAATACATAAATTGTAAAAAATAATAAAAATTAAATTGTAAAAATTAAAAAAAATAAAAATAAAAAACGACTGACACAGTCCACGCATCATCAGTGCTGCATATTAATGCTACAGTCACATGACATTAAAAAAACGTATCGGTATCGACGAGTACTTGAAAAAAAGTATTGGCACATGTGCAAATCTAATTTATTTAATTTATTTATTTCAGTTATTTATATAGCGCTGACAATTTATTCAGTACTTTCACATATATGGTGTACATTCACATCAGTCTCTGCCCTCGGAGAGCTTAGTCAGTAACACACAATGAGAAAATCGGATGAAAAACACTGCTTTTAGAGCGATCGCCCGATAATCTGATTGTTAGTACACAGCGTTCAGGGTTTCACCAAAAGTTGTGCCACAACTCTGGACCTGTAGAGTGCTCTGCAGCTAACACAATACACAAAGGTCTGGAAAGGGCCACATTGCAGAGCCCAGTGCCCAAAGATCACATTCCAGCCTAGCCCCACGATCCTTAGTCCCGCAAAGTTGGGGTAAGGCTTCCACAGCTGTTATTGATTAATACGCCGATCCAGATAGGAGCTGTGCAGAGACTAGCTGAAGCAGCATAATTGAAATCTTCATGGAAGACACCAAAGAAAAAATTATATTAATTATGGTGTATGAAAATTTTAAGTGAAAAAAAAGGCTAGCAAAAAATATAGTAAAAAAATATGTACGGTAATTTTTTTTCATAAGAGTCAAGGAATAACATTTAACTTCCTAGGACACTAGCAAAAAAAAACAAAAAACTGAGGCATGACAGTTGGGGGTATAGTTATATGGGGACTGGCCTAACGTTAATTATTTGCCAGTATCCCAAGCTCCTGAAGGGGACAATTTCTCCAATTCCTGTGTCCCTCAATGGACATTAAAGAAAATAAAGGATAGTGGGTGGAGTCATGCAAATCATTCCTTTTATGCCCCTGCCATGCAGTGACTTCTGTCTCGAACCCTGGCACCAAGTTCCATCCCCTTACTGCCCCCATTCAATAAGTGGGTCCTCACCATTTTTTTTTTAATGCCCCTGTTGCCAGATGAGCCATGCAGTGACTTTTGTCTCAAACCCTGGCACCAAGTTCCATCCACTTACTGCCCCCATTCAATAAGTGGGTCCTCACTGTTTTTTTTTTTTTTTTAATGCCCCTGTTACCAGATGTGCCATGTAGTGACTTCTGTCTCGAACCCTGGCACCAAGTTCCATCCACTTACTGTCCCCATTCAATAAGTGGGTACTCACCAGTTGTTTTTTTTTGCCCCTGTTACCAGATGTGCCATGCAGTGACTTTTGTCTTGAACCCCGGCTACAAGTTCCATCCATTTACTGCCTCCCATTCAATAAGTGGGTCCTCCCCGGTTTTCTTTTTTATGCACCTGTTGCCAGATGTGCCATGCAGTGACTTCTATCTCGAACCCTGGCACCAAGTTCCATCCACTTACTGCCCCACAATAAGTGGGTCCAAATGGGCTACTAAAGTGTTGTCGTTGGTGGTTAGCTGGTAGTGCTTAGTGACATGGGTGTAGCTTAGACCACAAATTGGGGAGCTGGCTGCCTTTGGAAAAGCTGGTATAGAAAGATACATAGAAGTGGCAGAGCTGGTATATCCGCAATGTTTGCCATCATGCAGGACACTTGGAATAAAACCAACTTTAACCAACACCTGCATTTACTGCAGTAATCTCTTATTTATGGCTCAACAGCAACCACTGCTAAGCTTGTCATGAAAGCATTTATTCTGGTTTCACAACAACCGCACTCGGGGTAAAAAACAAGTTGACCCGAACATTTCAAGCCTTTTAAAAGAAAGACATCCAATTAGTACAAACAGAGTGAAAATATGAGGAATTTCACGGTACAAAAGTGAGAGAATTATAGTTCCATTTTGGTTGCGTGACAAGCGCATATTAAATTGCTGGACGGATGCTTCCTTTCCTCCAATATTTTTATGTAAACTTAACAAGAACTCTATATGATATAATTGAAGGTAAATTACATGCTTAAACATGCAGAGAATGTGTGCCCTCAGCACAGTAATCATATCCGTATGTTTCATATGTTTTACATTAGGAGAACTGACCCCCTACATATACGTTATGTAGATGATTTGCATTCTCTTACGGGCAGCTGTGAGAAAAGTAGACTGAGGCCTCAGATAGGCACATGGGGGTTTTATACAGAAGTGTAAGAAAAATATGTGCGCTGCATTAAGAAAGGAATAGTTCCCTAAAAGACACAGAAAAAAAAAAAGGTACATCTAATTGATCTTAAAAACTGTCTTATTGTTACATACAGGATAAAAATAAAATATTTATTAGGTATTTTATGCCTTAAACATATATTATTGAAAGTGGATCTGAGCCGGTCATCAGTCCCGCATGGATGTACCCTCAGGTACGTGCATGAAGATCCATGTAGCCCTCCTCATTGATTAGAACAGGCTGGCTACCGGCAGGTAAACTCTCTGCGTGGGTATGTATTGGTCAGTGCGTCCATGCAAATGAGACCTATTTCCCCATCAGTCATCAGATCACCAATCATCAAAGGTGCAGGTGACATTAAGATCCCAAACAAACCTTGTTTAATGTGTTGGTGTGTCCTGAAACAGATAGAACGTGCTTCAATTTTTGGAAAGCACCGTGAATTTTATATCTGTTCACTTTAGAGCTTCTAAATATACGTGGCCTTAGAGAAGTATTAAAGCTGAATTCCAGGAATTCAGCCAGTTTGTAAAAATGCAGGCACACTATGTAAAAAGTGCAGATCCAAGGAGGTGCATGTCGTCTCCTAAATGTATCTCTAATTTTTATAGCTAACAGATTTATGGCTCTGCTGGAGCATTGACTGACACTCAGGGCTGTGAGAGAGGAAAGAGAGGCATGCAGAGCAGCTTTGCCTGCTCCTCCCTACTGCTGCACATTCAGAGAAGCCTTTGTATTTTGTGAATGAGTTCACATAATGCAAAGGCTTCTGTGATTGGACAGAAGGAGGGTAAGGGCAGGCATAGCAGCTGCACCGACTCTAATGCCCCATACACACGGTCGGACATTGATCGGACATTCCTACAACAAAATCCTAGGATTTTTTCCCGACGGATGTTGGCTCAAACTTGTCTTGCATACACACGGTCACACAAAGTTGTCGGAAAATCCGATCATTCTGAACGCTGTGACGTAAAACACGTACGTTGGGACTATAAACGGGGCAGTAGCCAATAGCTTTATTTATTCTGAGCATGCGTGCCACTTTGTGCGCCGGATTTGTGTACACACGATCGGAAATTCCGACAACGGATTTTGTTCTCGGAAAATTTTATAGCCTGCTCTCAAACTTTGTGTGTCGGAAAATCCAATGGAAAATGTGTGATGGAGCCCACACACGGTCGGAATTTCCGACAACAAGGTCCTATCACACATTTTCCGTCGGAAAATCCGACCGTGTGCACGGGGCATAATACTGAAGATGCTTAAACCTGAAGCATCAGCGTTTGGCTACCGGAAATACAGCCATCCTCAAGGAGTGCAATAAACCTGTCAGACGTGAATAATACAGATAAGCCCAGAAGATGTCATGCACCTCCTTGGACTTAGCTCATAGTGTGCCTTCACTTTTTACAATGGAGCTGAATTCTTGAAATTCAGCTTTTAAAAAAAAGATTTTAAAAAACTGCTGTACGATGGGGCAGGAGGGAGGGATCGGAGATGGTCATGCACAGAGATGGGCTTAAAGCGGAGTTCCACCCAAAAGTGGAACTTCCGCTCATTTGTCTTCTCTCCCCCTCCGGTGCCACAATTGGCACCTTTTGGGAGGGAGGGAGGGGGGACACCGCGGGGCTCCCTCCTCCTCTCCCTGGCCCCGGGCCAGTAGGAGAGAGGAGCGGGGCCTCGCGCATGCGCAGTAGGGTTCCCGGCATGAAGCCTTAAGGCTACACTGCCGAATACCCTCACCCGCAATGGCGGCGGCAGCACCCGACAGCTGATGGAAACATCAGCTGCGTTGCTGACATCGCTGGACTCCAGGACAGGTAAGTGTCCTATTGTTAAACGCCAGCAGCTTCAGTATGTGTAGCTGCTGCCTTTTATTTTTTGGATGGAACACCGCTTTAAGGAAGCAAAGTCCTGCTCCTCCACCAAGATGGACACCTCCACAGACAGACCCAGTAGGAGGGAGGTATTTTGGAATTTTAAACTGGACACTTGTATACCTAGAGGTCTAAATTTTGAATAGGAAATTACCCATTATTACGAGTAATTTGTACTTTCATCTTTTCAAAGTTTCAATCCATTCTCTTGTCATTCTTTCTCCATTCACCATCTATTTTTTTTTATCTTTTTTATCTTTTCTCTCCTATTTATAACATTTTTTTATATACCATACTTTTTGTGTTAATCATATCAAGGTAGGATTGATTTATGCATTTCTCATCATAAACATTGATTAATACATACAGTATAAACTGTTGTGCTCATAATGCTTTACATACCCTGCCAGAATTTATGATTTCTTGGCCATTTTTCAGAGAATATGAATGATAACACAAAAACTTTTCTTTCACTCATGGTTAGTGTTTGGCTGAAGCCATTTATTATCAATCAACCGTGTTTACTCTTTTTAAATCATAATGACAACAGAATCTACCCAAATGACCCTGTTCAAAAGTTTAAATACCCTGGTGATTTTTGCCTGATAACATGCTCACAAGTTGAAACAAAGGGGTTTGAATGGCTATTAGACCCTTTCACACAGAAGCGCTTTACAGGCGCTCTAGCACTAAAAATAGCGCCTGCATAGCACCTCTCCTTTCACTCCAATATGTAAGCCCCAGGGCTTTCACACTGGAACGGTGTGCTGGCAGGATGCTCAAAAAAGTCCTGCAAGCAGCATCTTTGAGATGCTGCAGGAGAGGCGCATACACCGCTCCTAAAGCGCCCCTGCCCCTTATAAATAATGGGCAGTGCCGCCGAAGCGCTGGCAAAGCGCCGCTGCAGTGCTGCTTTGAACCCTTTTTCGGCTGTTAGCTGGGGTTCAAAGCGCCGACGCCCGCCCGCCCCAGTGTGAAAGTGCCCTTAAAGGTAATCTGTTTGCTTGTAATTAGTGTATGTGTATAAAAGGTCAATGAGTTTCTGGACTCCTGACAGACCCTTGCATCTTTCATCCAGTGCTGCACCGACGTTTCTGGGTTCTGAGTCATGGGGAAAGCAAAAGAATTGTCAAAGGATCTGTGGGAAAAGTTAGTTGAACTGTATAAAACAGGAAAGGATATAAAAAGATATCCAAGGAATTGAGAATGCCAATCAGTGTTGTTCAAGCTCTAATCAAGAAGTAGAAAATGAGGGGTTCTGTTGAAACCAAACCACGGTCAGGTAGACTAACTAAAATGTCAGCCACAACTGCCAGGAAAATTGTTCGGGATGCAAAGAAACACCCACAAATAACTTCAGGTGAAATACAGGACTCTCTGAAAACATGTGGTGTGGCTGTTTCAACATGCACAATAAGGAGGCACTTGAAGAAAGATGGGCTGCATGGTCGGGTTGCCGGAAGAAAGCCATTACTGCCCAAATCCCACAAAGTATCCCGCTTACAATATGCCAAACAGCACAGAGACAAGCCTTAAACCTTCTGGCACAAAGTCATTTGGAGGGATGAGACCAAAATTGAGCTTTTTGGCCACAACCATAAACGCTATATTTGGAGAGGAGTCAACAAGGCCTATGATGAAAGGTACACCATTCCTACTGTGAAACATGGAGGTGGATCGCTGATGTTTTGGGGATGCATGAGCTACAAAGGCACAGGAAATTTGGTCAAAATTGATGGCAAGATGAATGCAGTATGTTATCAAAAAATACTGGAGGAACATTTGCATTCATCAGCCAGGAGGCTGCGCATTGGACGTACTTGGACATTCCAACATGACAATGATCCAAAACACAAGGCCAAGACGACTTGTCATTGGCTACAGCAGAATAAAGTGAAGATTCTGGAGTGGCCATCTCAGTCTCCTGACCTCAATATCATTGAGCCACTCTGGGGAGATCTCAAATGTGCAGTTCATGCAAGACAGCCCAAGAGCCTTTTGCCAAAAGGAATGGGCAGCTTTACCATCTGAGAAGATAAAGAGCCTCATTCACAAATACCACAAAAGACTTCAAGCTGTCATTGATGTTAAGGGGGGCAATGCACGGTATTAAGAACTGTAATGTAAACTTTTGATCAGGGTCATTTGGGTAATTTCTGTTTTCATTATGCTTTAAAAAGAGTAAACGCAGTCGATTGATAATAAATGGCTTCAGCCAAACACTAACTATGAGTGAAAGAAAAGTTCTTGTGTTATCATTCATATTCTCTGCAAAATGGCCAAGAAATCATAAATTCTGTCATAAGGTATGTAAACTTATGAGCACAACTGTAGATGGCACACATTGCTTCAAATCTTTGATGGTACACAGTAACAAACTATCGCTAATTTGCTTCCATTATGTCTGCGGTTTGGGGGTGTCTTTTCTTTTATCAGTTTTGATTCTGTTCCAAAGCATATACCGTATATACTGGAGTATAAGCCGACCCAAGTATAAGCTGACCCGAATATAAGCCGAGGCACCTAATTTTACCACAAAAAAACTGGGAAAATGTATTGACTCGAGTGTAAGCCTAGGGTGAAAAATGCGCAGCTACTGTAAGTGGAAAAGAGGGTCAACAATGCCCATTTGCAGCCTCACTGTGCCCATTTGCAGCCATACGTCCCCTGAACTTCAAACTTGGTAGTAAGTATTAAGGGTTGCTAGATGCCCCCTAGCTGCAGCCAAAATTTGGGGTCACTGGACCCAAAGGGTCCTGAAATGACATTGCTGCAGATGGAAACAGGTGACCGAATTTGGGGCCCCGTATCTCAGGGTGACCAAATTTGGTGTGCAAACACAGTGGAACTAGCACTACAACATATCCAAAGCTTGGGTTCCTAGCACCAAGTGGCCCCAAGATACGGGGCCCCAAACTCGGCTCTGAAAATGTCAAGCACTTTTCTGCAGCAGAGAATGACATTTTGGATGTATTGTAGTACTAGCTCCACTGGGTTTGCACACCAAATTTGGGGTTTCTAGCACCAAGTGGCCCCAAGATACGGGGGCCCAAAGTCTGTTCAGAAAATGTCATTCTCTGCTGCAGAAAAGTGCTTGACTCGAGTATAAGCCGAGGGGGGCTTTTTTAGCACAAAAAAATTTGCTGAAAAACTCGGCTTATACTCGAGTATATACGGTATATTCATTTGTTTTAATTTTTTTTCTCAATAAACTTCATTGATTTTAATTATGCTCACTGGGCTGACACACGCAGGTACACATACATTTTTCCTTTTCTTTTTTTTTTATGTGGAGAAATACATCGGTCACTTTATATGAACAACTTATCAATAATAATTACATCGGTCACCTTAAATTAATAACTCAACAATATTGTTTTGCAATTTTTTACAGTTTTGACATTTCATTTTCCTTATATACATTTGCTGAATAGTATATATTTTGCAATCTTGATGTTTGTGCCCAACTTTGATGTTTGTGGCAATTTTTACCCATTTGATTGCATGCTTGAGCACCTGTGAATTTTGTTCCTCTGTGTCCATCTCTATCACACGACAGCCAGTAATGCTCTTATAAACACCCCTTATGCTCAGAACACCCATCCCCATGATTAAGCACCAAGGGATTTAGCAAAACACATTGGGGGGCATGTTCTGGCTGGAGTATGGGCTGAGGCTGCCATATATCCCACTTCATGCACATGGGTCTGCTTTATAATGTGCGGCTTATGGATCATTTCCTTTGACAATACTGAAGACTAGTTCTTTGCCTTTTTTTTGGGCACAGCTTCCACAGTTTGGGTCCCCTTGAAAAGTACTTGTTACTTTGTTTCAGAAATTAGGGGGAAAGTGCACATCTAGTAAGAACATATGTTGAGCTATTTTTAGCATAAAGTAATTTTTGATGTGGCTTTTATGTTTTCAATGCTTGCTCTTCTCTTTTATTTAATATTGAAAATAGAGATTTGTATCTTAGCCACTAGAGGGTGCTGTGTATCAGACTTGGTGCCATTCATCTTCCCTTCTTAGCAGCAGTGGAAACATATATATCAGCCACACAGGGAGAGCATTGTTTTCAGTGGGTTGGCCAGCTCATTCATTTCCACTGTGAGAAGGAGCATTAATGCACAACCATTGTGTTGCACTGCATAGCAGGAAGCAGAGCTTGAGTATGTAAGGATCAAATATGGCTGGGTCCATTAACCCAGGGCTCAACAAACCTCAGACGCCAGGTCGCCATTGCGACCGTAAATTTCAACCTGGCGCCTGGGCTGCCACCCCGAATGCTGCGTGCCCCTCCCGCTATGTATCCCGGGCTTGCCCATCTACGGGCCCAGGACCGGCATAGCGGGTGTCGTTGGGGAGAGAAGCGGGGTGGGAGGAAGAAAAGCAGACACACATTGGCTCTCCTCCCCTTCTAGTTGTTGACCCAGAAGGGATGTCATTTCCGGATCCCTGTTGAAAGTTTCCCGGCCGGGAAAGAATGCAGTGTATTTTGATGTGCATTGCATTACATTGAGTGGAGGAAAGGGGAGACATGCATGGTATGGTTTTGGCCTCTCACCAAAAAAAAATTCTTCTTGTCCCCTACGTGATAGAAAAAAAAAAGGTAAGTAAAAAAAAAAAAAATGTTTTAAATTGTAAGAAATTAAAGATACACCCAAGTACATAAACGTCTGCCTCCCCCCCAAAGAAAATTGAGGCCCCTACCCCCAAATATACACACATACAAACGCACGCAGCGGGGTGCCTATGCCTGAAAAACTTTGATTGCAACACACATGTTACATATCGCTGAGCATGCTGGAATGAGAGTGATAATTCTAGCACCAGTCCTCCTCCGTAATGCTAAACTGATGACCTATAGGGGGCTTTTAAAGCGTCGCCTATGGAAAATATAGGGTACTGACATGTTTAAGGTTTGACATGTTAGGTATCTATTTACTTACTTTACGGCTTTTATATTTTCCCAAAAAACTTTGCGGCAATATTGTGTAACATAAATAAAATGGAACTACCGCTATGTTCTTCTCTAGGGTGTCTGCTTTCAGAAAATATATAATATTTGGGGGTTTTATGTAATCTTCAGGCCTAAAATTATTTTTTATACATGTGCAAAAAAACCCACAAAAATGGCTCTGGCTGTGAAAGGGTTAAAGGATAAGTTCACCTCGGGGACATGCTACATCTGTAAGATTTGTTAGTTACATAAAAACTGGCTCCTAACTTTTTTAGCTGGCTCCTAGATTCAAAGCTAATTTGTCAAGGCCTGCGTTAACCTCCCTGGCGGTATGATTATTTCGGATTTTAGGTGCTGAAAGCGGTACAATTATTTTGCATGGAAATTTGGCGTTTTATATTGTAGGCCTGTAATTCTTAACAATAACACACTTAAATCTGTCCAAACAAGAGTCTAGTAGATATCCCGGGTATGATAAAGTTTGAAACACAAAAACATAAATTATAATATAATAAATAAAAATAAATAATTAAAAAAAAAAAATTAGTAATAAAATAAATTTCTCCACGATTCACTATCGCTCAATTCTGTAAGTGTTCTAATTTACTATCGCTGTTTTCTAGCTGGTCTAAAGCCACTTTTGACGTAAAGGGACACTTTTTGGTTGCTATGGACAATCTCCAGTTTCCAGGCAGAAAGAACAGTATATATCACATAAAACTGCATGCAGGGCATTGGCCAAAGCACTGGGGACAAAAGGGATGTGAAATTATTTCATACAGTACTGTAATCTGTAAGATTACAGTACTGTATGTGTTATGATTTTACACTTTTTTGAATTTGCCGCCAGGTTCCGCCCCCCCGTGCATCGTGCCGCTCGCAGGGAACAGAGCCTGGCATGGAGAGGCTTCGGAGGAGGACGGAGCCCGCGGACACTGCGGGGGACATCGCAGGATCCCGGGGACAAGGTAAGTAAAGCCACACCAGGATCCTGCGATGTAATCCCGAGTGTGGCTCGGGGTTACCGCTAATGGTCCTGAATTTTAACCCCGAGCCACACTCGGGAAAACCGCCAGGGAGGCTACCGACTGAAACTATTTTTAAAAGTTTTTAATAACATTGAGATCATGGTTTACATTGTCACTTCATTTATAATAATGAAATACTAATCACGTTAAAAATAATTAATGAAAGGAAACATGGGAGCTACTTGCCAACTTGCATGATTAGGCACTGGTATTCCTTATTTACTACTTAGAGAGCCACTGCACTAGAGCAGGGGTCTCCAAACTTTCTAAGCAAGGGGCCAGTTTTTTGTCCTTCAGACTTTAGGGGGGCCGGACTGTGGCCAGCAGCAGTGAAAATCTTCCTGGCAACAGTAGGCGTAAACATCTTCATATTTGGTTTTAGTGGGCGGAATAGTGCCCCATCAATGGCATCATTAGAAGGAATGGTGGCCCATTCTTGGTGTCAGTGTGAGAAATGGTGCCCAGTCCTCGTTGTCAGTTGGCAGAATAGTGTCTCATATCAGTGGGAGGGATGGTGCCCCAAGGGCTGGATAAAGGCAGGCAAAGGGCCACATCCGGCCCCAGGGCCACAGTTTGGAGACCAATGCACTAGAGCATGCAGGCGCCAGTGAAATGTTGGGACAAGTGATATGCACATGCTTGTTCCAGGTGAGTAACGTGCTAACCAGAAAAATAAGGACACTTATAAAATGCACAAATGCACAAAAAATGGTAAAAACGCTCAAATAAATATGCCTAAAAAATCACTCTGCTCAGATGTGAATGTATCTTGTGCGCATGCTTTTAAGATGAATCCCACAAGCCGACCATCCTGGAGAGTTTGTGTGTGAGCTCCCCGGCTGGACGTTGCAGACCGCTCTGGATCTGGTGAACAGAGTCGGGGAATATGAAAGAGGTAACTGCAAACATTTTAAAGGGATTAAATAAAAATGAAGGCAATTTATAAACATAGCAAATTAATTTACATACAAATATAGTTCTGTGGATGTTTGATCTCTGTGGACACCCAGGCTGAAAAGCATTCTAGCTGTGTGAGTGGCCGTCTGACACATCACAATGTTATTGGCATTCAATGAGTAATCTGAACACTGGCAGGACCTCACAATCAAAGAGAATCTCCGCACATCCAGTAAGATGAATCACGTGTGCCAGATGAAGAGTATGGAATGCTTTCTTTCAATGAGCTCAATGACCTTATTTAATACAAGCCAGGACAGCACCGTGTTTGATTCCCCTTAACTTAAGTTGAATGAGCGAGTTAATAACACACTATTGATTGCAATGGATTACTGCAGCTTCTATACTGAATATAAGTGAACAAAGTGCAGCGCTAAACACATATTAAATGCATACAAATGAAGTGTAAAACTGTGCAATAAAGTGCATAAATCAATGTATTGAAGAAATAATCATACTAGAGTCCATAAAGACAAGAGAATCCATGCTGAGAATGTAGATCAAGAGACTACAAACGTGACACGCACCACACAACCACAACTGGAGGCTTACTAGAGAGCCAGCAACCACCGTTACTTAGGCGGTCAAATAACACTCAATCAGATCTTGCGTTATCATTGGATGGAATAAATTTGAGATTGCTACATTATTGCGCTATGTGGAGTTTTTAGATATTATATATACTCCGGCATTGAGCACCACTGAGGGTTTCCTGACACTGCTTCCTGGTGTGTCCGGGATTCCTCCGTCACTCTCCACCCGTGGCTATTTGAGAGGACATCTGGGTTCCCAATGAGTGGATCTAAGATCTGATTGAGCGTTATTTGACTTCCAGAGTAAAGGTGGTTGCTGGCTTTCTGGTAAGCCTCCAATTGGGGTTGTGTGGTGGATGATACATTTCTGGTCTCTTGATCTACATTCTCAGCATGGATTCTCTTATGGAACTCTTTTCTTTATGGACTCTAGTATGATTATTTCTTCAATACATTGATTTATGCACTTTATTGCATAGTTTTGCACTTCATTTGTATGCATTTAATATGTGTTTAGGGCTTCACTTTGTTCACTTATTTCTTATGTGCCTGGTATCGGGGTTATAGTGTACAGCTGCTTGTTTTGGGTTCCAAGCGCAGATATAATTTTTTCTTTTTTTTCTATACTGAATATGCTTACAGATAACTACACGACAATACTGAGTATAGGCGGGTCACATCTCCTTGCCACTACGAGCAGATATATGATGTACAGGCAGATGTACGGCCCTCTGCAAAGTCTCGAGGGCTCCCACCTCCACCTAACTGGCCCAGCCTTGTGAACACCCAAACCCTTAGAGGTAGAGGAACTGGGAGGGAGATCTCACTGCTGGAGTATCCCAGACATATAAGGGGCCAGAGGACGACTCAGACTATAATTAAAATATTCCTTTTGGATGACCTGACCCTTGAACAGCTATACCTTTTCCTGTAATAAATGAATCCTGCATTGGTGTGCATGAGACTAATGCCAAGGCACTAACTCTGTGGTCTTGGCCACATAATGTTGGTAAAATAACATCAATGACCAGACCCATGCAGGATTCCAATTGTTACAGCAAAAGATAAGCTTCTGCTTGCATCATTAGAGAACATGCCAGGGTATAATAAAAACAAACATATATGCTGTACATCTCTGCATGAGTTCTAGCGGATTGTAGAGGTTCTGAAGAAGTCCTGGAGGTAAGCATGGCAGAAAATGACATGGGGGCTGAGCCAGATTGGGGTAGGGAGTTAGAGAGGATTGGAGAGGCTCTGAAGAAGTCCTGGAGACAAGCATAGGAGGAGGAGACAAGGGGGCTAGAGAGCAAGAGGTATTGGGAGGAGCAAGGAGGACAGTTTGGGTGATATTTTGAGATGCCAGTGCAGGGAATGGGAAAGAGGAGTGGGGGCCACTGAGCAGTCGGTAAAGTGGACAAATCTGGAAACAGCATTCATGGTAGACTGAACAGAGTACTCTGTGTAGCGTTAAGCCCACAAGAAGGGAGTTGCAATAATCGACACAAATGATAACAAGGTCATGATTAAGCTTGGTGGTGTGGTTGGTTAACAATGGGCTTTTTTTGGAAATGTTACGAAGGTTAAAAGAGAAGTATGGTTTTCTTTTTTTTCCCCCCATCATACTCACCTAGGTGGATACATCATCTGTCCCCCGGCGCTTCTGCACTGAAAACCGAGCGATCGAACACCGCAGATTACTTGGTTTTCAGAGCTCTGAGATCAGAGAGCTGTAGACTGTCAGTCACAGCTCTTTGCTCTTCTCCCTCCGCGCACATTGGAGCGCTGAGCTGTGGAGGGGGCAGTGTGGGCCATCTCAGGCTCTCAGCAAAATGAATTGCACTCCTCGGATCTATAGAAGTACAGCCAAACAAGCTCAGGCTGTACTTCTCCTTTAAGGCAGCAAGATCTGGATAGTGATTGGATTTGGGGCAGAACGGAGAGGACAAAGTCCAAGATGACACCTAGCACCCTTACATGAAAGGTGGGACTGATTTTTGTATTATTGATCCTGACAGAAAGGTCAAATAATATTATGAGCTCATTTTTAGGCCTCATGCACACAGGACATTTTTTTCCTCCCCTGGCGAGGAAAACGCAGCTTAAAAAACACACCTAAAGCCATGTTTTTCATGCATTTTTGGCTTCAATGCATTCTGTTGGCCAGAATATTCATTTATTCTGGTCATTAGAATGCAATAATGCACAAACATGCCTAAACATGTCTAGCGTTAATGCACAGTCTTCTTCTGTACGTGCAAGTGATGTTTTTTTTTTTTTCTGCCTGTAAACTCCTATGTGTGCATGGACAGGCCAATATAGAGGGGTATTTAGAGGCACACAAAAAAAACATCAAATGCCCTTAAAAACAGTGTTTTTTGACACCCAGTGTGCATGATGCCTTACCCCTGGTTCATTTGAATGGGCTGCCGTGCCTCCTGAGTAACACAGAGAAAAGGTCCCTGCTCCATTTTTGAAACCGCAAGTGCAGTGTGGTTCTCAGTGTGGGAAGCAGCTGCTGTAATTTCCAGTGCGTGTGGGTGCCATTAGGATTAATGTCACCCGCACACATCTCCTGCGTTTTTCCGGCACAAGTGTGAACAGGGAGAAAGGGAGAAAGCGTAGGTAGCAAAATCAAGGGGTCTGAAGACAAAGCCTTGGGGGGACCACTACGCAAATAGGAAGATGATGAGTTTGTGTTGTAGGTGGCACTGAAGGAGAGTTTAGATAGGTAGGAGGAGAACCAGGAAAAAGCAGAGTCTTAGAGGCAAAGAGAGTGGAGTTGAGATTTAGAGGCAAAGGAAGTGGACTTTTTTGAGGAAAGAGTGGTCAACTGTATCAGTTGACCAGCAGTAGAAAGGTCTAATAGTGAAATATGAAGTAGTGGCCTGTGTTGCAGGCAATAGCGAAACTATGCAATGTCCCAAGGCTTGTTATCCATAAGGTAGCAGCTCAGATGTTGTAGCCTATTCATTCAATTCCCCCAAATTTGTGGTTACTGTTTTCTCTACACCGCAATAAGGAGAGGACATGACCAGAACATAAACAATACAATGACAGCACCAGTGAGAACACTGCAGATGGGAGAAGCCTGACATGAAACTCATTATTAGATCGTGTTCATGCAACAAACATACGGCATGTGTAAGTCGATCAAATCCAGATTTTCCACACACAGCCTCATTCCTCACCAAGATTTATATGGATTAGTTGTGAAAGTTCTGCAAAAACTCTTCTGTTAGAAAGGATCATTGTACACAAGCGAGGCTCATTGTAAGTAGATGGATGTACACTGTTCCAGTACTCCTGATCGGAGTCTGTGGCTCAGAAAGTACCAAAGCCAATAAATCACTGACGGCCAGTCAGCTAGCATTTTCAGAAGAGGTCCATAATGGCAGCCAAAATAATACAGGGTTCCTTTAAAATCCCTTTTACTGTAAGATTTGGGAAGCTTCTTCTACATTTTCGCATTGGGTTCCCCATGCACTGATTTCTCTAAATCTTATTTTCAGCCGCGCTTTGTGAATGGTCCTGCAGTCTTCTGGGACCTGTGATGAGTACAGAAGGCTGCGGGGGGGGGGGGGGGGGGGGTGGCAAACTTCTGGCTCAGATCACTACGTTGCATCTGACCGAAAGTGGGAGCGGGTACCTGTCTAAACCAGGGAAGAGGGAGGATGCAAACAAGCAGTACTGCTTTAATTCTTGAGTTCAGATCCACATTGGGTCCATCATAAAAAAAAAGTTTGCAAATAATTATCATTTAATTTATATATTATTTATTTTCATTTATATATTATTTATTCATATTTATTATTTTACTATTAATAAATATTTTAAAAAACACACCATAAATGTGAATAAAGGTTTTTGTGATCCTGAAAACCATGTTGCACAAGCTTAATTATACAGCAAAGTTTCCTCAGAAATTAGTAGCAATTATATCCCCTATGCTACATGTAACTCACCCATGGTGTGTTTCTGAACTTAAATTCTGCATAAGAAATGAGCAAAGGCAAGCAACAGAGAAGCTAAAGCTTAAAGCGTAACTCCACTTTTGTTGAGAAAAAAAAACATTCCCCTCTGGGTGATATATGTCCTTTGCAAGGATTTTAACAAACTTTGTTGAAGATTGCTACCTTTTGTTATTCTGAAGAAATCCCTGTCTGTTCCTCTTTGCCCCTGTGCTAAGTGAATCTAAAGCCGCGTACACACGAGCGAAATGTCAGACAGATAAATTCAGACGGAAGCTTTTCATCGTCTATTCCGATCGTGTGTATGCTTCATCTGACTTTTTTTTTCGAAAATTCTGACAGACCTAGAAATGGAACATGTTCTAAATATTTCCGACGGAACCAATTCCTATGGGGAAAAACGCTCGTCTGCATGCTGTTCCGACGGACCAAAAACGATGCATGCTCTAAAGCAAGTAAGAGATGGAAGCTATTGGCTACTGGCTATTGAACTTCCTTTTTCTAGTCCCGTCGTACGTGTTGTACGTTACCGTGTTCTGGACGGTCGGACTTTGGTGTGACCGTGTGTATGCAAGACCGCTTGAGCGGAATTCCGTCGGAGTTCCATCGGAGAAACCTTCGTAGTTTATTCCGATGGCAAAACCGGTCGTGTGTACGTGGCATAATTGTAGTGGTTTCATAAACCAACCAGCTGCTGCAGAATCAGGGGACTAATGAGGAAATTTGCAGGGTCTGCATTCCTTTAGGGCCCTTTTCACACCGGGGCGGTTTGCAGGCGCTATTGAGCTAATAATAACGCCTGCAAACCGACCCGAAATTGCGCTGCTTTGTCTCCAGTGTGAAAGTCCCGAGGGAGCTGTGCGCTAGCAGGACGGGAAAAAAAGTCCTGCTAGCAGCATCTTCGGAGCGGTGAAGGAGCAGAGTGTATACCGCTCCTTCAGCGCTCCTGCCCATTGAAATCAATGGGACAGCGTGGCTTTACCGCCGGCAAAGCGCCTCTGCAGAGGCGCTTTGCGGTGGTTTTTAACCATTTCTCGGCTGCTAGCGGGGGGGGGGGTAAAACTGCCCCCGCTAGCGACCGAATACCGACGGTAAAGCGCCGCTTACAATAGCGGCACTTTACCGCCGCCCCCGCCCCAGTGTAAAAGGGCCCATAGACTTGATTTCCTATTGGAAGTATCTTATCAAAATTACATTTTTGTTGCAGGGGATGCCAAAAATCTGACTTATATCTTAGTGCAGACTTCTGGGAAAAACAGTAAACCAATCACACAAGTAGGAAATTATGTTTTTGGGGGGCGTTCTGTATACATTCTGTGTACAGAACACCTCCAGGTAGCCAGATTGCATTGCACTTTACAGAAAATTACATAGCTGCAGATTAAAAAGGAAAGGTAATTTTTAACAACATTCAATTACAATATGACTTGTGTCGCAAATTGTATATGCTATATTATTATTTTTTCCCATGAAAGTGGAGTTACCCTTTAATCACTTCAGGACCGCCCCACATACATTTACTGCGGCAGGGTGGTCCTTAAGCGCAAAATCACGTACCTGTGTTGTTGGCTCTGGGCTGCACGCGCCGCCAGAACCACGCTCCCACTGTGATTGGACACAGCGGGAGCCAATCAGCGGGACCGCGATGGCTACCGGGACCCACCAATCCTTCAGAGAAGAGACAGGACGGTGGTCTGCTTATGTAAAGAAGGCAGACCGCCGTTCTTTGAGGGAGAAAAATGGAGATCTTGTGTTTCTGCTAAGCAGAAACACAGATCTCTGTTTTCCTCCAGTCACAGCATTCCCCCTACAGTTAGAAATGACTCCCTAGGAGCACACGTAACCCTTTGCTCCCCATGTTAACCCTCCCTTACCAGTGTCATTTATACAGTGACAGTGCTTTTTTTTTAGCACTGACCACTGTATTGATGTCATTGGTCCCCAAAAAGTGCCACTTAGTGCCAGATTTGTCCGCTGCAATGTCGCAGTCGCGCTAAAAATCACTGATCGTCAGCATTACTAGTAAAAACAATAAAAAAAATAAAAAGTTCATAAATATATCCCATAGTTCATAGATGCTTTTTTACCAAAAATATGTAGCAGGATACATATTGGCCTAAATTGATTTTTTTTTCAAAATTGTTGGTCTTTTTTTGTTTATAGCGCAAAAAAATAAAAAACACAGGAGGTGATCAAATACCACAAAAATAAAGCGCTATTTGTGGGGAAAAAAAGGACATCAATTTTATTTGGGTATATCGTCGCATGACCGGGCAATTGTTATTTAAAGCGACACAGTTCCGTATAGCAAAAAATGGCCTGTACATGAAGTGGGTAAACCTTCCAGGGTTGAAGGGGTTAAGAGGTAAAAAAAATCATAAATATAAGGCATGTTAATAAAAAAGGAGATACTGTACATTGCTAAAAAGCTAGGCAAACTCAGGGAAGAGGGACAGTATAATTTTACACCTTTTGCGTCATGGTGGAATTCGGCGAGATTGACATGGGGGCTCATAAAATCTTCAGCCTGATCTTTAATCTGCTTTTTCTGAAGAAAGCCAGGGGCAATATGATGAGGCAGGACTGTTTTTACAATGACACTAAGATATTTTCACATAAACATGAACCTATACATAGCGACCGCTGAACAGATGCTTATACCTAAACAAGCAACAAACACGAATGACTGAACTTCAGCGTTCAGTCATTTTCTTTTAACAACAGAATGGAAATCAGCTTGATTTCAATATTACTATCCGTGTGTATTAATATTTTAACATAAACCTTGCTTTTGTGTACAGTTAGTAATTTTTTACATGTTGACAGCCATATTTGCTCATTACATACTCAGGCTCTGCTTCCTGCTTTGCCGTGCTATGCAATGGTTGTGTTTTACTGCTTCGCTGACTCACTGAAAACAATGCACTATCTAGGAGGTTAATAAACTGCTTTCAAAGCCTCAGAGCATGCAAGTGATCACCCCATTGGAGAACCCAGCACCCATAAAAAAACCATGTATAAAACCATGTAACTGTATACAAACCTATTTGCAAGTGTCTAGGGTCAGCACAGGTCCTCCTTACCTTATTCTTCCCATGTTGGTAATGATATGGTGCCACTTGCTGCAGGATTCCTCCTGGGTGGGGGCCGAAGCATTGGTGCCCACCCAGAGGAAGTGGGTTGAGTGACATTGGGTGCTATTTAACCCAGAAGAGCACTGGCGCAGGATCAGTTACTGGGTCAGTTTGTGCGGTATGGTAGGACTTGTATTGCATCTGGAGCTGTTTTTATATTTTTCACAAGGCTGAAGACTGAACTTTAAAGAGTACATATACATGGAAGGTCTCTTGCCATAATTTAAGTCCAACTCCAGCTTGGGCAAAGAGTTATGCCGCGTACACACGGTCGGACTTTACGGCAGACTTTGCTCGGGGGACTTTTCGACAGACTTTACGACGGACTTTCTGAAAGAAAGGACTTGCCTACACACGTATCCACCAAAGTCCGTCGAATTCGTACGTGATGACGTACGACCGGACTAAAACAAGGAAGTTCATAGCCAGTAGCCAATAGCTGCCCTAGCGTGGCTTTTTGTCCGTCGAACTAGCATACAGACGAGCGGACTTTTCGACCGGACTCGATTTCGACGGATTGATTTAAAACATGTTTCAAATCTAAGTCCGTCCAACTTTTGAGAAAACAAAGTCCGCTGGAGCCCACACACGATCGAATTGTCTGACGAAATCCAGTCCGCCGGGCAAAGTCTGCCGTAAAGTCCGCTCGTGTGTACGCGGCATTAAGTTCACCCTTTCAGAAAAAATGAACTAAAAAGGTGAACTAACACCGTGACCCCCCACCCCCACCATGGAGGTAAATACAGCAGGGACTGGGGGTGGGGGGGTATACAGTGTTTACGTTTCAATTTTTTTCTGTCAAGCTGGAACTGGACTTAAACCAAGGCAGGTGTATTCCTTGTATCAAGTGGTCGATCTCTTCAATTGGTATAACAAACCACCCTTCCCAGCCCAAGAAGTGAAAAGAAATATGTGGTATGCCCAGGTATAGAGGAGCATAAAAATCACTCCCACCATGTGGCAGTGCCAGTCCTAGGAGGCGCATCTCTATCATGTGAGGACAGGAAGTCTTGATTGCTTGGAGCTTACACAGGGATTCTTCTCCTCTTTCCCACGGGCGAACAATGTGGCACCAAAGCAAACATAAGGTTGCAATTATGTAAACCTGTTGCTTTGCACTTTATACGGTAGATCCAAGGGGGCTCCATTGGGACACATGGCTTGATTTGAAGAACACCTAAGTACTTGCCATAACCACAAAATGCTACACTTAAGCACTCTTGTTACTTTAGATCAGGTGGTTCCAAACTTTTCAAAGGGCCAGTTTACTGTCATTCAGACTTTAGGACATTAGGGGGGGTGGACTGTGGTCAGAGTAGAAAATGCACTGGAGTCAGTGGGAATGAACAATGTCTCAGGATTGGTGGTCAGTGAGCTTTAAAAATTACATAGCGCCTAGTAGGTGGAGGAACAGTGCCCTATCATTGGTATTAGCGGGAGGAATAGAGACCCAGTGTCGGTGTCATTAGGAAGAATGGTGACCAATCGCTTATATCAGTAAGAGGAATTGTGTCCTGTCGTTGGTGTCAGTGGAAGAGATGATGCCTCATCAGTGGTGTCAGTGGGAGGACTAATGCTCCACTGTTGGTGTCGGTGTAGGGAATGGTGCCTCATCAATGGTGTCAGTAGAAGGAATAGTGGCCCATCGTTGGGGTCAGTGAAAAGAATGGTTCCCCATTGTTGGTGTCAGCAGTAAGAATAGTGCCCCATCGTTGGTGTCAGTGGGAAGAACGATTTCCCATCATTGGTGTCAGTGGGAGGAACGGTGCTTCATCAGTGGTGTCGGCGTAAGGAATGGTGCCTCATCATGGGTGTCAGTGGGAGAAATAGTGCCTCATGTCAGTGAGAAAAACAGTGCCCCAAGGGATGGATAAAGGCAAGCAAAGGGCCACATTTGGCCCGCAGGCCGCAGTCTGGAGATCACTGCTTTTAGATGGTTTAAGCACCATGTAAGGTTCACAAAAACAAATAAATGTATTTTTAAACAGAAGATTTGGGGTACTTTTTGCCAGAACTGTTTTAGCTATTAAAGCAACAGTCACGTCTCTGCTCTGGCAATTCAATAAATAAAAACATCAATACTTGAAATCCCACAGGTGGATGTGCTAAATGTAGATACTAAAATAACTGCAGCCAGAGCCTCGGGGGTGAGACATCATGCGTTGTTCATGGCTACACAGATTCACCAACATAAGAGAATACAGAGATCTCATCCCTATTGTCTGCAGTCCCTATGGAAACCTGCTAGACAAACCAAACACAAATTCTACAATAGAACTCTGACCACAAATAAACATAAGCTGTCCATACACTAGTAGATTTTGAAAGAATGTTTGTATGAACATTCATATGAAACTTCTCATTAGTTCCAAACTGATGCCCTTTGAGGGTATTGTCCTCGTGGGTCCCTTCTGCAAAGGGATGATATCTGATATTTATAAAGTACTGAACACAATTTAACTGCAGAATGCAAGAAGGTATTCCTATATGAGCAAATGGGAGAAGATTTTGGGGGAGGATTGCCGCTGGAGACATGGCAGACTTTCTAGTCTCATGCAGCCAGAAGCTCAATATGTTTTCTTTATAAAGAAAATCTATATAAGATACCCTGCCATCAAATTCAAAAGCTCCTTCACACTATCGACCCATCAACCAGTAATAGAAGTAATGTCCACCTAATAAACCCTACTGGGAAATGGTACTTGCGCTTATATTTGACTAATTGTCCCCATTTACTACTGACAGTTCCATGTCGGAATACTGGTGCTCCATGTCCAATGCCAGGTTGTGGTAGATCTAGAGGATCTGCTATTTTCTTTCTTTCTTTTCTATTATGCCTTCTCTATTTTTTCTACCTACTCCCAATATATTTGATTTACTTACAGTTAATCAAATATGAGTGAGTCCAGTTGTATTTGTCAACACCACATCCCAAATTGATATGGAAATAACATTTTATAAAGAAAAAGGATGTAGAGTCCTTCTATCAGAATGATTTACCAATACACATACATTCAAAAAAAATACATCTTTATTATAACTTCATTAAAAAAAAGGTTGTGGGGTATCAATCCCTTAAAAACGTGAAACAATTCCTGAAGAAGTACAGCAATCCATATTCAATATTGCAATCCCAAGACAAGAGGCACCTCCCCTATAAACATGTATACACCTTAATATTATATGAATACGGTATCACGCATTTCAAAGAAGAGATAGAGGGGAGAGATGCCTCGCCTGACTTGTTTCGCACTGGAGGTTTCCTCAGGATTTCATGGGGTGCAGTTGAGTATGGCTGCTGGAAAAAGGAAAATACATATGCTAATACATAATCAAATAAATAATACATTATATGCAATATCACAATAAGGTTACAAAAACTTACAACAAACACTGAGAAATGATATCCACCAGTGTAGGGTAGAATCAAAGACGATAATGATCTTTCAAAGCATAGACTATGTGAGATGGAAAACAGTGTAGGAGCACATCAGGCCTTTCGCCTTTAGTGGTGGATATCGTTTCTCGGTGTTTGTTGTAAGTTTTGTAATCTTACTGTGACTTTGCATATTTTGTAGTTGTCACAGACTTTGGGTTGCAGGAGAACCATGGCCTGGAGAACTCTCCATCAACTTGGCAATTAGAGTTGCCTTTGACTTGTTGCTGGCGTTCTGTCCCCTTGATTCCAGTAGATCCTTGAGTGTGCTTCGCTTAAGGCTGGAGTACCAAAGATCCATCCGACAAGGTCCCGTTGGTAGTTTGGATGTTCCAGGCACAAGAAAGCATCCCACCGCTGCCAACCAAATGTGACGGACTCTGGACACCCTGTTGGTTTCCGCCAAGAAGCTGCTTTCCAATTCCTGGAACATGAGATCAATGGATCTGGCTATAGAAACCCCAAGGACCAGACAACACCAGTCTTGGAGTACACCAGAAAATGAACTGCCTTATTTTTAGAAACACACTGAATTTATACAGCAAACCATCAGATAAGGGCTACACCCATTATCACAGACAAAGGTCACCTTACACAGTAGAGCTAGTCCTATTATCATAACAATGACCTCCTTAGACAGTCTGGCTCCCCGGACTAACTTGCATAAGAAGCCACAAACAATTAGTGACCAGCTCTGGATAACTTAAGAACACATTAGAACATAGAGGTCTCCAGGCCATGGTCCTCCTGCAGTCCAAAGTCTGTGAGACAGTACCGGTAGTATTCATTTGATTATGTATTAGCATGTGTATTTTCCTTTTTCCAGCAACCATACTCAACTGCTCCCCATGAACCCCTGAGGAAGTCTTCAGTGTGAAACCCGTTGGGACGAGGCATCTCTCCCCTTTCTCTCTTTTTTGAAATGCATGAAACCGTATTCATATAATATTATGGTGTATACACGTTTAAAGGGGAGTTGCCTCTTGTCTGGGGGTTGCAATATTGAATATGGATTGCTGAACTTCTTCATAAATTTCTTCATGTTTTAGGGAATTGATACCTCACAAAACATTTTTAATGAATTTGTAATAAAGGTGCCTTTTTTAAGAATGTAAGTGTATTGGTGAATCATTCTGATAGAAGGACTCAACACCTTTAAAATCCCCTTTTTATTTATAATAATGTTATTTCAATTTCTTTTTTACAATACAGGCTTAAGCCCCCGTTCAGACCAGTAAAACTTGTCATGTGATTTGACAGTTCCAAAACGCATGACAAGTCGCACCTAAATGTCAGCAATGGAACTGTTCATATCACCGCGACTCATGTCGCAGCGATTATGAAAAAGGTTCCTGCACTACTTGTTGCCGATTTGCATAGACTTCTGTTAAATGAAGTTGCAAGCCGCAATTAAATCAGCAGTGCAAATCACACTGAGGTGCGGCTTTGAAAACGCGCTGAAGTAGCACGATTCCAAAGCCGCACCAGTGTTAACAGGGGCTTAAACAACCTCATGCCTGGAGAGCTTCTTTTCAGCCTCAAAAGGTTGAGGCTGCTCTTTGCCTGTAATGCTTAGAATAGGGCATACCAACAGTTTGATGCATTATGAGACACTGATTTTATGATAAGAATCTTGGAGTATTTGTGATTATATGTACATGATATTACTTTTAAGCTATTTTTAAGCTAAAAACACTCCTGTTAATTATAGAGGAAATTTACCCATAACAACTTGATATAAAAGAATGTTCATAAGCAAGAAACATACATTCCACATTAATAATTTAGCTACCAGATGCATAGCTCTGATTTCAAGAAACTGTCCCTCATTTGGAACAAAGTCCCTCTGTCCCTCTTTCCTCCTCATTTGTCCCTCATTTTGGTCTGATCTATATAGTTGTATATAAAATGCACTTTATTATAAAACCAAAAAATCACATGTACATAAGTATTCACAGCCTTTGTCATGACACTCAAAATTTAGCTCAGGTGCATCCCGTTTCCACTGATCATCTTTGAGATGTTACTACAGCTTGATTGGAGTCCACCTGTGGTAAAATCAGTTGATTGGACATGATTTGGAAAAGCAAACACCTGTCTATATAAGGTCCCACAGTTAACAGTGCATGTCAGAGCACAAACCAAGCCATGAAGCCCAAGGAATTGTCTGTAGACCTCCGAGACAGGATTGTATCGAGGCACAGATCTGAGGAAGAGTACAAAAGAATTCTGCAGCATGGAAGGTCCCAATGAGCCCGGTGGCCTCCATCATCCGTAAATGGAAGAAGTTTGGAACGACCAGGACTCTTCCTAGAGCGGACAGCCAAACTGAGCAGTGGGGGAGAAGGGCCTTAGTCAGGGAGGTGACCAAGAATCCGATGGTCACTCAGAGCTCCAGCATTTCCCTGCAGAGAGAGGAGAAGCTTCCAGAAGAACAACCATCTCTGCAGCACTCCACCAATCAGGCCTGTATGGTAGAGTGGCCAGACAGAAGCCACTCCTCAGTAAAAGGCACATCACAGCCCGCCTAAAGTTTGCCAAAAGGCACCTGAAGGACTCTCAGACCATCAGAAACAAAATTCTCTGGTCTGATGAAACAAAGATTTAACGTATTTGGCCTGAATGGCAAGCATCATGTCTGGAGGAAATCAGGCATCGCTCATCACCTGGCCAATACCATCCTTACAGTGAAGCATGGTAGTAGCAGCATCATGCTGTGGGGATGATGCAAGGCCTCAGAGACTAGTCAGGATCGAGGGAAAAATTAATGCAGCAATGTACAGATACATCCTTGATGAAAACCTGCTCCAGAGTGCTCTGGACCTCAGACTGGGGAGAAGGTTCATCTTCCAACAGGACAATGACCCTAAGCACTACGGGTCAGTGGCTATGGGACAACTCTGCGAATGTCCTTGAGAGGTCCACCAAGAGCCCAGACTTGAGCCCGATTGAACATCTTTGGAGAGATCTGAAAATGGCTGTCCACAATGCTCCTCATCCAACCTAATGGAGCTTGAAAGTTCCTGCAAAGAAGAATGGGAGAAACTGCCCAAAAATAGGTGTGCCAAGCTTGTAGCATCATACTCAAAAGACTTGAGGCTGTAATTGGTGCCAAAGGTGCTTCAACAAAGTATTGAGCAAAGGCTGTGAATACTTATGTACGTGGGATTTCTTTTGTTTTTATTTTTAATAAATTTGTAAAGATTTCAAACAAACTTCTTTCACGTTGTTATTAAGGGGTATTGTTTGTAGAATTTTGAGGAAAATACCGTATTTATCGGCGTATAACACGCACTTTTTTTCCCCTTAAAATCAGGGGAAAGTCGTGGGTGCGTGTTATACGCCGATCCCCGCTATCGCTATGTGAATGTCGGCGATCGCCGCCGACATTCACATAGCGAGTAGTTTTAAATATGGCGCCGCGGAGTTCGGAGGGACTCAGCGGTGCTGAACGAGCGCCGCCGAAATCACAGAGCCGAGATACACATACCCGAGTGTATTCGGCTCTTTCCGGCGCCGCTCACAGTCACGCCCAGTCCCACCATTGGACCTGTGTTATGTCCATCATAGGGCGGGACTAGGCGGGACTGTGAGCGGCGCCGGAAAGAGCCGAATACACTCGACTGTGTGTATCTCGGCGGCGTTCGTTCAGTTCCGCCGGCGCCGAGTCCCTCCGAACTCCGCGGAGCCATATTTAAAACTACTAGCATGTGTATGTCGGCGGCAGGCATGGACACTGGGGACAAGGCTGCACTGGGGACAAGGCTTCACTGGGGACAAGGCTGCACTGACAAGGCTGCACTGACAAGGCTGCACTGGGGACAAGGCTGCACTGACAAGGCTGCACTGGGGACAAGGCTGCACTGACAAGGCTGCACTGGGGACAAGGCTGCACTGACAAGGCTGCACTGGGGACAAGGCTGCACTGGGGACAAGGCTGCACTGGGGACAAGGCTGCACTCGGGCAAAGCTGCACTGACAAGGCTGCACTGACACTGAAAAGGCTGCAATGACACTAACAAGGCTGCAGATGAACACTGATGAGGCTGCATTGATGGGCATTTTAATGTAAGTTTCTTTTCCTTAAACTTCCCTCCTAAAAGTTTTTTTCCTTAAAATTCTCTCCTAAACTTGGGGTGCGTGTTATACGCCGGTGCGTGTTATACGCCGATAAATACGGTAATTAATTTAATCCATTTTGGAATAAGGCTGTAACATTAGAAAATGTGGAAAAAGTGAAACGCCGTGAATACATTCCACATGCACTGTAGGTGTACCTGAAGTGATCTAGCAGGACTTCATTTTCTGACTAAAGCGCCACTTTAACACAGTGTTTGTAAATCAGCACATACTACCATGGATCATACTATGGTTCTCAGTTAACATTGTATTGCCTGAAACCATGTATGTCACTGTATATTGTTACTTAAAAAAAAAAAATCTCATCAGTACATTCAATGACATGACGAATGTCGTTTGAAAGTACTTCAAAAATAGTTTTGGAGTAAATGAGCGTATATGAACGAAACACAGACACTCTATACACTGTTAGAAATTTGTTTGTTACAGAAAAAATTTCCATCCTGCTCCTTTACATTTTCTTATTATTGTGGCTGAAAATGAACGTCTATTTGTAACGCCATTAACAAATCAAATGAATATTCTTGAAATAAAACTTTTTGACACAAACAAGCTATTTTAAAAATTTGGACCCCATGGATACAACATCTTTATAAACCTTGAGGTCCTAGGGCTCCAGCTGGGGTGTTCCTGACTTCCTTTTTCCTTTCCTTTCCTACATCTTTTACTTCTTATCCCCTTTGTTGTGGAGACCTGACTCCTACAATAAAGCCTAACTCCGAGCAAAAAAAATGTTTTCCCATGCAGTGGGCTGTGCCCACACTTCATGGGTTAGTTGCTCGTTTTGTCCAGAAGAGAGGAGGGAATCGTATACTCAACTGATCCTCTGCTCCACCAGCAAACCGGCAAACGGCGCTCCCCCATGATCCAGCAGACGACTGTCCTCACATCCAGAGCAGGTCTATGGGCTTGATGAGTTCAGGAACAATCCATCCCACAGACCGCAAGACCGTGGAGTGGTAGAAAGGAGCTGCAGGGACCAGTCTTGTGCGGGGAGGATTGGGTAGTTATATGTCTGTTCTCCAATCCCCTAGACAAAAGCGACCAGGTAACCTATGCAATGCAGATCATGGGAAATATTTTTCTGCCCGGAGCTGGGCCTTAAACCTATCAATGCCTTTGGGCTCATGGCTGGTCCTCGGTCTGTGTTTTTAGATATAACACTAACCATTATTGTAACACTTGTAACACGGAATATCCATTGAATTCTACTCCAGTTGTTCTCTCTTTCTGACGCTTGATGGTGTTAAGGAGACTTGTAAGATCTGAATATAATTGTATTCTATTTTGTATGTATTGCACACTGCTCTCACTGTGCACACTGCACTAATAATGTTTACAGTACATGTTTGCATTCTTTCAAGTCCTGATTAGAATTAGCCTGCCTATGTTACGCCCCTTGTTATCATAAAAGTACAATTGTAATATTAATGTGATACCTACGTAATCATGTGTATAAAAACCTTCAATTGCGCCAAAATAAAGCAGAACAGTTATTTGGAAAGACATGGAGTGTATCATTTGTATCTGTTGCCTACTGCAGTAGTTATTAATTATTAATTTGGAACCACTAATCAATATGAGGATAGGAGTTGCCTATCTATAAATTCCCATGTCAATAGTTACTATTTGAGAATTTACTGATGCATTTTACTTACCCATACACTAACATTGGTTGTGTTTTGCATTTTGTAAGAACCTTAATAAAAATGTATTGAAAGTGGAAATAAATAATTTTGAACAAATATCTACTATTGTATGGCCAACTTTAGTAGCAGATACATGCCTGTTACTAAGAGCAAACAGGAAAAGGGAAAGATAAAAATAAAAGGGAAACTTTTGTTTTGCCCCATTCTTTCCTAAAAAAAAGGACTCATTTGTGCACACACAGAAATAACAAAGCATCTGCTTTTTGGAATAAAGTCTATCTGTCATAAGAAAAAGTGTTGACTGCTTGGCAGTAAGTGATTGAAAAGTAATAAAGTCAGAGAGTTATCATACATGGTTTCCAGTGGCGGCCATCCCATTAGGGGCGCAGGGGCACTGCCCCCCTAATCCATGCGCCTGGCCCCCTAATCTACATGCAGGGCGCCGGATGCATGAATTCCAATGGGGTTTTTTGGGGGTTTTTTGGGGGTTTTTTTAAGCACGTGATTAGAGCCTACTGATCGCTGCTGTCCGTCTCCCAAAAATGTAAAAGTTTATTTAATTCCTTGCTTCTGCTGTCCTTGGGTCTTGCAATTTCAAATCTCTGCTGGTGTATCAAAATTGTTTTTTTATAGACAAAGGGTGTTCCAGACTGCGCTACACTATATTAAAAAAAACATTGCTATAGTTCATTTAGATGTGCACACTAGCATAGCTTGTGGCTTGTTGGCAGGAAGGAGCAAAGAATATGCATATTAAAAAGGTTGCAGGGTATACTTTCTTTTAAATAATAATTAGGAACATTGTGGTTTGTTTCCTCTCCTCCCCCAACAAATGTTCTTTTATACATGCTTCCAGACACATCACTAAAATAAGCATGCAGATTAGAAAGTGAGAGGGAATTCAGAACTACTGATGATCTGTGTACTTGCTCCAGATCAAAGGCTCAGAAAATACTAAAGCCACTGTTAGGCTCGGTTCACACTGCCGCAACTTGGGATCCGACCAGTGGCAGCCGCTCATGCAGGGCGCAGGGGTGCTGCCCCCCTAATCCATGCGCCCAGCCCCTGATCTACATGCAGAGCGCCAGACGCATGGGTTCCAATGGGGGTTTTTTTTTTTTTTTTTCAAAGAGCATGATTAGAGCCTGAGGCTCTAATTGGCTTCAAAAAGGGTGGGCTTGAGGTGCAGAGCACTGCACCCGGAGCCCACCCAGTTGTGTGACATTAGCAAATTAATATTCGCTAATGTCTTCCTCTTTCTCCTCTTGGCCAATCAGGAAGCGGGTCCTGAGACCCAATTGGCCTGGGAGACCTAAGACCCGATTGGCCGCGAGTCTTAAGTTCTGATTGGCTGCAAGGAGAAGCGACCGCCAGGACTTGGGAGGAGACGCAGGGGATGGGAGCAGCCGAAGCCGTGACCCGGATGAGGTAAGTCAAGGGCTGGCGGGCGATAGGCAAGCGATGCAGCGATCGAGTGATGGGGGACAAGCAGTGATCAAGCAAGTAAACGACAGGGGCGGGGGGGTTGGTTGGTGGGCTGGCTGGCCGGCCACGGGCTGCACCCCCAAGAGAATTGAGCACCAGTTGCCACTGGATCCGACTTGTGAGACCCCAAGTCGCATGACATGTGAAATCCAATGTTAGTCAATGAGAGCTGTCTCAGCACTACTGAAGTCGCTCCGACTTTAGAAAAGGTTCCTGTACTAGTTCAAGGCAACTTCTATCCAACTTGTTTCCATAGACTTTGATGGAAGTCACCTCCAAGTTGGATCCTCATCTATATTGATGTGATTTGGATCCAACATTACAGGAAGATTACCAAGGCATTCCCGAAAGTCGCTTCTAAAGTTGAATCAAAGTAATACTCAAGTCGCCAGAAAGTCGCTTGGCAAAGTCGCACCGTAAGTTGTGCAACTTTCAGGTCGTGGCAGTGTGAACTGAGCCTGACTGTTATGTCACAGCCAGACAAGTAGCAATCTCTGAATGAGAAGGCAGCAATGGTCACCTCCATGTTTTTCTAATTACGGGTCTCCTTTAACACCTAGACACCCTAGCTGTAGATTAATGTCTCTGGACTTGGTTCCCCATGCCATAAAACATTCATCTACATTCTATGTAAGAAGCAGTATGCAAGCTGAGTACACTCCTAGTTCTGAGACTGGCCTACAACAAAGATCAAGTACCAATCAGCATGCTCCAAATTATTTGATCATCTTGACAGCCATTCATGGTGATCACATGACTTTGTTTGCAAACAAACCTGCCAACTTCAGTCGTCACTGTGCTTCACACACAGAGTGGCATAGTGACAACTGAAGCCAGTAGGAAGTAGATCCCACAGTGCAATACAGTTTGAACTTTAAAAAAAAAATCAAATAATTTTTTATCGCTTTTGTGTAAAATAAAAACTTTTTTTTAAGACTTTTCCCATTTGCCTGCTCATAACAAAAACATGAACAGGTTACAATTAAAACAGTGCATCAAATAAAAGTGTACATGTCCTTAAAAACTCAAAAACTATTTAGGTAGGCAAATAAATACTCAAGTTATTGTCAAGAACATCTGTGCATATTGAAGTTGCTAAATTTGGTGCGGGCATCTAACAGTCAATGACCTCTGCCCATTGACGGGTTAAAGGAAACCTACTGTAAGAGAAATTGGGAGCTGCATCAAAATGCCAATTGCATGGCTGTCTTGCTTGCTTGCTTCCATACTTTTGGTAGCTGACCCAGATCAACTAAGCAATTAGCATGTTTCAGTGTCTCCATTGTCCCTGAATATCAAGCTGTTCTTACTTCTGGTAGTTTCAATGTTTGACCACCCCCTCCCGTATAGTATACTGGTCAGTGGGGCCACCCAACATTGTGATGGCCAACAATAAAGTATGAGGAGTGAGTGACTCCCAGGATGTATTAGAGCTTTGTGCAATCAGAACAGCCCAAGATTCTGGTAGCGCTGTGGGACTAAATGCTGCTCTGGGTAGGTGCACCTTCAAGTGCCTATGAATGTCAGGCTGTTCTTTCTTCTGGTAGTTTCAAACTTTGCCCACCGTATAGTTTTATTTCCACCCACTTTTACAACTCTTCAGCATCCCTCACTAAACTGTGCACTGGAAACGAATTGGATATTTAAAAAAAAATTTTCTCAGTACCTACTGTATATTTGCTGTATTCATTTTTCACTTCCTCCTCCCTGGCCGCGGCCCATCACATCATTTCCTGTTTGCAATGCCTTCTGGGAAGGGGTGGCAACTTCCTCTGACACTGCCGTTGCTATGGAAACCTGACCTGAAACCTATTACACTGCTTGTGTTGCACTGAGCATGTGCGAGATCTGCAAGAATGAGATCCAGGAAGAAATACAGTCTGGCTTCAGATGCCCACACTTAAGATGGCCACGGCCTGCTGTAAGTTTATAAAATAAAAAACTACTGCTATAAATTAACAAAACAGACCTTAGTTTACAGACTAACTTTACTAGAATACATTAAGCTTGTGTATTATAGGGGTATTTTTATTTAAAAAGTATAATTTCGGCCGGAACACCACTTTAATGGTCAGTTGGGCCACCCAACATTGTGATGGCCTACATAAAAGTATGAGGATGGGAGGAAGCGACTCCCAGGATGCGTCAGAGCTTTGTCCAGTCAGAACATCCCAAGATTCTGGTAGAACGGTTGGAGTGTATGCTGCTCTGCATATGTGCACCTTCAAGTGCCTATGCTTTATACCTATCAGCAGCATCTTTATCATTTTAGTCTGATGTCTAGATCCACATACTCATTGTGGGTTAGTAACTCAAGTTTTGAAGCCAGGCTACTAGAATTCCAGAAGAAGGACACATTGTCAGCCACCCCATCTCTCCCATCAAGTCGGAGCGCTGTCATGCCCCAATCCCCAGTGTACCTTCAGGGTCATGCACTTGTAAGGCAGATCTCCCAATTGATATGAACAGGACTGCCCGCACGGGATGCATAGATCATCATCTGTGCATTCAATACGGGAAATGCGAGGCCCTTACACGGGTAGGCTGTAGGCTGTAGTACACCCAAGTGAGGTAGGTCTTAATGGTATGTGCACACACACCTTGCAGTGCCCAATTAGGTATGAGCAATAATTGTGCGTGTGACAGGTACACTTTAATATTATTATGTTGGCATTGTGCGCATTGCAGACACCTGTAAACCCATACACTCAGCCTTACCGGAGCTGTTTTGCATAGTTGATTTCAATCTCCGTTCTCTCTTTCACGAATTTGATGTATTTTTCCAGTACTTCAATCCCCCACTGTGTGTGTTTTTCGAGGTTGTCAAACTGATCCTGTAAAAATGTAAAGAGACAGAAAAGTGACTGGTTATGTTCTGACGTGGAGCACAGAATAAAAACTTTCGCAAACAGCACATGTGCCAACACAATGCACAGCCCACAGCACCTTCTACTATTTCATCACAATAAACCCAACACATCGTTTAAAGGCATTAAAAAGTACATCTGGAAAAGGCTTACAGCTAATTTCATTACGCAGGGTGTCCCAAAATTCCAGATCCATTAGGTAAAAATTTATTAAAAAGTTTTATTCCAATAAATGCTCAGAGAGATTGCCCAGGACTTCACTACACAGGTGTATGTGCTGAATACAAGAACGCTGAACATTTCTTCATGTAGTAGAACTGTTGTTGCATGCAGAAATTATTTTTTTCCTTTAGGCCTCATTTACATTTGCTTTGCTGTCTGAACAGTGATCAGCCTTCGGATCGCTCTTCAGAGAGCATTTGACAGGCGGTGAGACATTGTATTGTCTCTTCACTGCTTGTTTTTAAAGTGGTTGTAAAGGCAGAAGGTTTTATTATCTTATTGCATTCTATAAAAAAACCTTCTGTGTGCAGCAGCCCCCCTAAATCCAGTAATGTTGCAGGAGTATCTCGTCTACCTGGGACTCCCCTCCTCATTGGCTGAGACAGCAGCGTGGCGCCATGGGATCCCACTACAGTCAAAGCCAGTCGGTCAATGAGGAGAGAAAGGGGGCGGGCCACGGCTCCGTGTCTGTGGCTCGGTTCCAGTGCCCCCATATCAAGCTGCTTGCTTTGGGGGCACTCAACAGGAGGGAGGGGCCAGGAGTGCCGAAGAGGGAGCTGAGAAGAGGAGGATCCAGGCTTCTCTGTGCAAAACCATTACACAGAGCAGGTGAGTATAACGGGTTTGTTTTTTTTAACTAAAATTTTTTTTTTTAAAACAAGGCTTTACTTTTCTCTAACAAACCTCTGAGGGCTTCACGGAACAGCTGTATTTATACTGAGATTAAATTACACATAGGTGGACTTTATTTACTAATTAGGTGACTTCTGAAGGCAATCGGTTCCACTAGATTTTAGTTAGGGGTTTCAGAGTAAAGGGGTCGATTACAAATGCACACCACACTTTTCGGATAATTAATGATAAAAAATTTGCAAAACCATTTATCATTTTCCTTCCACTTCACAATTATGTGCCACTTTGTGTTGGTCTATCACATAAAATCCCAATAAAATGCATTTACGTTTTTGGTTGTAACATGACAAAATGTGGAAAATGTCAAGGGGTATGAATACTTTCTCAAGGCACTGTATACACAGATGCACTTTCCTTTTTGAAGGACATCGGGAAGTAGGTATATGGAGGTGACATTAATCTGTGCACAACACAGGGTCACAAACTTGGCTTCTGCTTTCATATCCTAATATACCTTTCAATATAAGAAGGATCTACCTAAAACAGAATTTAGAATGCTTTCACTTGCTATTACTAAGGACTCATTCAGACTATGTGCGGTGACTGCCTTTTTTCTGCAGTCTCAGGTCACTGCACATGATCATTTTGGGGTTTAAATATGCTTTTTTCTCATTTGTATTTTTGGCATAAGAATACAGTTAACAATAAAGGTGACAGCAACATTTGACCAAAAGAAAAAAAATAAAAGATGGATAACAGTATTCAACTTGATAATACAATCTAAAATTGAACTGGTGTACTGGGCCCAGGGATAAACATTAGACCGGGTGTATTAGATAGATGGCGATCGGTTTGTTAATCGAGCAAGTGGAAGGGGAGAGGACACCTCATTATTGGGACATAAAATATGGTTTAGGTGGGAGGTGGAAGATCACGTAGAGCGGGGATATGCAATTAGTGGGCCTCCAGCTGTTACAAAACTACAAGTCCCATCATGCCTCCGCCTCTGGGTGTCATGCTTGTGGCTGTCGGGGTCTTGCTATCCCTTATGAGACTTGCAGCTGGAGGTCCGCTAATTGCATATCCCTGACGTAGAGGATCAATAGTAGTGGGGCACCGAAATAAAAATTCCGAAGCCAAAACTGAATTCACATGAATATGAATTTATTGTCGACCATTATCGGCACCTTTTCAGCCAATGGGCTGCTTTAATGCTGAGCAGTTTTTGAAGCTCTTTTGCATTAAAAAAGCACAAGAAAAGCTCCTAAAAATGCACCCCTTTAAATTCTATGTACCGTATATACTCAAGTATAAGCCGAGTTTTTCAGCACTTTCTTTGTGCTGAAAGTGCCTCCCTCGGCTTATACTCGAGTCAAGCACTTTTCTGCAGCAGAGAATGACATTTTCCGAACTGAATTTGGGGCCCCGTATCTCGGGGCCACTTAGTGCTAGGAACCCCAAGTTTGGTGTGCAAACCCAGTGGAACTAGCACTACAACATATCCCAAGCAGGGGTTCCTAGCACCAAGTGGCCCCGAGATACGGGGCCCCAAAGTCAGTTCGGAGAATGTCATTCTCTGCTGCAGAAAAGTGCTTGACATTTTCCACATAAAAAAAAAGAAAAGAAAAGGAAAAATGTATGTGTACCTGCGTGTGTCAGCCCAGTGAGCATAATTAAAACCAATGAAGTTTATTGAGAAAAAAATTTAAAACAAATGAATATACCAGATATACTCGAGTATAAGCCGAGTTTTTCAGCACATTTTTTTTGTGCTGAAAATGCCCCCCTCGGCCTATACTCGAGTCAAGCACTTTTCTGCAGCAGAGAATTACATTTTCCGAACCGACTTTGGGCCCCCGTGTCTCGGGGCCACTTGGTGCTAGGAACCCCAAATTTGGTGTGCAAACCCATGGGAACTAGCACTACAACACATCTAAAATGTCATTCTCTGCTGCAGAAAAGTGCTTGACATTTTAAGAACCGACTTTGGGGCCCCGTATCTTGGGGCCACTTGGTGCTAGGAACCCCAGCTGGATATGTTGTAGTGCTAGCTCCATTGGGTTTGCAAACCAAATTTGGGGTTCCTAGCACCAAGTGGCCCCGAGATAAGGGGCCCCAAAGTCGGTCAACTGTGTCCATCTGCAGCAATGTCATTTCGGGACCCTTGGGGTCCAGAGACCCCAAATTTTGGCTGCAGCTAGGGGGCATCTAGGAACCTTTAACTACCGAGTTTGAAGTTCGGGGGACCTATGGCAGCAAATGGGCACAGTGAGGCATGCAAATGGGCACAGTGAGGCTGCAAATGGGCATTGTTGACCCTCTTTTCCACTTACAGTAGCTGCGCATTTCTCACCCTAGGCTTTTACTCGAGTCAATACGTTTTCCCAGTTTTTTTGTGGTAAAATTAGGTGCCTTGGCTTATATTCGGGCGGCTTATACTCGAGTATATATGGTATATGCTCTGGAACAGAATCAAAATTGATAAAAGAAAAGACACCCCCATGCGGTATGTCTTCACACTAGTCTGTTGCGCTTCTTTTGCGGTGTTAAAAATCCTGCTTGCTGCACTTTTGGTGTATATTTGGTTAGTTTAAAAAAAAAAAACGCACCAAAAACATACCTCCCCATTAAAATGCATTGAAAATGCAGCAAGAATGCATCAAAAACGCAACATGACCTGTGAAAAACACACCATAAGGGCGGCAAAATCTTGTGTGTTTTCAGCGGCCATTATCGGCACCTTTTTTTCTATCAGCAAAATGCCTATAACCCTTTTTACAGGTGATAATTTTGGCGGGCAAAATTTTGGTGCATCTCTAGTCATTAGTTAATTAACTAGTCATTAGTTAATAGTCTAATTTGATACCACTGAGTATATTGGCAAAAATTGTACTATAGATTGTTGGGCATCAATAGGCAAAGTTTGAATGAAAAATTCCCAGATATCAAAAAAAATACTGGACCTGTGTTTCCTTGTATAGGGAGGCATCCATTTGTATAATGGAGGATGACCATTTATTGGTATTAAAAATACATGAGGTCAGGTCAAATTTGAGGAAGATTGACATCAGAAAGGCAGCAGGACCAGACGGAGTGTCAGGCCATATACTAAGGGGATGTGCAGACCAGTTATCAGGTGTTTTTACTGATATTTTTAATTTGTCATTAAAGCAGGCTGCAGTACCTTCTTGTTTTAAATCTACTACTATTGTCCCAATACCTAAAAAATCAGCGGTATCATGCTTAAGAGCTCTTGCACACTGGGGCGGTTTGCAGGCGCTATTGCGCTAATAATAGCGCCTGCAAACCGCCCCGAAAGTGCCGCTGCTTTCATTCCAGTGTAAAAGCCCCGAGGGCTTTCACACTGGAGCGATGCGCTGGCAGGACGGTAAAAAAAGTCCTGCCAGCAGCATCTTCGGATCGGTGAAGGAGCGGTGTGTATACCGCTCCTTTATCGCTCCTGCCCATTGAAATCAATGGGACGGCGCGGCTATACCGCCGGCAAAGCGCCTCTGCAGAGGCGCTTTGCGGTGGTATTTAACCCTTTCTCGGCCGCTAGCGGGGGTTAAAACCGCCCCGCTAGCGGCCGCATACCGACGGTAAAACGCCGCTAATAATAGCGGCGTTTTACCGCCGACGCCGCCCCAGTGTGCAAGGGCTCTTAATGATTATCGCCCAGTTGCCCTAACTCCTATCATCATGAAATGTTTTGAGAGGCTCGTATTATCACATCTTAAGGCAAGCATTCCTGTTGATCTGGATAAGTATCAGTTTGCCTATCGTGCAAATAGGGGCACAGATGATGCAATTGCTATTGCATTGCATGCTGCCTTGACACATCTTGAGCACCCAAACACATATGTTAGGATGTTATTCATTGATTTTAGCTCTGCATTTAACACAGTAGTCCCTGACAAATTAGTGAAAAAGTTAAAAGCTTTGGGCTGCGCTCATGGATTATGGATTTTCTAACAAACAGGCCACAAATGGTGAGAATAGGAGATCAGATGTCTAACACTATTATTTTGAATACAAGGGTACCACAAGGATGTGTGTTAAGTCCGGCCTTATTTACATTGTTCACACACGACTGTACTCCCATACATGCGTCTAACACTATAGTGAAGTTTGCTGATGACACCACTTTAGTGGGACTCATACAAGATAATGATGAGACAGCTTATAGGCAGGAAATTCAACATTTGGTTGAGTGGTGTAGAGAAAATGATTTAATACTCAATACGGCAAAAACTAAAGAAATAATAGTGGATTATAGGAGATCAAGAAAGATCAATCATTGCCCGGTCCATATAGGTGGTGAGGAGGTGGAAAGGGTGGACACTATTAAATTTTTGGGAGTGCATATTACAAGGGAGTTGTCATGGTCTCAAAATCTAGTAAAAAAAGCGCAGCAGAGACTGTTTTTCCTTCGAAGACTGAAGCAGGCTGGATTGCCCTTAAGGCTTCTGGTCAATTTCTATCATTGTACCATTGAGAGTATTCTTCTCCACTGCTCTGTAGTGTGGTATGCCAGCTGCAGGGCGTGGATAAGAAGTGCCTGTCTCGTGTGGTGAAAACAGCACAGCGGATCATAGGAACAGATCTACCAAATTTGGACACAGCATATGCCAGCCGATTAAAAAAGCGGGCAAAAGCTATTAGTATTGATCCAACCCACCCAGGTTACAATGTGTTTGTCCCATTGCCATCAGGGAAAAGATATAGAACACTTAAAACTAGGGTTGTCCCGATATCGATACTAGTATCGGTATCGGCACCGATACCGAGCATTTGCCCAAGTACTTGTACTCGGGCAAATGCTCCCGATGCTTCCCCTGATACCTTGACTGTCAGCGGTGATCGGCGCGTGGGGGAGTTACAAGCTTCTCCCCCCGCGGCTTTCAGCTGCTTAAGTGACATACAGCGGTGATCGGTGCTTGTAACTCCCCCACACACGATCACCGCTGACTGTCACCTCATCCTCCTTAGTCCCCCTCCGTTCCTCTGTCCCCCTCCGCTGTCCTGCTCCGTTGCTCTGTCCCCCTCCGTTCCTCTGTCCCCCTCCGCTGTCCTGCTCCGTTGCATTGTCCCCCTCCGCTGTCCTCCTTCTTTGCTCTGTCCCCCTCCGCTGTCCTCCTTCTTTGCTCTGTCCCCCTCCCCTGTCCTCCTTCTTTGCTCTGTCCCCCTCCGCTGTCCCCATCCATTCCTCTGTCCCCCTCCGTTCCTCTGTCCCCCTCCGCTGTCCTGCTCCGTTGCATTGTCCCCCTCCGCTGTCCTCCTTCTTTGCTCTGTCCCCCTCCGCTGTCCCCATCCGTTCCTCTGTCCCCCTCCGCTGTCCTCCTTCTTTGCTCTGTCCCCCTCCGCTGTCCTCCTTCTTTGCTCTGTCCCCCTCCGCTGTCCTCCTTCTTTGCTCTGTCCCCCTCCGCTGTCCCCATCCGTTCCTCTGTCCCCCTCCGCTGTCCTCCTCCGTTGCTCTGTCCCCCTCTCTCTTCCTCTGTCCCCTCCGTTCTGCTGTCTCTCTCCGCTGTGTGAATGGACGAAGTCAGCTGACTCTGTCCATTCACATAACTGAAACATTGTAATCTCTTGTGATTACGATGTCTCAGTTTATGAATGGAGAGGAGCTGCTGTCTTCTCTCCATTCATTCTCAGTGCAGCTGAGGCTGCTGAGAAAGGGACTGGGGAATCTCTATCCTCTGTCTCTTTCTCTGTCTCAAGGGGGAGATATCAGAGGTCTGTTAAGACCCCTGATATCTCACCAAAGCCCCCCAACAGGGCTGATTAAAAAAAACACACACACATAGTGCAATAAAGAATAAAAAAAAATTAAATTGTAAAAAATAATAAATGTAAATGAAAAAAATAAATAAATAAAAACACACACAGACACCGTTCACTCCCCCCCCCCTAAAAAAAAAAAAAAACCCACTGTCACGTGACATTAAAAAAAAGTATCGGTAATCGGTATCGGCGAGTACTTGAAAAAAGTATCGGTACTTGTACTTGGTCCTAAAAAAGTGGTATCGGGACAACCCTACTTAAAACGCACACTAATTGCTTAAAGCATAGTTTTTTTCCTAGGGCCGTATTGTCCATAATCCCATCAGGTACAGTGTTTTAGGAATTTTATGTAGAATTTTAACATTCTTTTATTTATTTATTTTTAAATAACATTTTATATCTTGATATATTTAAATAGATATGTGGGCATGTGCTAGGAGTATGTATGTGTGGTTTTCTTGAGAAATGTTTTATTGCTGCTGTAAAGGGTATCCGGAAAAAAATTTGTTGTATGTATACAATGACAATAAAGTATATCTATCTGGGGTTTAAAGGGTTAGTTCATCCTTACAAAAATCTGCCTATGCAGATAAGGGATGTCTGTAGATAAAAACTAGCTGTGCAGCTCTAATTAAAGTTGAATAATGCCCTGGCTATAGATGTAGGCCATTTACATATCTCCCAAAGCCTGACTGGAATACTCCCAGGTAGAAATGGGCTCGGGCGTGTTCGGATTGTGCCCGCCAGGAAGCACTGCATGACGCCAATCCTAAGCAGCGTTTGTATCTGCCAGTCGGGAAATGCCTCACTGCCTATGATTGGCGATGTGCAGTGACGGCTTCCTGGCGGGCTCAATCCGAACACGACCGAGCCCATTGCAACTCCCAGGATGTTGGTAAGTGAGGCCTAGTTGTTACTGCTCACCTCCACCATCACAGGAGTGAGCTTTTTCTCTCATTCAAATCTCCCTCACATGCTTTTCTCTCAGTAGCTCAGAGCTCAGCGTTTGAGAGCTCACTATTGTGGTGGAGGAGGTGAGTAGTAATGACTAGGCCTCACTTAGCAATGTCCTGAGGGTATTCCAGTCATGCTTTGGGAGATATATAAATGGCCTACACCTATAGCAAGGGCATTATTCTGCTTTAGTCAGAGCTGCACAGTTGGTTTTTATGTACAGTAGAGTTGCCACCTCATCCCTTTAAACCCGAACACATTAATTATACAGGTTCTGTGGCTGATTAAGGTGGTAATTAAACTCACTTGGTGCCTTATCTGCAATAAATTAACCTCAAAACCTGTGTAATTCATATGTGTTCGGGTTTAAAGGGATGAGGTGGCAACTCTAATGTACAGTTGCGAAGGGGCAACTGTACATAAAAACCAACTGTGCAGCTCTGATATAGTGCAGTGCAGATCTGTATAGGTAGTTTTTTGGTAAAGGTGAACTCACCCTTTAAGCCAGCCATAGATGGATCGAATGTCAGCAGGAATAGGCCAAGATTCGAACCATGTACAGGCAGACTGAATGTACCCAAGTTGATCGATTGATCAACTAGGGTATAACCAACCAGTCAGGTTTAACATGCGATTATTTCTAGCGGCTGTTATAGCCGCTAGCAATAATCACTGTGTTCCCCTGCTGGGGAAACACAATGGCTCTACAGGAGGGAATTTAGCATTTTTTTTTTTTTCTTCAACCCGTGGTTGCAGTAAAGAAAGTCGCTCTGTTTATGGCCTGCCTAAAATATGTTTTAAGCAGTTCGGCAAAGAAAATAACAAAGCGGTAGTAAAGTCTTTTTTTTTGGATTTGTACCTACAGGTAAGCCTATATAATAAGGCTTACCTGTAGGTACATTGAATATCTCCAAAACTTGCAGTGTTTAGGAGATATTCCCAAGGGAAGCAGCTGGTGACGTCACCGGCAAATGTGCTCTGAAGGTCCAGCATACCGCGCCGGACCTTCAGAACTCTGTGCCGCAGCCGACAGCTCATGCGCACATGCAAGGGAGTGATGTCATCGTGGCTCAGGCTGTATGAGTGCCCACAAACCCAGAAGGAAGACCGGGTGAAGATGGAAGCCCTGTAAGCGGTGACAGTGCGCCGCTGGAGGGCTTTGTTCCAAGGTAAGTATTTCATAATGTGCTAGTATGCGATGCAAACTAGCACATTATGCCATTGCATTTGCAGAGGATTTTTTTTTTCTTCTTTTTTTTTTTTGCCAGTCGCGGTTTATTACTGCTACAACCTGTGTCTAGTGGCAGATCTACAAATCACTAAATTTAATACAAGAAAATAGGAAGAGAAAGGATAAAGGTGGAAGTCACATAAAAAAATATTTGAGGTAAACTGTGTTAAAAATACGAGGACATTTATCAAAATAGTCATGTTGTTTGTGGTTACTATTCTCTGGTTCCTTTTATTTGTAACACAAGTTGGGGACAGATCGGTTTTCTGTAGGCATTTTGTAACATAAGGAAGAAGATACCATCCAAGTAGGTCATATAGGTTGCCACCATCCCTGGTATAAGGAGAAAAAAGAATAACCCTTCGAAAAATTGGTGGGACTTTGAAGGCAACGGAGTAGTAAAAAACTATTTTATTGGTACAAATATACAAATAGAAAAAATCTGATACAGTTCACATATGATAATAAACAATAAAATAATAAGAATATGAATATACTGATGTAGAATTCGAATGTATATTCGTGTAGTCTTCCACCTGGGCCTACGCGTTTCGGGACTACCTATACTACTCCGTTGCCTTCAAAGTCCCACCAATTTTTCGAGGGGTTATTCTTTTTTCTCTGTAGGCATTTTGTGTAATAAATGAGCCACTATAAAAATGGACGTGTCTGTTCATACTTAAGAAGCGCTTCTTAGACCAAGTTCTGCGACAAATATGAGACTGGTGAGACTGAATTAAAGTTTATGTAGCCAAAACTTTTTTTTAGTTTTGGATAGAGTAGGGAAAAGGTAAACCCCCAGATTTTTTTTTCTTTTTCTTTCTTTTTTTTTTCTATTGGGGAAATATGAAATTTCCTTTCAATTCCCGTCCAAGAGATATAACAGGTAGATAAAGCACATTTCCCAAAGTGAGGGGAATTTCCCCCCTTAACTGGCCATAGATGGATCATTTATTTTGATTAGCCAGCCAGCTGATCAATAAAGAAAATTGGAGGTGAATGGAGGAATCCTCCCCGCTGCACTATTGTATACTGACAGCGGGGACTCCTCTCATTTCAGAATACACTGATCGGCGCTGCAGCTGATTGGCTGCATGTGATGGTCGAATGAAAATGTTCCAACCTTCTTGTGTGAGAAAAAGCCAATTGTTAGATCTACTTTTCTCTAGCGGGAACAGTCATAGATGGATCGAAATTCATCCAGTCTCTGCCAAACTGGACAAATTTCAATCCATCCATGGCCAGCTTCAGACAAATACCCCCAAAACAGGTGACAGTTTCTTCTCACCTATTGTTCTGAGAGCAACACTAAGGCCGGTCATACACGGAGGGAATTTCTTTCCTGCAACCACAGGTTGCAGGAAAGAAATTAGCTTGATTCCTGCAACAACACAGATAGTGTTGATGCGGGAATCCCTCTTGCCGAGCCATTGCCTTCTCCCGGCGTGGGTGGCAGAAGAAGAGAGTGATTAGTGCTAGTGGCTATATTAGCCGCTAGCGATAATCAAAGGTAAAATCCGGCAAGCTGGTTGTACCCAAGTTGATCGATCAACTTGGTACATTAAGCCTGTCCATACATGGTTCAAATTTCCTGCTGAACCAGCCGAGATTCGAACCGTGTATGGCCTGCCTAAAATGTGTATTTTCCCCTCACTATCTTTCCCAGGTGACAATGGCCACCAGTACATATAGAGGGATGAAAAGTCTCTGGCTCTTCATAAAAAAACTTAACAAACCTTTTCCCACTACCCCACCTTTAAGCTGAACTGTAGGCACCAAAAACACTCATTTAAATATATTTCTCAACAGCCAAAGGATATATATATATATATATATATATATGCAAACCCAGATATTATTTAGTAAAATAGCAGTGACATCATCACTGTGCTGTGTAGAAAACAGAGCTGTAGGAAGGCCCCAGCAGGCTCCGCCCACTGCAGACAACGACAGGAGGGGGCGGAGACAAGACCAGTCATCCTGCACAAGGAGAGAGAACAGCAGTGACCGGTCATCCTGCACAGAGGGAAAGTTTAACTCTGGATTACTGCACAGATCTGGAAGAAATACACAAATCACACCAAGATCCAATTAAGAATACACTTGGCACTTGTATTTAGACGATATTTGCTTCTCCTGGATTTCAATTATTTAAATTAAAAAAATTAGACAAACCAGTTTATAATTTATTGAACAGTTATGTAGTGCGTTGCTTAATGTAGAAGGCATTAGATAATAACCCCTTAATATAGTTCTGCAGCTGACAACACAATTGCTCCAAATTATACTTCCATCTCCACCCTAAATAACCATCCGCAGCTTGATCCATCAACCCCAATAATACCCGCAATCACTGAATAAATATTATTTACTGCTTCAAGTTTACAGATTAGAGGCTAGAATTAATGAGTGTTTTACTGGAAGCCAGGCTGTGACACTGAAATATTTCCCACCACCCACTTCTCTTCTCATCTCATTAGCTCACAATGACTCACAGCCCATGCACTTAGTATATTTTCATAGAATGTATTGAAAAGACTCTGCTGGTCGTTGAGTCTGGGCCAAAAAGCAGCTTACTTTAGCCTTCCATCATTGTCGGCTCTGACCTCCGCTGTGTCCTCATGGACAGGAAAGGTTCTGTGACCCAAATTTCTTTTCTCCAGCCACATCTCTTTAAATAAACGTGCCGTTACTAAAGCAGGGGTCTCCAAACTTTTCAAACAAAGGGCCAGTCTACTGTCCTTCAAACTTTAGGCGGGTCGGATTGTGGCCAGTGGGGGTAGAAAATGTCCTGGGCCCAGCATCAGTGAGAATAAATATAGAGAATGTATTAGGAGTAGCGCCCCATTATTGGCATTAGTAGGGGGAGTAGTGCCCCATTATTTGTATTAGTAGTGCCCCATTATTGGAATTAGTCGGAGGAGTAGTATTCCATCATTGGCATCAGTGGAAGAAATGGTGCCCCATTGCTGGTGTCAGTGGGAGGAATAGTCCCTTATATCATTGGGAGGAATAGTGCCCCAAGGGGTATAAAGGCTAGCAAAGGGCCACATCTGGCCCTCGGGCCGCAGTTTGGAGACCCCTGTCTTAAAGGGATAACTTAACAGTTGCCACATTGTTGCATGTTCATGTATATTTTATGGCAGCCTTTCTTAAACTTTAAGAGGTTCTACAGCCAGGTTCCAAAAAAATGTAGTCAGCAGCTACAAAAATTTTAATAAACAGACACTCCCTGTCCAGGGATCCACCTCCATCATCACCGCGGCTGGTTCGTCACCGGTTTTTGTTTTGTACGTGAAGCCCGATGTGATTCCCTGCAGCTTCACAGCTAGCTTCCCACTGCGCCATGTGATTGGTCACACGGGCTTCTGGGACCTGTGATGTGTCCCAGAAGGTTGTTGATAGGGAGGGTGGCCAAACTTCTGCTCACATTGCATAGGGGACACAAGCCAAAGTGGGAGCAGGTAACTGACAAAACTAGGTAGTCGTTACCCGAAACAAAAAAAAATCCTAATCCCTTTTGGGTGACGTTCCGCTTTAACATGGAAGATCCTTTGAAATAGCTTCCCAGTTACTCTATATGACTTTCCACTTACTCTATATGACAATTATTTTAAAAGAGAAGTATGGTATTTGCTTTTTTTTTTTTTTTTTTTTGTGAATCATACTTACTAACTGGATGCAGCATCGGTCCATTGCTGCATCTGTCCCCTGCCGTCTCCAACACTGAGAAACGAGCGATCAAGCATCGTCGATCACTCAGTTTTTACAGCTCTGTGAGCAGAGAGCTGGTGACTAAGGATGAGCTCAGGCGTGTACGTAAACAGCACGCCAGGAAGTCGGCACTGCGGCGCGCTAATCACAGGCAATCACAGGCAGTGAGACATTTCCCGACCTCTGCAGCCACGCATCGGGACAATGCCTCACTGCTTGTGATTAGCGCTCCGCAGTGCCGACTTCCTGGCGGGCTCTACACGTGCTGTTTGCGAACACGCCTGAGCTCATCCTTACTGGTGACTGTCAGTCACTGACTCTCTTCTCTCCCTCCCTGCTCATTGGAGTGCTGGGCAGGAGTGGCAGGCTCAGGCTCTCAGCGGCTTGCAGAGAGGCTGAGAGTCGCGATATGGTTGCGATTCTTCCCGAGCCTGGACCAGCTCTGTTACATTACCCAACATCGGTCTGCTGAAAACGGGTCACAGGAGTGCAGAACGAGCTGCACTCCTGTAATCCACAGGAGAAGTACAGCCAAATTAGCTTTTTCTGTACTTCTCCTTTAAGCAGTAGTAATGAAACTAAATTTATAAAAAATGAAGGCCAGAAAAGAAACAAATGAAAATTGTACTCGCTTACATAAGTTGTCAGTTAAGTGCCCCTTACATAGGGGGTCAGTGAAATGCTCCTTAAAGCGGGGGTCCACCTAAACCGCCAAAAAAAAAAAAATTAAAAGCCAGCAGCTACAAATACTGCAGCTGCTGACTTTTAATACATGGCCACTTACCTGTCCCAGGGTCCAGCGATGTCGGCAGGCGACGCCGAGAACCCGCTCGGTTCTCGGCAGCTGCCGCCGCCATCCTAGGTGAGGGAATCAGGAAGTGAAGCGTTGCGGCTTCACTTCCCGGTTCCCTACTGCGCATGTCGCGCTGCTCGTCCCAAGTGGTCCCCGCTCTCTCCTGGGAGCTGTGTGATTCCCAGGAGACAGCGCAGAGGGACGGGAAGTGGCGTAGACTCCCATGGGAGTCTATGCTGGAAGTGGGTGCAAATACCTGCGGAAAGTGGAAAGCGGAAAGCGGAAGTTCCATTTTTGTGTGGAACTCCGCTTTAAAATCAGTTAAAAAGGGCCGGTTGGCCTGGTGGGATTAAAGGCTAAAGTGTAATGTATGCATATGACACGTTCTGTTGTTCCTCTATTCACCTGATCAACATGCAATTAAATCATTTTGTTTTCAAGAAATACCTGTTTTAAGTCCCAGTGATGTCATCACTGGGTCTATCTGCTCCTCTTTGGTGGAAGGGGCCAACAGGTCACAGCACTTTGCCTCCAATTTTCTTTCAAAAGCATGTAAAATAACACTTCCCCCAGCATCCCTTTAGATGTGCATGCAGATTTTAGCTGTGCAGTCTATTGATTGGTTAAGAAGAGCATGCACATCTAAAGGGATGCCAGGGAAGCAGGGGCGTCGCTAGGGGGTGGCTTTTGGGGCTATAGCCCCGAACCTGGGGCCAATAGCCCCAAATCTCTGCAGGGGTCCCCAAAGGGGAGGGGAGGCTCTCTGGGGATCCTTATGTGTGTGGGGGGCTCTCTGGGGACCCTGAAGCAAGGGAGAAGCTCTCTGGTGACCCTGATTTTAAGGCAGAGGCTCTCTAAGGACCCAGATTTAAGGGGGAGGCTCTCTGGGGACCCTAATGTAAGGTGGGCTCTCTGGGAACCCTGATGAAAGGGGGAGGCTCTCTGAGGACTCTGATGTAAGGGGGGACTCTCTGGGGACCCTGATGTAAGGGGGGACTCTCTGGGGACCCTGATGTAAGAGGGGACTCTCTGGGGACCCTGATGTAAGGGGGGACTCTCTGGGGACCCTGATGTAAGGGGGGACTCTCTGGGGACCCTGATGTAAGGGGGGACTCTCTGGGGACCCTGATGTAAGGGGGGACTCTCTGGGGACCCTGATGTAAGGGGGGACTCTCTGGGGACCCTGATGTAAGGGGGGACTCTCTGGGGACCCTGATGTAAGGGGGGACTCTCTGGGGACCCTGATGTAAGTGGGGGGCTCTCTGGGGACCCTGATGTAAGTGGGGGGCTCTCTGGGGATATATATATACACACACACACACATGTATATTACTGTATATACATGTGTATGCCCGCCCAAGTGTATGACATTCTTTACTACGCTGCTATGGGCTCTAGCCCCAGATCTTTTGTAGACCTAGCAACGCCCCTGCAGGGAAGTATTCTTTCATGTAATACTCAGACTCAGAAACCAAATGACTGATGGCAGAGAAAGCTAATAGCTGTGAAAGGGAGGCCAACAACAGCACAGATCAGGAGAAGAGGTGATTGGTGAATGACGAAAGTCGTTCCCAGCCAGGAAATGAGGCAAGCTTAGGATACCCAACTGCAGCTTCAAAGGGTCATGCAGAGATTCAAGTTTTTGGGTAATGGGAGAGTAATCAGTTTCAACAGAGGAGAGGACTTGGTGCAAGATTGGGAAGTTGCATTATATACACCAAAGAATTAGTCCTCATGTGTATGTAACCTCTAACAATAAACTTTTATTTTCTCCATTTTAGTCTGTTAAATATTTAATTGAAAGCTATTTTTATGCAGTTTGTCTCCAGGGCTGCTCATTCCTCCCAGTATGCAAGTAAACGCACAGATTTGTAGTTAGCAGTGAACAGCTGCAGCCTGTCTTGGATTTGTATAGGCAGCTATATGCAAAAAACCTGTCACTCTTAGGCACAGAGATAATGCTGGTTTTTCAATGTGTACGACTTTCTGCGCCTGTGTGAATGAGCCTCTTAAAGCTGAAATCCAGGCATACAGATAAGATACATATAGTGGAGCTGTTTTATCTGCCAAGAATTTGAATTTTTGTCCATCCATGCCTAAGATTTACACGGCTCTGCCCCACAGCACAGTTCTTCCTGGCAGAGGAAGAGAGCTAATCAGTAATACAGGTCTTGTCCCTCCTCCAGACTGTGACTGGACAGTAAAAGAAGAAGCAGTAGATTGATGAGTTCATTCCTCTGTGACTCAATTCTCTTATCCTATCAGCATGCTCTTTGCACTGCAGCATGACTAACTGGCCCCTGTGCTGCTTCTCCCAACTCCTGTCTAATCTCTGCTGTACAGGGACAGCAAGATGCTGATATCATGTCTAATTAAAGATATGTTAATGAACAGAGGTCTGCATAAATAAATATGCGGCTTTCTGGATCTGCCTGGAGTACAGCTGTTAAGACTTTCAAAAACAGATCCAAGTCATGAAAAGAATCACCAATGTTTCTACAACCATGTAGATGTAGAGTAATTTGGGGTTTATACATATCCAAGACTGTAGCTGGGATCTCAGTCTACACCGATCAGCAATAACATTATGACCACTGACCACTCACCAAAACCAGTCAACCGGATCCAAGTCAAGAAAAGAAGTACCAATGTTTCTACAACCATGTAGATGTAGGGTAATTTGGGGTTGATACATATCCAAGAGCGTACCTGGGATCTCGGTCTACACCGATCAGCAATAACATTATGACCATTGACCACCCACCAAAACCAGTCAACCAGATCCAAGTCAAGAAAAGAATCATCAATGTTTCTATAACCATGTAGATGTAGGGTAATTTGGGGTTGATACATATCCAAGAGCGTATCTGGGATCTCGGTCTACACCGATCAGCAATAACATTATGACCATTGACCACCCACCCAAACCAGTCAACCAGATCCAAGTCAAGAAAAGAATCACCAATGTTTCTATAACCATGTAGATGTAGGGTCATTTGGGGTTGATACATATCCAAGAGCGTATCTGGGATCTCGGTCTACACCGATCAGCAATAACATTATGACCATTGACCACCCACCCAAACCAGTCAACCAGATCCAAGTCAAGAAAAGAATCACCAATGTTTCTATAACCATGTAGATGTAGGGTCATTTGGGGTTGATACATATCCAAGAGCGTATCTGGGATCTCGGTCTACACCGATCAGCAATAACATTATGACCATTGACCACCCACCCAAACCAGTCAACCAGATCCAAGTCAAGAAAAGAATCACCAATGTTTCTATAACCATGTAGATGTAGGGTCATTTGGGGTTGATACATATCCAAGAGCGTATCTGGGTTCTCGGTCTACACCGATCAGCAATAACATTATGACCATTGACCACCCACCAAAACCAGTCAACCTGATCCAAGTCAAGAAAAGAATCACCAATGTTTCTACAACCATGTAGATGTAGGGTAATTTGGGGTTGATAAATATCCAAGAGCGTATCTGGGATCTCGGTCTACACCGATCAGCAATAACATTATGACCATTGACCACCCACCAAAACCAGTCAACCAGATCCAAGTCAAGAAAAGAATCACCAATGTTTCTATAACCATGTAGATGTAGGGTAATTTGGGGTTGATACATATCCAAGAGCGTATCTGGGATCTCGGTCTACACCGATCAGCAATAACATTATGACCATTGACCACCCACCAAAACCAGTCAACCAGATCCAAGTCAAGAAAAGAATCACCAATGTTTCTATAACCATGTAGATGTAGGGTCATTTGGGGTTGATACATATCCAAGAGCGTACCTGGGATCTCGGTCTACACCGATCAGCAATAACATTATGACCATTGACCACCCACCAAAAACAGTCAACCAGATCCAAGTCAAGAAAAGAATCATCGATGTTTCTACAACCATGTAGATGTAGGGTAATTTGGGGTTGATACATATCCAAGAGCGTATCTGGGTTCTCGGTCTACAACGATTAGCATTAACATTATGACCATTGACCACCCACCAAAACCAGTCAACCAGATCCAAGTCAAGAAAAGAATCACCAATGTTTCTATAACCATGTAGATGTAGGGTAATTTGGGGTTTATACATATCCAAGAGCGTACCTGGGATCTCGGTCTACACCGATCAGCAATATGACCATTGACCACCCACCAAAACTAGTCAAGGTATTGACTCAACTAGATCTCTGAAGGTATGTTGTGGTACCTAGCATCAAGCCACCATTAACAGATCTTTTAGGGCTCATGCACACTGTAGCTCAAAGAAGCTAGAAGAAGCGGCTCCTACAGGCTTCTGAGCTTTTTTGGGCTCTCATTTTTTCTGCCTGGAAACTCCCCTCCATGTTAGCCAATGTGTCCATGCACACTATGGCTTTTTCAGGAGTTTACAGGCATATGCTCTTACAGGCAGAAAAAAACCTCATCAAACTCACGTTTTTGAGAGGAGCTTTCGAGCAGAAAAGACACCTAACTGGCGAAAATGCGCAAAAAAGCGTGAATGAGCATGAAAAAAAACACTTATGCTCAAAAAAGCTCAAAATCAGCTCAATAAAAATGTGCAAAAGAGCCCAACAAAGTACACGCTTCTTCAAGCTGAAATAAAAGCTCAAATGCCTGTAAAAGCAGCTTTTATTTTGAGCTGCAGTGTGCATGGGCCCTTAAAAGAGAAGTATGAGTTTGGGTGCTCACAATCCCATTGTATGTGATTTTGGCTGTGGATAGGGGTCAGCATGGGCACCGTGACTGGTCTGTGGCTACACAGCCCCATACACAACAAACTGTGATGCATTGTGTTACAAAGTTACATACAGTAGTTACATAGCAGATGAGGTTGAAAAAAGACACAAGTCCATCAAGTCTAACCTATGTGTGTGATTATATGTCAGTATTACATTGTGTATCCATGTATGTTGTGGTCGTTCAGGTGCTTATCTAATAGTTTTTTTAAACTATTGATGTCCCCCCCGCGCTGAAACCACCGCCTGTGGAAGGGAATTCCACATCCTTACCATTCTTACAGTAAAGAACCCTCTACGCAGTTTAAGGTCAAACCTCTTTTCTTCTAATTTTAATGAGTGGCTACGTCTCTTAGGCTCCATGCACACTGAAGCTCATAAACGGCCGTTTTTTGGAGTTTGGGCGTTTTTTTTTTTTTTAACAGCCCATAAACTCCCCTCTATGTTATCCTATGTACGTTTTTGGACGTTTATCAGCAGTGGAGTTTATGGGCTGTTTTCTGAACGCCATAAAATCGCGTTCAGGAGTCGTTTTGTCTGACCATAAAAAACCGCTCATAAACGCCGATAAACGCTCAAAAATGTGGTAAAACCAGCGTTTAACGTTTTTGATCCATTGAAAAAAAAAAACGCTATTGCAAAAATGTTAAAAAACGGTGAAAGACTCACTGCAGAGCTACTAGTGTTTTTATAACATTATTTTAACGTCGTGTGCATGGAGCCTTATTAAACTCCCTTTCGCAAAAAAGTTTTATCCCCGTTGTGGGGTCACCAGTACGGTATTTATAAATTGAAATCATATCCCCTCTCAAGTGTCTCTTCTCCAGAGAGAATAAGTTCAGTGCTCGCAACCTTTCCTTATAACTAAGATCCTCCAGACCCTTTATTAGCTTTGTTGCCCTTCTTTGTACTCGCTCCATTTCCAGTACATCCTTCCTGAGAACTCGTGCCCAGAACTGGACATCATACTCCAGGTGCGGCCGGACCAGAGTCTTGTAGAGCGGAAGGATTATCGCTTTATCTCTGGAGTTGATCCCCTTTTTAATGCATGCCAATATTCTGTTTGCTTTGTTAGCAGCAGCTTGGCATTGCATGCCATTGCTGAGCCTATCATCTACTAGGACCCCCAGGTCCTTTTCCATCCTATATTCCCCCAGAGGTTTTTCCCCCAGTGTATAGATTGCATTCATATTTTTGCCACCCAAATGCATTATTTTACATTTTTCCACATTAAACCTCATTTGCCATGTAGATGCCCACCTCATTAATTTGTTCAGATCTTCTTGCAAGGTTTCCACATCCTGCAGAGAAGTTATTGCCCTGCTTAGCTTAGTATCGTCTGCAAATACAGAGATTGAACTGTTTACCCCATCCTCCAGGTCGTTTATGAACAAATTAAATAGGATTGGTCCCAGCACAGAACCCTGGGGGGGAACCCCACTACCCACCCCTGACCATTCTGAGTACTCCCCATTTATCACCACCCTCTGAACTCGCCCTTGTAGCCAGTTTTCAATCCATGTACTCACCCTATGGTCCATGCCAACGGACCTTACTTTGTTGTAAGCGTTTATGGGGAACTGTGTCAAAATTTTGCAAAATCCAGATACACCACGTCTACGGGCCTTCCTTTAGCTGGAAACTCACCTCCTCATAGAACGTTAATAGATTGGTTTGTGTCTTCTGACATCTTTTTTATCTGAAACAGCATTAACTTTTTCAGCAATTTGAGCTACAGTAGCTCTTCTATTGGATCTATTGGACTAGACATGCCAGCCTTTGCTCATCGGTTTTCCTTCCTTGATCCACTTTTGGTAGATCCTGACCACTGCAGACTGGGAACATCCCACAAGAGCTGCTGTTTTGGAGTCGCTCTGACCCAGTCATCTGGCCATTACAATTTGGGCCCTGCCAAAGTTGCACAAATCGTAACGTTTGCCCATTTTCATCAACTTCAAGGGCAACATGTTCACTTGCTGCCTAATATATCCCTCCAACTTTCAAGTGACATTCCTGCATTCAAGCATTCCTGACCGTCCCATCACAGCCATTTAATTAGTGCTCTTATAACAAGTGAGGTAAACTTGCTGGACATGAACTGGTTAAATCTTAGCTGCTTAAAATGTCCCTCCCACAATAGGAGGCCAATGAGGTTTTTAAAAACGGCAAACCACAAATTAGGAAAAACCTCAGGAAAATGATGAACAGCTGCTGGGATTGCATATCTGCTGCTCTGAGAAAAACAGAATTTGCTCATTTCTCTCCAAGGGAGTAGACAGGATTCGATGAACAGGCTGCCTGGCACTGGAGCCAGTTGGATATCGCTAACAATATGGCCAAGCCAAGAAAAGTCCCTTCTGTAAACAGAACTCCGCCACATACGCAGTCCCCATGATGAACTGAAAAGAACAATAAATCTGCTGCAACACAAACAACACTACTTGGTAGGCATGCTAGTTAATACAGTAATCCGGTGAAAGTCCCTACACGATTAGACCCACTGATAGAAAAAATGCCCCATCGTGGGAGGTCAGGGGCAGTAAAAAATGCCCCGCTGCTGGAATGGGGGGGGGGGGGGGGGCTATGACTTTTACGAAGAAGTCTTATTCCAGTCTAGGGAGGAGAATCATAGATAAACTACACACACTTTAGAGTCTGATTTCAATTTCATATAGATTCCCTGATAACCTGATTGGCTATAGATTGCATGGATTCTGTAGGTAAATACAGATTTCAAAGTTAATGGCCAGCTAAAAAAAAATATTGTCCAGAGATTGTACAATCAGGTTGTAGAAGTAATATTAGGAATACTGTGCGGGTACAAGGATGCTGGTGGAGCTTTACTTGAAGGATCATTATACTATCTTGGTGAACTGCAATGCATAATCCCAATACAAAATATCTGTTCTCCTTAGATAGGACAGTACTTCACTGCCCTTATAAAAGATGTCACACAGGTAATGTCCTCTCTGTGCTCTCACTGCTCTAATATGGTTGGGACCTGGTAGTATGGATAGGACCTGGTAGTATGGATAGGACCTGGTAGTATGGATAGGACCTGGTAGTATGGATAGGACCTGGTAGTATGGATAGGACCTGGTAGTATGGATGAGACCTGGTAGTATGGATAGGACCTGGTAGTATGGATAGGACCTGGTAGTATGGATAGGACCTGGTAGTATGGATAGGACCTGGTAGTATGGATAGGACCTGGTAGTATGGATAGGACCTGGTAGTATGGATAGGACCTGGTAGTATGGATAGGACCTGGTAGTATGGATGAGACCTGGTAGTATGGATAGGACCTGGTAGTATGGATAGGACCTGGTAGTGTGGATAGGACCTGGTAGTGTGGATAGGACCTGGTAGTATGGATAGGACCTGGTAGTATGGATAGGACCTGGTAGTATGGATAGGACCTGGTAGTATGGATAGGACCTGGTAGTATGGATAGGACCTGGTAGTATGGATGGGACCTGGTAGTATGGATGAGACCTGGTAGTATGGATGGGACCTGAAAGTATACATAGGATCTGGTAATATGGATGATACCTAGTAATATGGTTGGGACCTGGTAATATGGTTGGGACGTGAAAGCAAGGATGGAACTTTCCCAACAAATGATCCCTCCCCCTCCCCTTGCAGGACACTTTCTAGCCCTCTCCTCACAGGACACATTCCCATTTCCTCCCCTCCTGGCACACTTCCCTACCACCTGTCCACGCAAGACACTTTCCTGTCTCCTCTTGCAGGACACTACCTGCCCCCCCCCCGTCTCTTCTCAGTGGATGGTTCCCCATCTCCTCTCCTTACCGGATACTTCCCCATCTCCTCTCCTCATGGGGCACTTCCCCATCTCCTCTACTTTAGGAGGCACTTCCCCATCTCTTCTCCTCACCGGATACGTGCCAATCTCCTCTCCTCATGGGGCACTTCCCCATCTCCTCTCCTCGCGGGACACTTCCTCACCTCCTCTCCTTTACGGGGCACTTCCCCATCTCCTCTCCTCATGGGACACTTTCCCATCTTCTCTCCTCACGGGGCACTTCCCCATCTCCTCTCCTCACGGGGCACTTCCCCATCTCCTCTCCTCACGGGGCACTTCCCCATCTCCTCTCCACATAGGACACTTTCCCCATCTCCTCTCCTCACGGGGCACTAATCCATCTCCTCTCCACATAGGACACTTTCCCCATCTCCTCTCCTCGCAGGACACTTCCCCCATCTACTCTCCTCATGGGACACTTTCCCCATCTACTCTCCTCATGGGACACTTTCCCCATCTACTCTCCTCATGGGACACTTTCCCCGTCTACTCTCCTTTTGGGACACGTTTCCTCTACTTGCAGAAAATGAATCCCCCCCACCCTGTTTCCAGGGCATTTTCCTGGCCCCTTCTCCTTAAAGGATGATGACTCCTTTCCTCTGTTCAAAGGAACTTCTCCATCCCTTCTCCATCACGGACGAGGACGACGAAGAGGAGGAGGCGCTTGGTTACACTGCATGGCCGCCGATTAGACTGAATGTATCACAGTGCCGGGGGATAAGACTGCAGATGGGCACGGCGCCAGGAGATAACACCGGCACAACGCCAATCAAGGGGCATGAGGCAGAGGCATGAGGCTGAGAAAGAGGCATGAGGCTGAGAAAGAGGCATGCATGCGATTAGACTGAATGTATCACAGCGCCGGGGGGATTAGGCTGCAGAGGAGGACTCGAGTATAAGCCGAGGGGGGCATTTTCAGCACAAAAAAATGTGCTGAAAAACTCGGCTTATACTTGAGTATATAAGGTAGTTCACATCTGTGTGTTGTTGCGTGTTATAATGCACATGCGGCATGCTAGGTGCATTGGGTGCCATTCAGATTAGACATGGCATTCATTCCATGTTGTAAGGAGCGCTTTGATGCACATTATTGCAACACATATGGGTGAATGGACTCTTATGCCGCGTACACAACAAAAAATTTTGTTGTATGTATACAATGACAATAAAGTATATCTATCTATCTACACATGAGCGGACTTCTCGTCAGACTGAACTCCGAAGGACTTCACAACAGAGTTCCGACTAAACGGACTTGCCTACACACGATCCCACCAAAGTCCGATCGTTTCGAACATGATGGCGTACGACCGGACTAGAAAAGGAAGTTCAATAGCTAGTAGCCAATAGCTGCCCTTGCGTCGTTTTTGGTCCGTCGGACTAGCACACAGAAGAACAGTTTTCCCGATAGGAATTGATTCAGTCGGAAAGATTTGAAACATGTTCTTTTTGTAAGGTCCGTCAGATTTTTTGACAGAAAAGGTCCGATGAAGCCCACACACGATCGGAATGTCCAACGAATTTGTTCCATCGGACCTTTTCTGCGGGAAGGTCCGCTCCTGTGTACGCGGCATTAGTCCTCATTTACACAGGCTTTGGCAGCTCCAAAAGAGTAATGTGTACAGATGCATTCGCAAAGCATCTGACAGCTCCTAAAGCACCCTTAAGCTCCAGTCTGGGATTACTTGAATACAAATCTTAATGGAAACGTAAGGGGGAACATTAACAAGCTATTAGCAGGCTTTCCTAAAGCTTAATCAATTCACACTGCTGGCAAGACCTCCATTTGGATGTTTACACAGATCAAGCCAAATCTGAAAGTAGTACTGAACACTCCAACTTTTTACAGTTAATTAACTTTTTTCCAGTTAATTAAGTCAGGGGAGTATTTCCCAGTACATGGTTTACTAAAAGTGTGCATCCAACCAGTGTTAATTTTGACATCAAATTTCGATTTCGTTTTAGTCATAGTCTTTTGACAAAAATGCCATTTTAGTTTTAGTCGTATTTTAGTCATCTAAATTTTTTTTTTTTTCTTAGTCAACTAAAGTCTCAAGTGCATTTTAGTTGACACATAACATCTTTATAAATAAAACTAAGTGTAAACTCTATTAGGTGTAATGCCATTGCACATATTACCTGAATATATTACCAACATTAATTATTAAGAAAATAAATAAGAAAAGCCTGTTTCTTTTTTAATTTCAGAAGCTCAGTGGATGCCCCCTACTTATTCTTATGTGGTAGTGTTAATATTGATGTCTAATTTCAATATAGTTTTAATCATAGCCTTTTGGCTAAAATGCCATTTTAGTTTTAGTCATATTTTAGCCATCTGAATTGTTTTAGTTTTAGTCATATTTTAGTCGACTAAAATAGTGGTAATTTAGTGAACGAAAATATATTAGTCCACGAAATTAACTTTTATTTTTTATCTTTTCACTACCCCCAATCCATCCAGCTTGCCCGAACATCCAAGTAGCGCAATGCATGCATATTGAAGGTAGGGGAGTGCGTGCACTGGGGACACAGGGAGAGAGGGAGAGTAGGGGAGTGCGTGTACTCGGGACACATGTAGGGTAGGGGAGCGCGCACACTGGGGACACAGGGAGAGTAGGGGAGAGCGCGTACTGGGGGCACAGTAAAGGTATGGGAGTGCAGGCACTGGGGACACAGTAAGTGTAGGGTAGTGCAGGCACTGGGTACATAGGGGAGGTAAGGAAGTGCTGGCACTGGAGACACAGGGAGGGTAAAAGAGTGCGCCTACTGGGGTCACAGTAAGGGTAGGGAAATGTGCACACTGGGGACACCCCCAGGGTAGGGGAGTGCATGCACTGGGGACACAGTAAGAGTAGGGTAGTGCAGGCACTGTGGACACAGTAAAGGTAGGGGAGTGCAGGCACTGGGGACACAGTAAGTGTAGGGAGTGCAAGCCCTGGGTACACAGGGGAGGTAGGGGAGTGCTGGCACTCGAGACACAGTAAAGGTAGGGGAGTGCGGGCACTGGGGACACAGTAAGTGTAGGGTAGGGCAGGCACTGGGGACACAGTACGTGTAGGGTTTGCAGACACTGTGGACACAGTAAAGGTAGGGGAGTGCGGGCACTGTGGATACAGTAAGAGTAGGAGAGAGTGGGCACTGGGGACACAGTAAGGGTAGGGTAGTGCAGGCATTGGGGACACAGTAAGGGTAGGGGAGTGCAGGCACTGGGGACACAGTAAAGGTAGGGGAGTTCAGGCACTGGGGACACAGTAAGGGTAGGGAAGTGCGGGCACTGGGGACACAGTAAGGGTAGGGGAGTGCGGGCACTGGGGACGTAGTGGAGTGTTGGCACTGGAGACACAAGGCGGGTAGGTGAGTGCAGACACTGGGGGACACAGGGGAGGTAGGGGGATGGGCGCACTGGGGACACAGGGAGGGTAGGGGAGTGCGCGCACTGGGGACACAGTAAGAGTAGGGGAGTGCAGGCACTGTGGACACAGTAAAGGTAGGGGAGTGCTGGCCCTGTGGACACAGTAAAGGTAGGGGAGTGCTGGCCCTGTGGACACAGTAATGGTAGGGGACTGTGGGCACTGTGGACACAGTAAGGGTAGGGGAGTGCAGGCACTGGGGACACAGTAAAGGTAGGGGAGTGCTGGCCCTGTGGACACAGTAAGGGTAGAGGAGTGCAGGCATTGGGGACACAGTAAGGGTAGAGGAGTGCAGGCATTGGGGACACAGTAAGGGTAGGGGAGTGCGGGCACTGTGGACACAGTGAGGGTAGGAGAGTGCAGGCATTGGGGACACAGTAAGTGTAGGAGAGTGTGGGCACTGGGGCACACAGGGGAGGTAGGAGAGTGTAGGCACTGGAGATACAGTAGGGGAAGGGGAGTGTGCACACTGGGGACACAGTGAGGGTGAGGACGTGCGCACACTAGGAACAAACAGTGAGGATAGGGGTGTGCGCACACTGTGAGACGAATTAGGGTGGGGGAATGAGCACACTGTGGACACAGTGAGGGTAGGGGAGTGTGTACAACACTAAAGCTGGCCCTACTCGTCATAATCTGACAGAGCAATCAATTTTTTTTTATTTTTTGTAAAAATCGCAAAACACACAAGGATAAATAAATGGTGATTTTGACTGACTGCAAGAAGACAGTGTTCAACATGGCTCCAATCTAACACAGAAAAAATGCAATCACTTTTCAATTCCAAAAGGTCCATCAAACTAATAGGTGTCGCTATGGCGACTACTTTCAATATTATCTGCAATTCCCGTCAGCTCCAAAGTGATTGAAACTGACCGAAAACTGCAATAAGTATGATCAACTTAGACTGAAAATTTATTTGTGTAACAAAAATATAGTTTTTAATTCGTTTTTCTTTTTAAGAGGAATTTTCCTTTAAATCTGGAAAGTAACAGTAACTAAACCCTTGCAGACCTCGTGATTTAAGGTAGTTATTCTTTGCACAGGTCTTTAGGGCATTACATGGCCCATTAGACAAGAAAGCTGATATCAAACCACTGAAGAGAAGCTTTTGAGATATGAACATCCAAAATCATTAATCATCTTCGTTGGCTCTAAAAGCCTGGATAGGATTCATGCTCAGCTGTAGTCGATCTGTGCTTCCCAAAGTTGGCAAGTAACACATTTGTTTGCAAAGAAACAAAAAACATAAAAGCGACTATTTTGAAGCAATTCGATGGCATACGCCAACGGTTATGGGGATATTGACGAGGACCTGTCATATGTTCATCATACTAAGCCTGCAACAAAGCTCATAAAGATGCACACGCATAGGTAAGGGAAAGAGGTGTGTTGTAAACATTGTACATTGATATTTAGTAATCTCTCTTGCTCCGAAGTACACTCTCCATCAATTACTTTGGCTGGGTGTGGAAGCAGACTGGCCAATCTAGTGCGCTGACCCAGAATGCTGCATGACCCCAAACAGGTTTAGTCAGTCTAACGTAGATACCTTCCTGCTGGCAACTCAGGCCTATCATAGGAAGGAAGGGATGGAAGGGGGTTGAGCTAGAGAATAGAGTAAAGTTGAGGATTCTAGGAGTGTTCTCCTGGGTTTCTGGGCATAGCGAGGACACTTTGTTACTTGCTATAGGTAATTCCCAGTAATTTTTGTGATGGTAGAATTTGTTCCATCAAATTTAAGTTGATAGAAAATCAATAAAGTTTAACATGCATCAAAAACAACGGTGCACAAATCATCCATCAACAGGTAGATAGGAAAACAAATGCCTATCTGGATTCCTCCATGTTAACATTTTCAAGAGCACCTATACTGGCCAAACTCTGAGCGCCGGTTCACACAGGGGCAACACGACTCTGGCCGCGACTTTGCGAGGCGACCTGGACACGACCTGAGGGCGACACAACAGCGCGACTTGGGGCAACTTACAAGGTGACTTCAAGTCGCCTCCAGTACAGGCAACTTTCCAGTGGCCAATCAAACAACAATCAGCTCTGGGGGAGGGAGGGGTTTGCTTGAAAAAACCATCTTCTGTTCCTGTGAAGTCGCTTCACTATAGACCATGATCCGACTTGTAGGCGACTTCCATTGAAATCAATGGGTACAAGTCGCCTACAAGTCGCCTTGAAGTAGTACAGGGACCTTTTCTGAAGTCGGAGCGACTTCAGTAGCGTACATATAGACGGCTCTCATTCACTTACATGGACTTTCAGATGTCAAGCGACTTGGGGCGACTTGAGGTCTGACAAGTCGGATCCCAAGTCGCGGTAGTGTGAACCGGCACTGAGGATTTCGGATGGCTCCTGGTGAGCTGGAAGAACTACATCCACACCCCCACCCCAGTTATACATGCCTTAGCTGCAGCACATACCTGTAACATCTACTGCCTCCACTGTCGACAGCACATAAATACAAGGTATCGGACAGTAAGAGGAGTGGTGACATCTTTTCCAGATTATGTGAGAGTGCTCAGGTCTAGAGATTGGCTGCTAGACTCGAGAATTGTGACCTATAAAATAATCACCGCTCTAGGTTGGGTTCAACATGTATCACCTCCACTGCACACTAGCAGCTGCTGGTCCTTTTCATCACAGGCTTGACAGTAGAAGAGAAGAATCTGGTGGGCCGTACATCCAATAAAATTACCTTTATTAAGACATACTCAAGAAAGACTCTCCAAACAACATTCAAGGGAACATAGCACTCCAGGTAACTCGTTTCATGTCAACATCAGCGCTTAGTCATAGCTAAGTAGGGGTGCAACGGATCGTCATCGATCCGTGATCCGATCCGCGGAGGTTGATCCGTACGGGACACCCGCGATCCGCGGAGCGCTCTGTGGCCTCGGCCATAGGAAAGGCCGCGGCTTTGGCCTAGCTCCGGAGCGGCGGTCATCTTGGTACACCCGGCGGCCATTTAGCATGTGATCGCGCCGTCAAATGACGGAGCGATCACTTGTAACAAACCGGCGTCATGTCATGACGCCGGTTCCTCTCTCCCCCCTGTGTACTGATCTGTACAGTGGAGGGGAGAGATCGGATGGTAGCAGTGCCAATACTCTGCAATGCCCTGCCAATACTCTGCCAATACTCTGCAATACCCTGCTGCAATGCCCTGACAATACTCTGCAATGCCCTGACAATACTCTGCAATGCCCTGACAATACTCTGCAATGCCCTGCCAATACTCTGCCATACCCTGCCAATACTCTGCCAATACTCTGCCAATATACCCGCCAATACCCTGCCAATATACCCGCCAATACCCTGCCAATACCCTGCAATACTCTGCCAATACTCTGCCACACCCTGCCAATAGGGAGATTGTGGATATTACAGTGGGGGAGATTTTTTTGTTGTTGATCCGAAAATGATCCGAACCGTGACTCCTTGAGTCACATGAGTTTTTTGATCCGTTGCACCCCTATAGCTAAGCACCTAGGATGAGGTCAAATGTTCCCCCACATTAGGAAGCACTAAGTATTGTTGCTGCCTACAGTGGAGGAAAGAGCTCTTTACCTATGACCACCTAACCGCACAATATTTAGTCTCACAAGTGGAAGAAGTTCAAAAACAAGATGTCTACCTCTACTGTATACAAGTGGTGAGTTCCCTTTAAGGAACTTCTCAGATACTATAGTGAACTAATATGGAAAGAGATAATTCACGGTGAAAGCCTTTGTGTTATGGAACATATTAGTTTTGTGTTAGCATTTGGAAACCCAACAGTTTTCTTTCCATCTCATGAATAATAGAGAGAGTTTTCACCCATGCATTGTACTGATGGATAAGAAGATAAAAGCATTATGTGAAATGGATATGTGTGATACAAAGTCTGTACTACACAAGACAAGTCCTTTCCAAAATGGGACCTGGGGATACAAAAAAAAGCAATAAATGTTTGTTCTTCTACTTCCTTATCTCAGATTATACAGCCATCTAAAACAATACACTCACAATCATTTACAAACTTCTGAATAAGACATGACTGTCCTCTAAAAACTACCACTAGTGGAGTCAATAGGGTTCATTTATTTAAAGTGACACTGTCACTTGTAAAGAATTACACACCTTTCACATGGTTGGTCCAATCAGGCCCGCCTATTCGAATCTCTATTAATTTCTATTGAATTTCTACCTCCAATCCGATCTGCTTAAAAAAATAAAATGGAAAAGGATTCGTTCTCCTTCCATTTAGCAGATCGGAGGCAGTGGCGGCTGGTGCTCAATCTTTTTTGGGGGGCGGCAAACAAACCTGGCCCCCTCACTCCCCCCACCCACCAATCCCCCCCTGTTGCTTGATCAATCAATCAGCGCGGCGCTTGCCCATCAGGCCCACACTTATCCCATCAAGGTCGCGGCTTCGGCGGCTTCCCCCCTGAATCTCCTCCCGAGTCCCGGTGGTCGATTCTCCTCCCAGCCAATCGGGTCTTAGGACTCCCGGCCAATCAAGTCTCAGGACCCGCTTCCTGATTGGCCAGGAGGAGAAGCAGGAAGACATTAGCAAATATTAATTCGCTAATGTCACACAAGTGGGTTGGCTCAGCCCAACTTTTTTTGAAGCTAATTAGAGCCCCACTGAAACCCATGTGTCCGGCACCCTGCATGGAGATGTGTCAGCCACTGGTGCTAGCTGTCAGAATAAAATAGCTTCCCCCCTGAATCTCCTCCCGAGTCCCGGTGGTCGATTCTCCTCCCAGCCAATCGGGTCTTAGGACTCCTGGCCAAATCGGGTCTCAGGACCTGCTTCCTGATTGACCAGGAGGAGAAGCAGGAAGACATTAGCGAATATTAATTCGCTAATGTCACACAAGTGGGTTGGCTCAGCCCACCCTTTTTGAAGCTAATTAGAGCCCCATTGAAATCCATGTGTCCGGCACCCTGCATGGAGATGTGTCCGGCACCCCTGCGCCCCTTATGAGCGGCCACCACTGATCAGTGGTCGGTTTAACCCAGCCCCTCATAGGAGCAGAACTGGCTGTGTCTGTTCTGCATAAACAGAGCTGACATGGACCTATCATCCGCCCGCTCTGCTCAGTGGGGGATCAGCAGACAGATCCACCGCTGAGCATATTGGAGTCAAGCGGAGTCCGACGTGTGACAGGGGCCCTAGGCTGGACGTACATTTTTCTCATTCACCCTCAAGAGAAATCTATACATCCATGCTAAACATCTGGCACCCATGGCTGTCAGAATATCCAAACAATGGCTACTTCTGATTGGATGCAGCCAGTGTTCATCCAGCAATGTTTCTGCATTTTGCACATCTGTGATGTAGAGGTTGGCGTATGGAACCAAAGTGCACAGTGAGGACTTTCTACTCCGCTCCATGAACTGCTTGGAGACTACGAAAATGGCATCTGTCAAAGCAGTCATCTCCGTGCTAGCTGGGTTGTCGGACAGCTGTGGGAGGTTACGGAGGGGCGCCATTTTCAACCTCACCGCTAACATTAGACAACACCTAGGAAGATGGGACAAAGTACTACATGTACCCCTGGGGAACAAAACACATTCATAAAAACACATATGCTTTCATATGTGCCTATACATGGGTGCAGGAGGCTTTTACATTTTTGGGATTGTTTTACTAATCGTTACATTTTTATATATATATATTTTTTTACATAAGTTTATTGCTAGAACAAGGGGGCCAATAACCCCTCTATGCCACAGCAAAGTGCAGATGAAAGATTCCCCTTTAAGGACTCATCAGATGTCTATTTGATATAGGTTACCTCTGCACTCTGTAATTTTTAAAATGCATCCCCTCCCTCCTATTAGGATTTAAAATGGAACTGCAGTTGGGGCACCCTTAAAAATTCTGCACAATCTCAAGGCACCTCATTTTAAAATGTAAGAAACTCATAGGGTTACATAACACAGAAACATCCACAAATGTAGGACACCCAATATTAGAGGCAATTTATTCTAACAAAGCTAGAATTTCAGCATTACTCTTCTCTTGGCATCATTGGTTGTTAGGATGCCGGCGGCTACAAGGTTGTAATGGTGCACAATGAAAACCTGTGGCTTTGTGTAACTTAAAGGCAGGCTTCATCCACCCACGGGCAATTTTTAGGCATTCTGCCAAGGCACCCTTAAAGAAATCTAAAGGCAACCAAGGGTGCCTGGACACCCTAATTAAAAAAAGGCTGCTCTAGGTATTGCAATCTTTAAAAATCTGCTGGCTTGTAAGGAGTTAAACCTAATGAGGCGTAAGACTGGCCATACAGTAGATGACTCAAAAAAAATAAACAAACCATTCGTCCATCCACAAGAATCCTCCCCGCTGTGACATCACCCATCTGATCACCAAAAGTTTTCCAACATCCCTGTCAGGGTGGATAAAAAACGATGATTTCTTTAAAAAAAAATCAGATTTTTTATTTTTTTATTTAAACCAGATTCTTTTGACTTTTATCAAATTTATTTTAATAAAATGCTTTCGGAGCAAAAATCTATCTAAAGACAGTTTTCTATTTAGGATACATTAATAATTTAGTTTATTCAGCATGAAATGGAGCTTAGTTAAATGTAGCATGAGGCTGTATATTCTGCAATATTTATATATTTTTGGTAAACTCATTCAATGAATCCAAGCTCTGCAAGCTGAGACAACATGCACTGCATTGATGCATTCACACAATTTCACAGTAACCATGAGATAAAACAAAGTTCAGGAATATTCCTTTATCTCATTGTTTTGCAAATCTATGTACACTACAAACTGTATGATTGAATCGGTTCTGATATCGCTGTTTTACTAACCTGACAGCTTATTATTCTAAATAGGAAACCTTAAATTTGTTTGCAAATATTAAAGATTCTAACTACCAGCAAGAATAAGTCCTTACATTTAAAGAGCACCTGTCATTTCACATCCATCATAGCAGCGCCTGTTAGCGGGCATCACCTCACCTGCTGCCGCCACGTCCCTCACCTTGTTGTGTCACTGCCGCATCACCAGCCTTCCCATTAAAGTGAATGGGACTGTTGGTGAGTCAAATCGACTTGATTTAAATCAAATCCACCCTGATCCCTGTCCAACATAATTTGATCATTAGATCGACTTCTTTTGAACATGAAAGGCCATATATGGATCGAAATTCAAAAGACATCTTTTTTATTTACATTTTTACTGAGCGTCAGGAGTATTGCTATCGTTATATTCCCAGCGCATTGACACTGAACGTTTGTCTCAGATACAGCATCTGCAGTGTCATTTGCAACTGCTCTGCCTGCCACTCCCCTCCTCCTGCCCAGTCACAGAAGACTTTGTATTATATAAACTCATTCACAGAATACTTTGTATGGACAGCATAGGAAAGGGGAGGGCAGAGCGGCTGCTGTATAGCAGATTGCATCTAATGCCCTGTACACACAGGCGGACTTTTCAGCAACAAAGGTCTGACAGTCTTTCCGATGGACTTTTAACAGACTTTTGACGGACTTCTGACGGACTTTCGAACGAACGGACCTGCCTACACACGATCACACCAAAGTCCGACGGATTTGTACGAGATGAAGTAGAACCGGACTAAAATAAGGAAGTTCATAGCCAGTAGCCATTAGTTGCCCAAGCGTCGGTTTTCGTCCGTCGGACTAGCATATAGACGAGCGGATTGTTCGATAGGAACTGGGTCCGGGGGAGTTCCAACGTAAGATTTGAAACCTGTTCCAAATTTAAAGTCCGTCAGATTTTCGATAGAAACAGTCCGCTGAAGGTCCGATGAAGCCCACACACGATCGGATTGTCCGCCGGATATGGTCCGTCGGACCAGTCCGGTCGAAAAGTCCATCGTGTGTACAGGGCATAACTTGTCAGAGCACTGAGAGGATAGCTCTACTCCCAGGGCTCAATAAAATTGTACACAGTAAATATAAGTGATAGGTCCACAAAGTGGCACACACCTTATTGGACGTAATCCCTTATAAACTAGCATATTTGTGCTGCAATTCCTATAGTTCTGTCTTTATGCTTCAGATAACAAGGTAATACTCACCTTAATCCTGCCTGCCTGTCCTGCAACTACTGGTGGTCCTGTTTCTCTTCAGTGGGCACATCCCATGTACAATGCAGGACCAGCAGTGGCCACAGGTGTAGGTCTGCTGTGTGGCAGACTGCATCTCAGTAAAAATGTACACAGTAGGTCCACAAAGTGACATACACCTTGTTGGACCTAATCCCTTATAAACCAGCATATTTGTGCTGCAATTCCTATAGTTCTGCATTGATGCTTGTTCTTTCTAGGGGATGAGATAACAAGGTAATACTCACCTTAATCCAGTGTCCTGCAACTACTGGTGGTCCGGTCGTCATCCCACATACAGTGCAGGACCAGGAGTGGCCACAGGTGCTTCAATGTATGTGATGACGGCAAGAGAGGTGGTGACAAGACTGATCGGAGGCTGGCAAAAAAAGAGGCTTTGGTGGGCCAGTGATTAAGATAAATAATACTCTGGTTTATATAATCTCATTTGATAATTTATTGAATGTCAGGAGTTAGGCTGTAAAATGGATTCTCTTTAGTGTATTTTAAGCTGGCCTTCCAACGGCGAACCCTTCAATAACATTTTCTCAGTGTGCTGTGTGCCCGGCTCTCCCCCAAACCCTTTAGTGAAGATAGGACAGACAGAGGCCTCCCTTTGTCCACGATATCGAAGGCTGCGCAGAGAGAAATTAATTCTGTATGCACGTGGGCGGAGAGGCAACTGCAAAACATTTGCAGAAATGCTGACCTGCCACAAGGAAAACACAGCTTTTGTTTTATCTATTCATGAATAAAACAACATCATGTCGATAACCGAGCCTGGTTTGGGCCAGCACAGAGAGACTATTTATTTTCCCCTGTTTGCACACTTCACTCTGTAATGGGAAGAGCCACACTGAACAATGAGGCCTATGTAACAAAGTACATGACCGGCCCTTCATGTCGGGCAGCCTGACTGTCCTCGTAAGGCCCACTAATCACAAGTATTTGGTGTCACTGGCCTGTGCTACATAGAATTACAAAATCACAATGGGTAAAGTGCAGTAATTATCATCAACCAATCAGATTTTACCTTTTATTAGTTAAGTCCAGTCAGAACAATACAAAATAATATTTCACTGGATGCTTTGGGTTGTCATTCTTGGACTCCAATACATCAACAGGAAACGTCTTTCTACGCTTTAAGCCTATGTGGGGTTTTCCCTGTATGAGCAAAAACACACAAGTGGACTCTGATCTGCTCCTTCTGGAAAGTTGCCATAGTGGGTCGTATTTTTTATATGCTTTTTATGAGAAAAGTGATATGTCCGTAAACAGGTATGACGTGTTTTGCATCTCGCTATAAAGGAGGTGCTCAAAGTAAAAAACTGTACACCCTGTAGTGGTGGTTAACGCATGTATGTTTTCAAAAATTCCAGAGTTTCATTATGCTTCCCTTCCTGATAAAGCGGGCTATTGAAACGTTTTTTCAATATGCTGGCCTCCTGATGAAGCGGGCTGTTGAGCCATTTCATTATGCTTCCCTTCCTGATGAAGCGGGCTGTTGACCGTTTCATTATGCTTGCCTTCCTGATGAAGGGGGCTGTTGACTTGTTTTTTCATTATGCTTGCCTTCCTGATGAAGCGTGCTGTTGACCCGTTTAATTATGCTTGCCTTCCTGATGAAGCGGGCTGTTGACCTGTTTCATTATGCTTGCCTTCCTGATGAAGCGGGCTGTTAACCTGTTTCATTATGCTTGCCTTCCTGATAAAGTGGGCTGATGACCCATTTCATTATGCTTGCCTTCCTAATGAAGCGGGCTGTTGACCCGTTTCACTATGCTTCCCTTCCAGATGAAGTGGGCTGTTGACCCGTTTTTTTATTATGCTTGCCTTCCTGATGAAGCGGGCTGTTGACCTTTTCATTATGCTTGTCTTCCTGATGAAGCGGGCTGTTGACCCATTTCATTATGCTTGCCTTCCTGATAAAGTGGGTTGATGACCCGTTTCATTATGCTTGCCTTCCTGATAAAGTGGGCTGATGACCCGTGAAACGCGTCAAAGTCATAGCAAGCAACTCAGCATCTTGATTTGTTATGAATGATGAGGAAAACAATGTGTGATATGTATATTTACTGGCTATCTGTATGAAACGACAATCCTGATGAAGCGGGCTGTTGACCCGTTTCATTATGCTTGCCTTCCTGATGAAGCGGGCTGTTGACCCATTTCATTATGCTTGCCTTCCTGATGAAGCGGGCTGTTGACCCATTTCATTATGCTTGCCTTCCTGATGAAGCAGGCTGTTGACCCGTTTCATTATGCTTGCCTTCCTGATAAAGTGGGCTGATGACAAGTGAAACGCGTCAAAGTCAAAGCAAGCAACTCAGCATCTTGATTTGTTATGAATGATGAGGAAAACAATGTGTGATATGTATATTTACTGGCTATCTGTATGAAACGACGAATATATATGTGGTCACAGTATTTTTCTATATTTACATTGTTTTAGCATTTGTAATAATAAATACCCTACATTTTATATATATTTTCCTTTATTTTTCTTTTTTTGGGTACCATAATGTCCTAACTTTCTTTAGTTAGGGTCTTCTTTTTATGTATTTATGGAGAATGTGGTACCGGACCTAAAATGTCCAATATGTAGGAGAGTTCCCACGTGGGATTCCTTCCTCCCAACCATTTAATCTTTTCGCAATATTTGGAATAATTCTGCTGTTGTTATTAGTGTGACGGGCAATACTACTAAAAAGGCATTCGATTTCACATACTGTGGAAGGCTACACCACAGTATCTTATTGGATTTTTATTCTGGCTTGAGCCCTGATGAAGGGGAATGCTTTTGCCCCCCACAACGCGTTGGGTATTCCATTTCTACTGGTTGTGACCTTGCCATCAAGACTAAAGGATACGTGGACTTTTATTAGATCCTTTGGCACTTGATTCCCTCCATTGATCTAATCTCCTCAAGTAGGATGGGTCCCACTTAAGTGAGTCCATCCCCTCACTTTGTGTCTCCCGAGCGTGTGTATAGCTAAAAGATTTTAGTATTTAAGCATTGATGAAGGGTTAGAACCCCTATTAGGTTGTCTGTTTTCCCACCAAGGTAATTCCTCTTCTCTTTCTGTCTTGGCTATAGTCATGGGAACAGAAAGTGATGGAGGAAAAAAAAAAAAACACAAAATGTCATGGTAGTAACTGGAACAGAACTAGCAGGGAAATCTTCCATCTGTATTTCCAGTTTCAGTTACAACCATCCAAGTCCCCACATCTTGGTGAAATTTTCTCTCACTACCTGAAAAAATAAATTTGAACAAGGTCACATACAGCAAAAGTCCTCATTGACCAAGGGAACAATTCACCCTCCAAGTTCACAGCAGAAACACTGACACGCTCCAAGTCACTATTGGGTGGGGGAGCCTGTACAAAAAAATCCTGGCACAATCCCCTGAATAAATTATAGAAAAGAGATGTATTCCAAATCTCCCCAAGAGGGGAGGCTCTGGGAGACGGGGATTTTTATTGTGCGCACCAGACAATTACTAGCGCCATAAAAAAAAAATCAATATAATTTTATTTCTACGAACCCGTTAAAAACAAGCAATACAAGTTTCATAAAAAATGTGTATTTTTTTACACATCGCCATATAATACAGACATCTGCATAAGGGAAAAGTTCCAGAGGATATGGATCAACGCGTTTTGCCCGAGATGAGGGCTTCTTCAGGATCCACTTTTCAATGTTTTCAGACAAGCCTTGCAGCTTTCTGCCTGTACCTTCATACGGGCTGTCTGTTAAAAAGCTGCCAGGCTTGTGAATGAACTACGAGAGCACTAATCAGCGCCCTCGCAGTTTATTCAGAAGTACAAGTCATTAGCCACGGCCGCTGATGATATTTGTAGTCTATTCATTCACAGAAAACTGTGAATTAATGACACGCCGTGTGGACGGAGCCCTGCACAGCCGCACTGTTTTTAAATTGTGACAGGGAAATCAGGGAGAAGATCCCCTGTCTGATGTCACATCGAAAGGGGGATAGGGGGAACTGGTAGGAGTTGAAACATGTTACATATTCCACCCTAAATATGAGTGGAACATGCAACATTTTCCAAAAGGTGAACTTTGCCTTTAACCCTTTCGCTGCCAAGCCTGTACATCATACGAACCTGACAGCAGGGGCTTTTACACACAATCCGGTGGCTGCTGACACCGGGATAGTGTGTGAAAATGAGCCCCGGTTCACACAGGGGCATCCCGACTTTCAGCGCGACTTTGTAAGGCGATCTGCACACGATTTCAGCGGCGGCTTGCAAAATGACTTCTGTGTAGAATTCCATACAAGTCGCCCTGAAGTCATCCCAAAGTAGTACAGGAACCTTTTTCTAAGTTGGAGAGACTTGAGTCATTCCTATTAGAACGGTTCCATAGACAGAACAGAACGCGACTCGTCAGGTGGCTAAGCCCCTGTGTGAACCGGGGCTAACTGACGGGCAGACTTTTTCCCCAAAAATTTAGTTTGTAAGATCGCTGCGCAAATACGGTGTGACAAAGTATTGCAACGATCTCCATTTTATTCTCTAGGGTCTCTGCTAAAAAAAATTTTTAAATGCTTGGGTATTCTAAGTAAATTTCTAGCAAAAAATACAGATTTTTACTTGTAAACAACAAATGTCAGACATAGGCCTGGTCCTTAAGTGGTTAAATCAGCACAAGGAATGGTTACTTGCAGATAAATGCAATGTGTCCCAGGTCACACATGGACAGAATCTGTGGCAGTTTTGAATATTTAAAACTGCCTTAGGCAGGCCATACATAGTTCGAATTCCGAACAAATTTTCTTTAGAAAATCTTTTCAAAGAATTTTCGTTCGAATTTCGCACAATTAGTGGGACACAGCAACGGCCAATTTTTGTGCGGCTATCGAATTTGAGTGATCGGACATGTTGGAAATTTTTGGAAAAACTAACGATTTTCTAACCACTTAAGGACCAGCCTCGTTTTGGAATTTAGGTGTTTACATGTTTAAAACAGGTTTTTTTGCTAGAAGATTACTTAGAACCCCCAAACATTATATATTGTTTTTTTTTCTAACACCCTAGAGAATAAAATGGCGGTCATTGCAATACTTTTTTTCACACCGTATTTGCGCAGCGGTCTTACAAGCGTGCTTTTTTTTAGAAAAAATTCACTTTTTTGAAAAAAATAAATAAAACAGTAAAGTTAGCCCATTTTTTATATTGTGAAAGATATTGTTACGCCGAGTAAATTGGTACCCAACATGTCACGCTTCAAAATTGCGCCCGCTCGTGGAATGGCGTCAAACTTTTACCCTCAAAAATCTCCATAGGCGACGTTTAAAAAATTCTACAGGTTGCATGTTTTGCGTTACAGAGGAGGTCTAGGGCTAGAATTATTGTTCTCACTCTAACGATTGCGGCGATACCTCACGTGTGGTTTGACCACCGTTTTCATATGCGGGCGCTACTCACGTATGCGTTCACTTCTGTGCACGAGCTCGTCGGGACGGGGGGGGTTTTAAAAAAAAATATTTTTTATTTTTATTATTTATTTTACATGATTTTGTTTATTTTTACACTGTTTAAAAAAAAAAAATTGTGTCACTTTTATTCCTATTACAAGGAATATAAACATCCCTTGCAATAGAAAAAAGCATGACAGGACCTCTTAAATATGAGATCTGGGGTCAAAAAGACCTCAGATCTCATATTTACACTAAAATGCAATAAAAGAAAAAAAAAAAGTAATTTAAAAGAATGACATTGAAAAAAATGTGCCTTTAAGACCTATGGGCGGAGGTGACTTTTTGACGTCGCTTCCGCCCTGCAGTGTCATGGAGACGAGTGGGCGCCATCTTAGCCTCACTCGTCTCCAGGTACAGCAAGGAGACAGACGCGATCGCCTCTGCCGCTACTGACGGCTCCTGTAAGTGGCGGAGGGCACTGGATTGCGGCGGGAGGGGGGGCCCCTCTCCCGCCGCCGATAAAAGAATCCGCCGCAGAGACCACTTTTATCTGAAAGCCGACCGCCGCACGAAAACGGGGATACCTGCTGCTGCCATAACAACGATATCCAGCGCCAAACTTTGGACATACATCGGCGTGCGGCGGTCGGCAAGTGGTTAATCAATGATGGGAGAATCGTGTGAGAAATATAATTGAAAATAGGAATGCACATGAGTGCAAGAAAAGAAAATTCCCTGAAAGAAAAGAAGATTCCCAGACATGAAAATTATTTTCTGTAGCAACATGAGGTGAAATTTAAGGCTTGGTTGGTCGAATTTCGAAAATCAATGGTGGCATCATCGGATCACAAAACACACGAAATTTCTGAGTTTGAAAAGAAAATTTGTTTGGAATACGACCGTGTATGGCCAGCCTAATTCCCTTTGTTAATCAGGTGCAGATATGCGCTAGTTGCCATTTCACTCTGAAATAGAAAGTGGCGCAGATAGAAACTGAAACATGTCTATCTGCTTTGTTAACTTGGCAGTTAATTCCCCTATCAGTCTCTACATGACTAAGCCCCGGTTCACCCCGGTTTAGCGCCTGCAAACCGACCCGAAAGTGCCGCTGCTTTAATTCCAGTGTGAAAGCCCCGAGGGCTTTCACACTGGAGTGGTGCGCTGGCAGGACGGGAAAAAAAGTCCTGCTAGCAGCATCTTTGGAGCGGTGAAGGAGCAGAGTATATACCGCTCCTTCACCGCTCCTGCCCATTGAAATCAATGGGACGGCGCGGCTATACCGCCGGCAAAGCGCCTCTGCGGAGGCGCTTTGCGGTGGTTTTAACTCTTTCTCGGCCGCTAGCAGGGGGTAAAACCGCCCCCGCTAGCGGCCGAATACCGACGGTAATGCACTGCTTACAATAGCGGCGCTTTACCGGCAACAATGCCCCCGCCCCAGTGTGAAAGGGGCCTAAGGCTACTTTCACACTGAGGCATTTTTGCACCAAAATTAGTACCTGAAAAGCGCCTGTAAACTGCTTCTTCTGCAGCCCCGATGTGAAAGCCCGCATGCTTTCACACTGGGGCGGTGCGCTTACAGGACAGGAAAAAAAGTCCTGCAAGCCGCATCTTTGGGGCGGTATTTAGCGTGCCTAAACTGCCCCTGCCATTGAAAGCAATGGCCAGCGCTGCCGAAGCGCCGCTTTGCGGGCGCTTTTAACCCTTTTACGGCTGCTAGCGGGGGTTAAGAGTGCCCCGCTAGCAGCCGAAAAGCGCCGCTAAAACGGCGGTTAAGTGCCGCTAAAACTAACGACGCTTTACCATCAACGCAGCCGGCGCCTCAGTGTGAAAGTGGCCTAACTGAAGTTATCCCACCAGCTGTCTGTAGGCATGCTGAGCAAACGGTCTGATAAATATATAGCCATTAGAAAAGAAATATTTAACAGATTAAATTGTTACAATTGAAAGTGGAATCCAGATTATTTCACTTTAAAAGTAACCTTTTCTAGATCTCTATGAGGTGAGTAATAAAGAGATGCAAACACGTGCTTGGTTGTGAGATGCAACAGTCACTAATCAACACCTTGGAAAATGTGACCAGCACAATGCTAAATATGAAGATAGGTGGGAGGTAGGAGGAAGGAAGAAGATATTGTCACCTGATAACCAAACCTCAGCCTGTACTTTGCCTATACTGGGCAAACTAGGCAACCTTAAAGTGGAACTAAACTGTATGTGAGCACTACAAACAGAAAACGCTATTTAAAGTGGAGTTCCACCCACTTTTACAACTCTTCAGCATCCCTCACTAAACTGTGCACTGTAAACAAATTGGATATTTTTTTATTTTTTTTTTCTCAGCACCTACTGTATATCTGCTGTATTCATTTTTCACTTCCTCCTCCCTGGCCGCGGCCCAGCGCATCATTTCCTGTTTGCAATGCCTTCTGGGAAGGGGCGGCAACTTCCTCTGACACTGCCGTTGCTATGGAAACCTGACTTGAAACCTATTACACTGCTTGTGCTGCACTGAGCATGTGCGAGATCTGCAAGGATGAGATCCAGGAAGAATTACAGTCTGGCTTCAGATGCCCACACTTAAGATGGCCATGGCCTGCTGTAAGTTTATAAAATAACAAACTACTGCTATAAACTAACAAAACAGACCTTAGTTTACAGACTAACTTTACAAGAATACATTAAGCTTGTGTATTATAGGGGTATTTTTATTTAAAAATTATAATTGCGGCCGGAACACCACTTTAATTCATTTTCCATATTCAACTCACCCATCTATCCATGCTTTATTTTGTTGAGAAATCACTTTGAACCCCCCCCCCTTCTAGCATTTCTGGCCATGGCCAACTTAAGTAAGGGCAGATGATTCACGTAGCATTTACTTCCTGGAATCCATCTGCCCTTAGTTCAGGCATGCTGATTTTCCGCCCAGAATTGGCGACCTGTCAGACTAGGTAACGGAAGTGATGTTCCATCAACTGCACATCACGTCAATCTGACAGAACACCTGTAGTCAGAAGAAGGCATATAAATAGAAAGGTATCGAATGGAGAAGGGGAATTGGGACTTGTAAATAGAAAGGTATATTTCATTTACTTGTTTTAAACTTTTTTTTTTTACATTTCTTCAGTTGCTTCCTAGTTTCTGGCCTAGGCATATGATGTCAGACATCCCAGGAGTCTTCATGGACATTTTTGTCTTTTATCTGGAGGGGGGCTTTTTCAGCTAAGTACACTCACCTGCCTATGCCGGTGTTCTGTCAGAATTGGCGACCTGTAAGATTAGGTAACAGAAGTGATGTTCCATCACCTGCGCATGCGTTCCACCGCTTCCAGGTTCGCTAATCTGACAGAACACCTGCAGTCAGAAGAAGGCAGCGGACATCTTACTACACCCAGCTACATCTTGAATCTCACAGTAATTTTAGCAATAACGTGAGCGTATATAAATAAATATAGTATATTGACATCTGTGATGCTGTTTGGATGTTTAATTTTGAAAGCCTAAAGGTTTAGCGCTGAGCAGTGCGGGGTGTACCAACATGGCCTCCGCCACCTTCCTACTGCTGGTGTCCAGCTTTTTTCAAAATGGAACATCAAACCAGCATCACAGATGTCAACACACTATATTTATTTATACGCTCACTTTATTGCTAAAATTACTGTGAAATTCAAGACATCGCTGGGTGTAGTAAGATGTCCGCTGCTGCCTTCTTCTGACTGCAGGTGTTCTGTCAGATTAGCAAACCTGGTAGCAGTGGAACGCATGCGCAGCTGACGGAACGTCACTTCTGTTACCTAATCTGACTGGGTGCCTATTCTGACCGGCACAGGCAGGTGGGTGTGCTTAGCTGAAAAAGCCCCCCCCCCAGATGAAAGACAAAAATATCCATGAAGACTCCTGGGATGTATGACATCATTTTCCTAGCCCAGAAACCAGGAAGAAATGTGAGAAAATAAGTTTAAAACAAGTGCAAAATATACCTTCCTATCTATTTACTAACCCTAGCAGCATACATTTTTAAAATAGTTAATTGAGAGCGTTCAGTTGCTTTCTGTCCTCTCCATAGCAGTTTTGCTGCTCCTGTGCAGAATCACGTACAGTATATATATATATATATATATATATATATATATATATATATATATATATATATATATATATATATATATACATACATGTGACTCTGCACTTCCGCATGTAGGGGGCGCATGCGCGCTGCCAGCAGGCTGCTTTTGCTGTGAATATTCACAGCAGAAGCCGATCTGCAGGTACCCCACCAAGAAGCCGATCTGCAGGTACCCACCAATCATCGTGATACACACAGAACTGAGATCTGTCTATGTAAACAAGGCAGATCTCAGTTCTGACGGGGGGAAGGGATGGATTTTGTGTTTCTGCAAAGCATGGAACACAATCCATCTCTTGCCTGAGTAAAAGCAGCACATTCAGTACACAAAAACACTGGCTAGGCACACAATTAACCCTTTGATTGCCCTAGATGTTTAACCTCCTCCCAGCCAGTGTCATTAGTACAGTGACAGTGTATATGTTTTTAGCACTGATAGCTGTATTAGTGTCACTGGTTCCCGCAATGTATCAAAAGTGTCACTTAGTGTCAGAACGTCCGGCGCAATTTTGCAGTCCCGCTATAAGTCACTAATTATTTGGGTACAGTGTCGCACGACCACGCAATGGTCAGTTAATGTAACGCAGTTCCGCATCACAAAAAATGGCCTGGTCATGGGGGGGGGGTTAAATCTTCTGGAGGTCAACTGGTTAAAGTGGACTTTGCATTAGATAGACATTTACATGTTGAGTGCATACATGCTAAGCAATGGCTTTTGTACTCAGGCAGCGCTACCAAACAATGATTGCATCTGACACGATCACTGTCCAGAAATAATCTTCCAACCAGCATTAATTAGACCCCATTAATGATTAGAAAAATCAAATGAAAACATTCAAATGAAATTCCACTAAAATGTGGCCAGCTTTACTGTGCAAGCAGCACCAGAAAAGTTTTCTGTATTCCGTATGTAGAAGGACAACACTGCCCAGTAAGTATACCCTGATACCCTGGGGTGGGGGATGTTCTAGGTCTAAGTTAAAGAAGAACCCCCCCGCCACACTTGGCACTTCATTTTTTGGGGGGAGAAGGAGTGGTTACCTGGTTTTGACGGGTACCCACATCCACTTCTGCCTGGATCGCTGCAGCAATTCGAGCAGAAGCCTTCCCCCCCCCCCCCTTTGCCCACAGCTTTCTGAGACACATCACAGGTCCCAGAAGACTGTGGGACCATTCACAAAGTGCAGCATGGCTTGCGCATGCGCAGTGGGAATCTGCAAGGCTTCACTGCCAACTTGCCTTCGTTAAGATGCCGGCGCCTGGACTTGAGACCCATTAAAGAATTGGCTTGGGCAGGGACAGCGCTGGATCCCTGGACAGGTAGTGTCCTTATATTAAAAGTCAGCAGCTACAGTATTTGACTTTTAATTTTTTGGGGGAGACTGAAGCAACTCTTTAAGCAGCCCATAGATTATACAATTTTTGCAATTGCTCAAATCCCCTCTCTCCCACAGTGCTATCGTGCTCTATCAGCAGATAGTCTTCCCTGCCAGCAGAACACAATGATCACTTCTCACAGCTACAGCCGCTGGCAGTGCAGGTTGCCGGTTAGCTAAATCGACGGATCAACTTCAGTACAACCAGCCTGCCCATAGAAGGATCGAATCTCGGCTGGTTCCCGCTGAACCAGCCAAGATTCGATCAATCTATGGTCGGCTTTAAATTAGAGGACCAGGGAAGTAGAGCAGGGCTTTTATAGAGTGCTATTGTCCTTAACAAACTCCACTGACTTTGTACAGTAATGACACGATAAGGAGCTCCGTAGTATTTGTTCTGATGGACTATTTCGTTTCCATCATCTTATCTCAGAAGACACAGAGTGATTCATCGACCACAGTGTGTGATTCACTTCCGTTCATACTCTTGGGTTTCTGAACAGACACAATCTGCTGCAAGTCTGCCTGCTAACGCAGCACTTACAATCATTTAAAGGGTTAGTCCATCCAAAACTGATATTTCAGGTTTTGGGAGATGCTGGAGGGTTAACACCTTTTTTTTTTTAGAACTCTGGTTGTGAGATCTCACCTGCACTTGTGTTCTCAGGTCTGCACACCTGTCGTCGCAGATACCAGCGTCCCATTATCATTTCTGCATTTATAATGCAAAGTGTACCTGTAGTCAGCGTTGGCTTAGTAAACAGCTTCCGGGAGATTAGAGCAAGTTCTACGTTATCCTCTACAGCTGGCGTGGAGCTTGAAACAGCGTTTCTATACTCAATGCCAAGCTGGAAGTGGCCCCTTTGTCCTCCCGCTCGTGTGCTCCACTAATAGTCCACTAAGAAGAAATACGGCTTAGTGAGGCATGGGCAGTAGGCTAATGGGGGCCACACACACGATAAAACTGAACGGTCAACATCTAAATCAATCGACAGAAGGATCGATACGTACATCGAGTAAGTGGCACAAAAATATCATAGCGTGGCATTAGCGACAAATAGTGACAGTTTAGATCAGCTTAAAGTGGGGTTCCACCCAAAAAAACAAAAATACCTGAAAAATTCTAAAAACAAAAACAAAAAAACATTTGGATATTTATTTATTTTTTACTTACCTCTAAATGCCTGTTGCTAGGTGGTCCCTCGTAGTCTGCCTCTTCCTTTGCCTGGGCTAGTGACATCACTTCCCCCTCGGCACAGGAAGGGCTCCGCTCTGCTCCCTCCCTCCTGTCAATCATCTGGGACCCATTACAGGTCCCAGGTGATTGAGCGGCCAATCACGGCACGTGGCGCCGCTCGCGCATGCGCAGTGGGTGCCAGGCTGTGAAGCCACAGCCCAGGGCCCACAGTTGGAATGCCGGCGCCGACGAGCGGAGGGGGGGTGAGCGGGGCTTCGATCCCCCGCATCGCTGGACTCAGGGACAGGTAAGTGTCCAATTAAAAGTCAGCAGCTGCAGTATTTGTATCTGCTGACTTAAAAAAATTTTTTAATGGACCCCCTGGGTGGAACTCCTCTTTAAGTTGATCAGTTGTAGAAGAAGGCATTTGTTTGTACAGAGTCGATCAATGGATTTTTTGACTTTGGAAATCATGATTGCTCTAAACGTTACGGTGCAAAAAAAAGTGTCATCGATAGGGACTGTATGATTGTTTTCTTTCGAGCCACAACCAATCATCTCTCAGCCATGCCTTTTTTTTGTCCCCATAAAGCACCAACTTTCTAGTTGAAGCCAGTACTGTCGTAAAGCGGTAGTAAACTCTCATTTTTGATTTTTGCCTACAGGTAAGCTTATAATAAAGCTTACCTCAAGGTAAAATTAATATCTCCTAAACATGCACCATTTAGAAGATATTCAGGCAAGCAACAGCCTGTGACGTCACCGGTGCATGCGCTCTGAAGGAAACTGATAGGCTCCCCCAACGTCATTGCGGTGCAGCCATTCAAGCCGTGGCAGCCCACTGACCTGGACGGAAGACTGGGTGAAGATGAAAGCGCCTGCAGTGGTGACAGCGTGCCTCTGGAGGACTTTGTTTCAAGGTAAGTCTCTCATATGCAGTGCATACTAGCACATTATGAGATTGCCTTGCAGGGAGAAAACTTTTATTTTATCTCACAAGACTTTACTATCGCTTTAATGAAGAGCCACCAACTGCCTCTTAAAATTTAACTCCAGATAAAAATGTTATAGCTTTGGATAGAGCTGGAAAAGGTTAGCAATTCAGACATGTCAACTGTCCCGGGTTTACCGGGACAGTCCCGCATCTATGTCCCAGATTTACCGGGACAGTCCCACATCTATGTCCCAGATTTACCAGGACAGTCCCGCATCTATGTCCCAGATTTACCGGGACAGTCCCGCATCTATGTCCCGAATTTACGTCCCAGATTTACCGGGACAGTCCCGCATCTATGTCCCGAATTTACGTCCCAGATTTACCGGGACAGTCCCGTATCTATGTGCTCTGTCCAAAAAAAACAACCCAAGATCACAGCATCACCCTTTATTTAAGTTACTAAGCAAAGGTATTATTAAGGGGATCCTAGACTCAAGTAAGTGGTTCCTACATAATTAGGGGTGGGGCCCACACCCACCCAGAGAGTAGGTGTTATCGAGGCAGGAATGCCCAGAAAGTAGGGTGTGATCTAGGTGTGACCTCCCAGAAGCATCCCGCGGATCACTTGTTATCTGTTATCTATGGACACAGCCTATCTTACAAATTTCTTAAAGTGGAAGTCCAGGCAAAAATTAACTAATTCTAAACCTGCTCTCTGCCACATTCTAAACCTAATCTTTCAAACCCTGTAAAGCAAAAATCACTGTACTCACCTATTCTGCAGCCAGTCCGGTCCAGTCTCCAGCGGCGGAAGCTTTGTGCAGGAAAGAACCGACAACGGCTGTGAAATGGCTGAGTTGTAACATTACCCATAGACTTACTATGGGGCTTCTGTTGTTGGCTGCCTCTCCTGCACACTCCCACACACTGAAGCCACCGCTGACAGCTGATGCTGGGACCGGATTGGCTGCAGAATAGGTAAGTATAGCAATTTTTTGCTTTACATGGTTAGATAGATTAGGTGTAGAATGTGACAGAAAGCAGGTTTACCGTGAACTTCCACTTTAAGCTGGACATACATAGATAAGATTTTTTTAGATTCAGCCTGAAGACCCAATGAAAAAGATCTAACAGATTCTGCTATTCAAGCATTACAACATGCATGGATGAGTCTGCAGTGTTAGCTATTGTGGCAGAATGGATGCAGCTGCTGTTTGCCTGGCTTCTTTTTTTCTTCAGTTGAGGTCAGTGGGTCAGTGGATGGCCAACAGGGCCACCCAATGAGCAAATTTCCTTATGAACCGGCTAAAATTGGCTCGTTGTGTAGCCAGCTTTAGTGACTGGTTCTTTTTAAAAAGCAAGCACCTTGCCACCCAGCAGTATACTGCGGGTGTGAACGGTCTGCAGGCATGTTAGCATATGGGAGCACTTATGAATACTAACAGATGAATGACACATCCTCTGGTATTCCGGATTCTATGGAACGTTACAGTAATGCAATAAGGACGTGGGCTGAAATAGGTACTCCTTACATTCAAGTCATCCCACGAATTTGAATTGTTCCAGCCATGAAAGTAATTATCATATTAAGTAAAAACGTCTGATGAGATAATAGCAGCGTAATCAGCGGTTTAGGAATGCACCTGCATGACGGGACGGAGAATGTGGACGGAGAAGCTGGATGGTTGCTACAGAAACTTGTAGTGATTCACTGCTCCGGGGAGCAATATAATACCATTGGGTTAACCCTGGCAGGATAGCTCTGTGCAATGTCATTAATATGCAGAATTCTTATGTATGCTGGGACAGGTCGATTGGCGGATTTATTAATGACACGGCACTGACCTTCAAATACAAGGATTCCTCGCCTAGGGCGAGCCTCATACCTTCAGCCACATTACTGGGTGGATTTACATCTCATAAAACACACATACATCCAGTAGCTAATGCCTCGTTTCCACCAAGCGGATCGGTTCGGTTTGGATCGGTTTGGAAGGCCTAGAATGGTCCGGCCTATTCAGGTGAGCGTTTCCACTGCAAGTCGGACCGACAGGGGCCATACGTGGGTTTAGAAAAAATGCCGTCATGGCGTCAAACGTCCACCAATCAGTGTAATGTATCGTAGCTCCGCCCTAACCGAACCGTTCCATTTTCTATGGCCCCCACATCTGAAGCAGGACCCTGAATGGAACGGTTCGGTTTGGTTGTATGGGCCGCTTTCATAATGGAAACACCCAAAATAGCGTACCGTACCGATCCGCTCAGTGGAAACAAGGCATAACTGTACTAACAAATCAATCTTAGTACAGTGATCTCCCCACTGTACTATTGTGTTTTGACACGTCTACTGCTCACCACCAGAACACACCGGTCAGCGCTGATAGCCATTGGTTATCCAGCATGCTCGTTTGACAGAAGCCGGTCATGAGATCGGCTTCTCTCAAACAAGGACCTATACACATGGCCCAAATGTTGACTATATCTACTGAACCGGCTGGTTTCAGACAATATTCGCCCGTGTGTACGGGGCTCAACAGCTCAGATGGTCATCAATCACAGCGACTATTGTATTGTTCTTCACAATAAAACCAAGTTTACCTCAATAATATGATGAACTCAAAAGGTGGTCTGCAACAATTCCAGGTGGATCAGGACAAAGTCGGGAATAATGGCAGGGAGATCTCACTATCGGAGGATCCAAGGTGTATAAGAAGCTAGTTTATCACTCAACCTACCAGGCTGCACCTATGTCATCCCCTTTAGGTGGACTGACCCTTTAAAGCAGACATTGCAAGGTGCTTGTGACATACTCCGTACACACGGTCGGATTTTCCGACGGAAAATGTGTGATAGGACCTTGTTGTCGGAAATTCCGACCGTGTGTGGGCTCCATCACACATTTTCCATCGGATTTTCCGACATACAAAGTTTGAGAGCAGGATATAAAATTTTCCGACAACAAAATCCGTTGTCGGAATTTCCGATCGTGTGTACACAAATCCGACGCACATGCTCAGAATAAATAAAGAGATGAAAGCTATTGGCTACTGCCCCGTTTATAGTCTCGACGTACGTGTTTTACGTCACCGCTTTCAGAGTGATCTTCCGACTACTTTGTGTGACCGTGTGTATGCAAGACAAGTTTGAGCCAACATCCGTCGGAAAAAAATCCATGGATTTTGTTGTCGGAATGTCCCATCAATGTCTGACCGTGCGTACGGTGCATTAGAGTTGCCACCTCATCCCTTTAAACCCGAACACCTTTGAATTACACAGGTTCTGAGGCTAACGCTGGCCATACACTATACCATTTTCCTGTTCAACTTTCCTTTAGATTTACCAAAACCATATAATATGAGGTGAAACCTAAACCCTTTCAATTTGTATGCAATCAGGCAGACCCTTGCACTACATAGTTGAAGGTAAATCTAAAGAAAATTGAATAAGAAAATTGTATGGTGTATGGCCAACTTAATTAAATGCAGATAAGGCACCAAGTGAGTTTAATTACCACCTTAATCAGCCACAGAACCTGTGTAATTAATATGTGTTCGGGTTTAAAGGGATGAGGTGGCAACCATATTGTGACTACACAAAGTCCTGCGTCCCCAAATCCAAGTCTGCCCGACGTGTGGGCTTTGCCTGCCCACATTTATTTAAGAAATACATTATGAATATTTTGGAGTACAACTTCCAATCTCTGTAGAGCGCTCCATATCCTGGAAAGGTACAGCTAAAAGTGAATTGAAGCAAAGCAAGGTAACCAAACACTCTACTACATGTAACATGACGACTGGCTCTTTGAGGATAAAGCTGATCTGCAAACAAGCTACTAAATCCATAGTAGCTTGTCTGCAGTAGATATATCCATACATATATGGGAACCACCTACCTAGGCAGAAGAGGATCTTTAATTTTGTCCAGCAGGTCTTGTGATCCTCATACATTTAACATTTTTATTTCTTTCCTTGTTTTTTTATATGTACTTTCTGAAGCTCAGACTTAAACTAATTTTTTTTATTTTAGTAAAGCTGCCGTGTTTCCTGGTAGTAATCAGCAATTCACTAATGATTTTCCTGATTGCCTTCAGTCATCTGTAGATAGATGGTCAGCACCTGCTCTGGAAGTCTGTACATCGTTCCTCCTCCATTCACTTCAGTAATTACGGCATATTACTGCTTCTGTCTATTTCAGTTTTATTCATCACAGGTGCTCCGCCTGGACAGCACATCTGAACGGTTCCAGACCATGTGAAGCTACTTTACTACCTTCAACATGATTGCAATACATTAAATAATGTCATTCACAAGATTGCTCTACAACCTGATATGATGTGAACAGGAAGCACGCTCTGGAACTCTTCCTACCTAAGTATAAGCCAATCTTTACATTGCTCCATAAAGGCATGTAGTAGTCAGTGTTACAGACACATTTTAAGTATCCTCCCTACAAAAAAATAAAATTTTCATCATTCTATCCCTAATGGGAAAAAGTATGCGTAGTACTTTGTCCCATAATGCAAGGTGCTTCCTAAGTGTAGCTATGAGGTCAGAGAGGGTGCATCCCCCCAAGTTCTTGCAGCCGGTACGACAACATAGCTGGGAAGGAGACGGCTGATTAATAACTACTGCTTGTCTTGGCTCTGAGCACTCTCCCAGGACAAGTGTCATGCAGAGGGAGAGTGGGCGTGTCAGCCTCCCTTTCCTCTGCATTCCTCTTGCCGTCAGTTGTCTCAAGATAGTGCTCAGTGACGGGACACCCAGAACCTGCATTGTACTTGATGATGTCATAGTGCTTGTGACCACTGGAACATAAGGAATAAGAGGCTGTAGGGACCTAGAGGTACAGCATGGAGGGAGTCTGCAGAAGCGGAGGATAAGGTAAGTAAAAGTCCTTCCCCTAGTCATAAACAAGCTTATAACTCTTGCAGTGCGAGGGGAGACATACTGCAGCAGAGTTTTTGTTTAACCCAGAGTTCAGGTTTACGACATGCCCCCCAGCACGAGGGAGCCACATAAGCAGACCATGCATTTTAATGCAAGGTCCCCTTTTAAGTGCAAATGTATGAAAGGAGGTGACCGAAAAGGGGAGGTGGAAGTTCTGCTTTAAGGCCTCCACTGCCAGGTACCCGCTTTCACTTCCGCTTGGTTAGCCTAGGCGATCCGAACGGAAGTCGCCCCCCCCCCCACTTCATGTAGTCTTCTGGGACACGTCATGGGTCCCAGAAGACTGCGAGACCATTTACAAGCCACAAGCAGTCACAGCAGAGTGCCGACAGTTGAGATGCCGGCGCTGGGGAGAGAATCCTGTGGGAAGGGATGGCGCGGGAGAGCACAGCGCTGGATCTTGAAACAGGTCAGTGTGTGTCTAGTAAAAATCAGCAGCTACAGTTTTTGTAGTTGCTGACTTCTAATTTTTACAAATATGACTCCTCTTTAAGCTGGCCATACGCTAGTAAATTTTCTAAAATTCTCCATACATTTAATGATTGGACAAATGTTCAAAAGTACTTCAAAATTTTCTTTGCATTTAACATTTGATTTTGGAATGAATGGACTTTCCCAAATAAAAAGCCCATTTCACTATTAGAAAATGTGTTCATTCAAGAAGAAATTTCCATCCTGTTCCTTCGAACTTTCTCGTCATTGAGGTTGAAAATGAACGTCATTTGGATCCAACTGATGATTAGAAAATCAAATGAACGTTCTAAAAAATGTAATTATTTTAGGTTATTGCCAGCTTTAGGCCGCATGCATATGGGCAGAAAGAGTGCAGGCCTATGTGCGTACATTTACTCTAATAGCTAAAATAAATTAAAGTGATTTTAAAGCCTAAACATTTTTTACCTAAATGCATTCATTGCATTAAAAGAGAAGCATGTTTTTTTGTTTTTTTTATTTAAAGCGGAGTTCCACACAAAAATGGAACTTCCGCTTTTCGGAACCCTCCCCCCTTCCGGTGTCACATTTGGCACCTTTCAGGGGGGAGGGGGGTGCAGATACCTGTCTAAGACAGGTATTTGCACCATCTTCCGGCATAGACTCCCATGGGAGTCTATGCCTCTTCCTGTCCCTCCGCGCTGTCTCCTGGGAAACACACAGGTCCCAGGAGATAGCGGGAACCAGTTACAATGCGCAGCGCGACTTGCGCATGCGCAGTAGGGAACCGGGAAGTGAAGCCGCAACGCTTCACTTCCTGATTCCCTCACCTAGGATGGCGGCGGCAGCTGCCGAGGACCGAGCGGGTTCTCGGCGTCACCTGCCGACATCGCTAGACCCTGGGACAGGTAAGTGGCCATGTATTAAAAGTCAGCAGCTGCAGTATTTGTAGCTGCTGGCTTTTAATATTATTTTTTTTTGGCAGTTTAGGTGGACCCCCGCTTTAAGAATCATACTTACCTAGGTGGATGTTGCATCTGTCCCCTGGCTGAGAACCGACTGTCACTCAGCAGCTCTCTGCTCTGCCCCCCTCTTTGCACTCACTGGAGCGCTGGGCTTTGGAGGGGGCGGGAGCAGCCAGCTCAGGCTCTCAGCAGCTCGCTGAGAGGCTAAGCTGGGTGAGGTGAGGGTCCGGGCATGTGGGCAGCTCATGGCTCCATTGTCGAAATCTTGCCCAAGCCTGGACCGACTCTGTGACATCAGCAGACAGCGGACTTCAGCCCGCTGTCTGCTGAAAAAACGGGTCACAGGTGTACAGAACGAACTGCACTTCTGTGATCCACAGGAGAAGTACAGCCAAACAAGCTTTGGCTCCCGCTACTATCAATCAAAGCCACTGACAAGCAATGTCAATGGATGCAGCAGTGGGGTTCGTGAGCGAGCAGAGAGGAGGAACCAGGAACGCCAGCGGGGGACCCGAGAAGAGGAAGTTTTGGGCACTCGGTTTAAGTGCAAGTATTTGTTTGTTTTTTTTAAATATTCTAGCAGTATTATGAGTTTATGCTCATACACATCTAAATGCAGTACGCACGTAAACGCGCATAAAAACGCAATGCTAGAGCCATTTTTTCTGGCAGAAAAAATGCAGCATACTTTCTGTGTGCATGAGGCCTTATGCTGGCCATACACTATACGAAAAACCGGCCGAAAAATCGTTCGAATGGACACTTCGTTCGTTTTTCGGCAAGTTAGTGGGTACAAATCGATAATCGTTTGTGACGTTTTTGTGGGAAAAAAACGAACGGCATGTTTGGAAAATTTCTGCCGAACGTACGATAAATTGCAAGGTTAATGTGTTTCCCGTCCGAACTTTCTGCACTAGGTATATGTAAAAAAACGAACACAAAATTATTTATTCATGTCCACTGAACAGATTATCGGTCATTATATGATGGCAAGATCGTTTGCGGTCACGGTCGAACGTTCGTTTTTCGAAAAGGGGTTCGGCCGATTTTCTGTATAGTGTATGGCCAGCATTAGCCACATCATTTAGGAACTAGAAGCTCCAGGATGTGATGAGTACCAGCTAAGTAATCAGTAGTTGACACACCCATCTACTTATTAGACTGCTCCGCTCCAGAGCACATGACCCACCGTACGATTATGAAGCCACAGAAAAACACCATAATTAAGCTGCAGCAAACCAAAAATCAAAAGGGCACTAAAATTTCTGCGGCAACTTTGTGTGGCTGGATGCTTCCCAGAACAGGAAATAGTGAAACATAACTGCTACGACAAAACGACAGAAACTAAGCCAAGAGGAAAGCCCCAGCATGGTGCCTGGTGTAACGAGACCCCCATACGTATCACAGGGGGCAGCCCCGCTCACTGTCTGATATTTGTGGCAGATGGCAGGAAAAAGGGTTTTAAAGAGCCAGACAACTGCAGGATTATACTTTAATCGGCAATTCCACATAGATCCTAAGTCATTGTGTTTTGTTTAATAGGTCACGCCGACACAATCAGATTTTACATTAGATATACAGATGACATTAAACTATACCGCCAGTTTACATTTAAAGGGCCAGCAACATGGCATTTGATTCATTAAAGTAGATCTAGCGTTACATATCATTTTTCCGTTATGTGAACGAATGATAAGTAATGTGTATTTATTACCTCTCATAGAGAAAAAATGACTCCCCCTAAGGCCTCATTTATGTGGCCAATTACAGCGGTGCACCGCCAAAAGTCAATGTATTTCTGCGGCCGGTATCCCAGGTGTTTGCGATCATCATTCCAGGGCCATTCACCTGTCCCTAATCGCATCTAACACCTCGGATGGCCATTTACATGCGAACATCCGCAGTGCCTGTCATTGATTTGTATAGGCTTTCCGTCCGCGGTTGTTTGACTGTAATTGGACATCTGATTTGTTACATGTGGTCACCGGCTGTAATGAGGCACAGATGGATGGTAGAGAACCGGGGTGGATTTGAATTAAATCACTCATAAAAAGGCTTGATTTAAATCATAATTTTTAACCACCTGGCATCCGCGCTATGGCCGAATGACGGCCACAGCGCGGACCTGAATTCCCGGGAGGCCGTCATATGACGGCCTCCCCTGTGCACACGCTCTGCGTGCACCCTGCAGGGCGCGCGCCGAGTGCGCTGTGATCACCAAGTCACTGAGACTCGGGTGTTAACCAATCTAAGGAAGGGGCCGGTCCCGGCCCCTTACCATATGATCAGCTGTCAGCCAATGACAGCTGATCACATGATGTAAACAAAAGATCGGTAATCATTTTTTTTTTTTACTCACGCTGACAGCGTGAGTAGAAAAAAAAGCCGATCACCGGCTCAGATGTCAGGGACATCGGTCCCGAAGTGGAAGAGGCCTCATCAGTGCCATCTAATAGTGCCACCTAACACTGCCCACAGTGCCACCTAACAGTGCCACCTAACAGTGCCCACAGCGCCACCTATCAATGCCCACAAGTGCCACCTATCAATGCCCACAAGTGCCAGCTATCAATGCCCACCAGTAGTGCCAATCAGTGCCACCTAGCAGTGCTGCCTATCAGTGTAACTGATCAGTGCCCATCACTGCCGCCTATCAGTGCCCATCACTGCCGCCTCACCAGCGACATCAATGAAGGAGAAAAATTACCTGTTTTAATTTTTTTATAACAAAATATAAAAAAAAATTAAAATTTTTTTTTTTTAAAAATTCAGTTTTTTACATTTTTTTACAAAAAGTAAAAACTGCAGTGGTGATCAAATACCACCAAAAGAAAGCTCTATTTGTGGTGAAAAAATGATAAAAATTTCATATGGGTACAGTGTTGTATGACTGCGCAATTGTCATTCAAAATGCGTCAGTGCTGAAAGCTGAAAATTGGTCTGGATAGGAGGGGGGTTTAAGTGCCCGGTAAGCAAGTGGTTAAAGAGCAACTGTCATCTGTGTCCCGCAGCTCCTCTGACCCGCTGTTGACTCACCGACAGTCCCATTTACTTTAATAGGATGGCTGGTGATGCGGCAGTGACACAAGGTGAGGGACGTGGCGGCAGCAGGTGAGTGGGCGCCCACTAACAGGTGCTGCCACGATGGATGTGAAATGACAGGTGCTCTTTAAATGTAAGGACTCATTCTTGCTTGTAGTTAGAATCTTTACTATTTTCAAACAAAATGAAGGTTTCCTATTTAGAATAATAAGCTGTCAGGTTAGTAAAAACAGCGATATCAGAACTGATATAATCATACAGTTTGTAGTGTACATAAATTTGCATGGGATAAAAGAATATTCTTGAACTTTGTTTTGACTCATGGTTACTGTGAAATCGTACACCCTTGCTATTAGTTATGAAGGTTCTAGTTCATTCTGGATGGGCAATATGAAGCCACATTTGCTTTTTGGCTCGGTTTCCACTACTGCGACTTGTTTTGCGACTTGACACATGTCAAGTCGCATGACAAGTCAAAACCCATGTATTTCAATGGTCCCCGTTCTAATTAGTGCGACTCAAGTCGCAGCGTCTCCAAAAAAGGTTCTTGCACTACTTTGTTCCGTCTTCGGTGCGACTTGTTCTCCATAGAAAAGGTATTAAGTCGCAATGCAGTCGCATGTACATGTCTGACACCGCGACTTTGTTGCGACTTCCACGGAAGTCTACGGAAGCACATGATCTCTGCTCCTCCCAAATACATCACTTCCTATATTGATGTACGTGAGTGTGGAAGACAGGAAGGGGAAGTAACTAAGCAGGATAAGGAATTACATCACTCTGGCTAAATCGCAGAACATCAAAGTCGTTTTTAAAGTCGCAACAAATCGCACCACAATTCGCATCGCAAAGTCGCAGTGTAAATCGCGCGACTTTGGGGACGCACTAGTGGAAACATAGCCTTCATCTCCATTCTATAAGGCAGCTGTAGGGTAGGTTGTGGAAAAGTTTGATATGTCTAAGGGCTCATGTACATTAGCAGCTGGGGGGCAGTAAACTATGTGGTTGAGCTGCGTTTTTACCACTTCCCCCCCCTAGATGCGCCTAAACACGTAGCTATTCATTTGAAGGAATAAAGAATTGCACACACCTAAACGCTGTATGCATCTACGCATGAGTTCTTTAGATGTGTATTTTCTGAAGGATCATTTGCCAGCGAGACTCTAGGTTCATGCAGAAAATATGCATATGAATGGACTCTTAGAACTATGGGGCAGATTCCATTCCAATCAGCAGGGGATCAGCTCACATGTCCCCTACTGGTCGGAGCAGAGAAGTCCGATGACACATCAGTTTCTGTAGACAGAGCCAACCCTACTCTACGGGCAGCCAAGAGTAAATGGACTCCATTGTCAATTTACACCTGACTAACCTCTGATCCAATCCCCCTAAACAGATAAGGATGGATCCCCCTTCCGTTTTTTTTATTGTTAGCGGACCAGATCAGACTCGGAGGTAGGCAGGTGTAATGGCCCATACATACGATCCAAAAAAAACAAACAGATCCTCCCTTTTTCTTTGCATGCTAGTTGCATTTCGAAAATGAAAAGTTCTCGTATAACAGAATAAAAAAAATCGAAAGTGATGTAATGCGTTGTGTATTTGTATTGTATTTTAGAATGACAACTGTACTGATTAACCACTTGCCGACCGCCGCACGCCGATGTACGTCCAAACTTTGCCAGCGGATATCGTTGTTATGGCAGCAGCTAGCTGCCATAACCCCGGTATCCCCGTTTTCGTGCGGTGGTCGGCTTTCAGATAAGAGTGGTCTCTGTGGCGGATTCACTGCGAGATCACTTTTATCGGTGGCGGGAGAGGGCCCCCCCTCCCGCCACGATCCGGTGCCCTCCGCCGCTTAACAGAGCCGTCGGTAGCGGCAGAGACGATCACGTCCGTCTCCCTTCGGTGCCTGGAGACGAGTGAGGCTAAGATGGCGCCCACTCGTCTCCATGACACTGCTGGGAGGAAGCGACATCAAAACGTCACTTCCGCCCATACGCCTTAAAGGCACATTTTTTTTCAATGTCATTTTTTTAAATGACTTTTTTTTTGTTTTTGCTTTTTTATTGCATTTTAGTGTAAATATGAGATCCGAGGTCTTTTTGACCCCAGAATCTCATATTTAAGAGGTCCTGTCATGCTTTTTTTTCTATTACAAGGGATGTTTACATTCCTTGTAATAGGAATAAAAGTGACACCATTTTTTTTTTAAATAAGTGTAAAAATAAATAAAATCATGTAAAATAAATAATAAAAGTTTTTTTTTTTTTTTTAAAAAACCCCCGTCCCAAAGAGCTCACGCGCAGAAGCGAACGCATACGCGAGTAGCGCCCGCATATGAAAACGGTGGTCAAACCACACACGTGAGGTATCGCCGCGACTGGCAGAGCGAGAGCAATAATTCAAGCCCTTGACCTCCTCTGTAACACAAAACATACAACCTGTAGAAATTTTTAAACGTCGCCTATGGAGATTTTTGAGGGTAAAAGTTTGACGCCATTCCACAAGCGGGCGCAATTTTGAAGCATGACATGTTGGGTATCAATTTACTTGGCGCAACATTATCTTTCACAATATAAAAAAAAATTGGGCTAACTTTACTGCTGTCTTATTTTTTATTCAAAAAATTGAATTTTTTCCAAAAAAAGTGCGCTTATAAAGACCGCTGCGCAAATACGGTGCAAAAAAAAGTATTGCATTGACTGCCATTTTATTCTAAGTAATTTTCTAGCAAAAAAACAGTTTTAAACATGTAAACACCTAAAATCCAAAACGAGGCTGGTCCTTAAGTGGTTAAACAAAAATCATGACGTGAAAAAATGTTCGCGCTTGTCTAATCAGATAATATCGGATGAACTGTCATGATCGGCCCTCGAAAGCTGTGTACTATCGATCCGATTATCGCACGATCGCTTTGAAAAGCGCTATTTTGCATCCAATTTTCAGATCATGTGTACGGGCCATTAGGCTGGATTCACACCTATGCAGTTTTAGTGCTTTTTGCATTTTACAGATTTGCACGACAGTCAATTTAACATGGTTTCCTATGGAACACGTTCTGTAGTGCAAATCTGCAAAATGCAAAAAGCACTAAAAATGCATAGATGTGAATCCAGCCTAGGGTCCATTTACACACACCTGTCCATAGGAATGCATGGACCTCCTGATCAGGGGAGCCTGAAAAACTGACAGGTGGACCTAATCAGATCACCCATGTGAAAGAGGTGATAAATGATATCTGAGCCTGCCACACCCCACCCTACTGATGCTGTCTTTATCACAGCATAGTGGAACTAGCATAGGTCCTAAAGGCTTTTAGAAAAAAAAAAAATGTACACATTTTTGCAGGTTAAAAAAAAATGCATATTTATTTATTTTTCCTGGAGCCTGCAGAGCATTGCACCCGTGATCAGCAGATCAGGGGTGCAATGTCAGACTCCTGCAGAATCTCAGTATAGCTCTCTGCCTGTACCTCCCGTATGGGATGGCTGTCTGCCTGTACCTCCCGTATGGGATGGCTGTCTGCCTGTACCTCCCGTATGGGATGGCTGTCTGCCTGTACCTCCCGTATGGGATGGCTGTCTGCCTGTACCTCCCGTATGGGATGGCTGTCTGCCTGTACCTCCCGTATGGGATGGCTGTCTGCCTGTACCTCCCGTATGGGATGGCTGTCTGCCTGTACCTCCCGTATGGGATGGCTCTCTGCCTGTACCTCCCGTATGGGATGGCTGTCTGCCTGTACCTCCCGTATGGGATGGCTGTCTGCCTGTACCTCCCGTATGGGATGGCTCTCTGCCTGTACCTCCCGTATGGGATGGCTGTCTGCCTGTACCTCCCGTATGGGCATGAATCGCTGCGAGAGCTGGCAGACTCCCACTGCTTTCAATGAGGTTGCCCACTCGCAGCTAATCGCTGAGCACATGCATTCACAGGTGTGAATGCACCCTAAGCCATTGGTTCCCAGTGTGTTTCCCGCACTGCATTGTTTTTTTTTTTATTATTATTTTGATTGCACATTCATATAAACGATACAATGCACAACTTTTTTGAAAATGCACTTATATTGCTGTAATGGCTAGTAAATCAAATTTTTTCCTAACATGTAACTCACAAAGTATCTAGTTTAGATATTGGCATATTTCAAACATCCGTATAACTTGTACTATCTTCTGTTTAGGAGGCAAATTTTTTTCCTCCTTCCCTCTCTACTCCATCCCCCCTAAGGTGAGTAGAAGGTAAGAGGGAAGGAGAAGAAAAAAAAGAGCAAAAAAAAAGGGAAAAAAACCCTGCGACTAACAAATTGAGATTCATAAATATAAATATTAATGAATAACAATGGATAAATGAATACTAAATAAGTAATAAATGGGGTTCTCGCAGCTAATCGCTGAGCAGGTGTGAACGCACCGCATTGAAATTGCATGGCGTTCATGCGATCTTCTGCAGTGTCAAACTTAAATTGACAACACCCCAAATCCGCTTTCAAAACGCAGTGCAATTGTCTGAATCGGATCACCCATGTAATTAGATTCTAGTGCAGCAAAAAAAAAAAAGGGGGGGGGGGCCATTTCGGTGCGGATGCGGTGCGAGTTGAGCCATACAAAATGAATGGCTTGAATCACATCGCTCAGACATCACATGTGATTTACACAGGAATGCATTGCAATTCACATGCGATGTGCCACATCATGGCAGTGTGAACCTAGGTCAGTTATGGAGAACCTTGGCACCCCAGATGTTTTGGAACTACATTTCCCATGATGCTCGTGCACTCTGCAGTGTAGTGGAGCATCATGGGAAATGTAGTTCCAAAACATCTGGGGTGCCAAGCTTCGCCATCACCGCCCTAGGCTAAAAGAGAGAGATGTCTGCTAAAATTCCTGACTTCATTCGTGTCCATGTGGAAGTTTGGAATGTCCTCGTTCACCTTTACGTAGTTCAGCGCTTCTTGTTACCTACTTCAAAATATAAAATGAAACATCCAACAGAGAGAGCGGAGGCCCTTATAATGGTCACAACAGGTGTGCAAACACGGGGACCCAGCGCTGCCAGCTCAAAGATCTCACCAGTAGATTCCAATAGAAAGTGGGAATTAGTTATTTAGTCATGTGAATAGCTAATTCCTCTTTATTTCATCTGCACATGACTGAGCATCTAAAGGGAACACAACTACACTTTATTGCACAAAGATTCTTCTTCTGCTATTCATATTCTATAGCTCAGACAATTTACATATTGTACATTCACATCAGTCCCTGCCCTCAAGGAGCTTACAATCTAAGGTCCCTATCTCACATACATATACTAGGACCAAGTTAGACAGGAGCTAAATAACCTACTAGTATGTTCTTATGCCGCGTACACACGGTCGGACTTTTCGTCTACAAAAGTCCAACGGACGCCGACGGACAAAATACGGCTGACAATCCGATCGGGTGTGGGCTTCCCTGGACTTTCAGCGGACTTTTCCAGCCGCAAATCTGACGGACTTTAGATTTGAAACTTGCTTCAAATGTTTACGCCGTAAATCCGCCGGACCCAGAAATCCGCTCGTCTGTATGCTAGTCCGACGGACAAAAACCCACGCTAGGGCTATCAACTTCCTTATTTTAGTCCGGTGTACGTCATCACGTACGAATCCGTCGGACTGTCACTTTTGTGTGATCGTATGTAGGCAAGTCCGTTCGTTAGAAAGTCTGCCAAAAGTCCATCGAAAGTCTGTTGGACGAGCTGTCGGACTTTTGTAGCCGAAAAGTCCGACCGTGTGTACGCGGCATTAGAGTGTGGGACCAAACCAGAGTACTGGGAGGAACCACATGCAAGCATGCAGGGAGAACATGCAAACTACCCAAACATTGCAAGGCAGGATTGCTGGGCATCATGCTGACCTTAAAAGACCAAAGCTTTGTTGGCCATACTTCTCTTCTGGGTCACAGGAGTGTACTTATCTCTACACTCCTGTGACCTATATTCAGCTCGCTGTAGGCTTATGTCACAGATCCAGTCCAGGCTCTGCAGAGATCCAGAAAATAATGTTGGGATCCACCCAGATGCCTGACCAGCACACCCCCCCCCCTCCACAGTCTGGTGCTCCAGTGAATAATGGAGGGGCGGAGCAGAGAGCCGGTGACTGACGGTCACAGTTCTCTTCTCAGTGAAAACTGAGAACTGAGCGATCAGCAGTCATGTGATCACTCAGTTCTCAGGCTTAGAACCAGCAGGGCTCTAGTATCAGATTGCTGCTGCTGATGTCATCTAGGTGAGTATACAGTGCCTTGCAAAAGTATTCACCCCCCCTGGCTTTTTACCTATTTTGTTATATTACAGCCTTTAGTTCAATGTTTTTTTAATCTGAATTATATGTGATGGATAGAACACAATAGTCCAAGTTGGTGAAGTAAAATTAGAAAAATATACACATAAAACTATTTTTCAGAAATAAAAAACTGATAATTCACATGTTCGTATGTATTTACCCCCTTTGTTATGAAGCCCATAAAAAGCTCTGGTGCAACCAAATACCTTCAGAAGTCACAATTACTGAAATTATGTCCACCTGTGTGCAATCTAAGTGTCACATGATCTGTCATTACATATACACATCTTTTTGAAAGGCCCCAGAGGCTGCAACACCTAAGCAAGAGGCTCCACTAACCAAACACTGCCATGAAGACCAAGGAACTCTCCAAACAAGTAAGGGACAATGTTGTTGAGAAGTACAAGTCAGGGTTAGGTTATAAAAAAATATCCAAATCTTTGATGATCCCTAGGAGCACCATCAAATTTATCGTAACCATATGGAAAGAACATGGCACAACAGCAAACCTGCCAAGAGACGGCCGCACACCAAAACTCACGGACCAGGCAAGGAGGGCATTAATCAGAGAGGCAGCACAGAGACCTAAGGTAACCCTGGAGGAGCTGCAGAGTTCCACAGCAGAGACTGGAGTATCTGTACATAGGACGACAATAAGCCGTACGCTCCATAGAGTTGGGCTTTATGGCAGAGTGGCCAGAAAGCCATTACTTTCAGCAAAAAACAAAATGGCACATTTTGAGTTTGTGAAAAGGCATGTGGGAGACTCCCAAAATGTATGGAGGAAGGTGCTCTGGTCTGATGAGACTAAAATTTAACTTTTTGGCCATCAAAGAAAACGCTATGTCTGGCGCAAACCCAACACATCACATCACCCAAAGAACACCACAGGGAAACATGGTGGTGGCAGCATCATGCTGTGGGGATGTTTTTCAGCAGTCAGGACTGGGAAACTGGTCAGAGTTGAGGGAAAGATGGATGGTGCTAAATACAGGGATATTCTTGAGCAAAACCTGTACCACTCTGTGTGTGATTTGTGGCTAGGACGGAGGTTCACCTTCCAGCAGGACAATGACCCCAAACACACTGCTAAAGCAACACTTGAGTGGTTTAAGGGGAAACATGTAAATGTGTTGGAATGACTTAGTCAAAGCCCAGACCTCAATCCAATAGAAAATCTGTGGTCAGACTTAAAGATTGCTGTTCACAAGCGCAAACCATCCAACTTGAAGGAGCTGGAGCAGTTTTGCAAGAAGGAATGGGCAAAAATCCCTGTGGTAAGATGTGGCAAGCTCATAGAGACTTATCCAAAGCGACTTGGAGCTGTGATAGCCGCAAAAGGTGGCTCTACAAAATATTGACTTTAGGGGGGTGAATAGTTATGCACATTGACTTTTTTTGTTCTTTTGTCCTATTTGTTGTTTTCTTCACAATAAAAAAAAAAAAAAATCTTCAAAGTTGTGGGCATGTTCTGTAAATTAAATGATGCAAATCCTCAAACAATCCATGTTATTTCCAGGTTGTGAGGCAACAAAACAGGAAAAATGCCAAGGGGGGTGAATACTTTTGCAAGGCAGAGTAGATGTTAGTTTTTTTTTACAGTCCCACACTTCTCCTTTAACACATTTATTTACACTGAATTCCAGGTATGCATATTTTTTGGTCCAGCTTGTACCAATGCATATGTCAAACCTAGAAGATCCCTGTGGAAGGTGGATATTGCTGTAATAACAGTGCCCTACTACAGTGATCACTGCTAGCTTCCCGGTCCCATGCCAAGCTGCTGCCCTTCTGCGAATCCTGTGAATACAGGAATGTGGCTGCTCAGCACAGGTGCCATTCAGAGAACACTGCACTTTTTCTTTTCAATGCAAACCATTCTCCGACTGAATAAGGTGGCGATTATGATGTCACTGCCCCATCTCCCCACCTCATCCAATCAGGGAATACTTGGCATTCTGTAAAAAAATGCAAGGTGTTCTATAAATGGCGCCCATGCCAAGAGAGCAACCTCCTGTGTTCACTATGTAACTGTCCCCTCACTGCCTGTATTAACCCTGAAAATGCTGACCCACTTCGCTACAACTGCATGCAATGAGCGTGGTTGCGGTGTGGCCTGATTTATTGAATAGGCCATGTTTGTTTGCTGCACTGCCCGCCGAATGCAAAATGCTGTTTAATATATGCCACAGCATGTGTACAGTCCAGATCAGCTGCTTGCCCTTGTTCGGGAAAGCGGATGAGAGACCGTAAAACTATGGTTCAACCACCTGATTTTTTGGCCCCTTTCACACTGGGGCGGTAGGGGGCGTCGGCGGTAAAACAGCGCTATTTTTAGCGCTGTTTTACCGGGGTATTCGGCCGCTAGCGGTGCGGTTTTAACCCCCCGCTGGCGGCCGAAAAAGGGTCAAAACCACTCGTACAGCGCAGCTATAGCCGCGGTATTGCCGCGGTATAGCCGCGCGGTCTCATTGATTTCAATGAGCAGGAGCGGTTTAGGAGCGGTGAATACACCGCTCCTTCACCGCTCCAAAGATGCGGCTCGCAGGAGATTTTTTCTTCTCCTGCCAGCGTACCGCTTCAGTGTGAAATCCCTCGGGCTTTCACACTGAACAAACAGTGGAGGCTGTTTAGGGGCGGTTTGCAGGCGGTATTTTTAGCGCAATAACGCCTGCAAACCGCCCCAGTGTGAAAGGGGCCTTACTCTCTCTGGCTGCCCATGTGAATGAGCCCTAAAACTCCAAACCTTCTGCATTAACCGATGGCTAACGCCTTACAAGACTCCATAATACACTAAAACTGTTATCACTGTAAGAATCAAATACAGTGCCTGATGAACGCACAATGACAAATGCACGCTTTTTAAAAAACTGCATTTTCAGAGATAACGACATGATTCTAGAGAATAAGTATTACATTAGAAAGCTGTATCCGGTAACCTGTAAGTGTTAGCACCACAGGAGGAAACGACGAGTCGACTTCAGGAAGGGGAAGCAGTATGTGGGCAAAGCTTGCAACATACTCGTACAAGTCTACACTGCTTGTGACCCAAAGTCTTCACCAGTAGTGCAGAACTCTATTATCTATGCATCTTAACCTTTATCTACTAAATATATAACATCCTGAAATCAGTAAATGTGCAGTTTAAACACCTATCTATATGTCAGCCTGCTCTGCTCTTGCCGTAGAAGTGAAACGGAGCGGTCCTGATATACAAAGGGTGGCCATCTTCTGTGGATCCAGTCCAGCAGAGGGCTTGGCTGGATCTAACTCATGAATACATATCTTAACAAGGGTTTCTCAACTAGGGTTCCTCCAGAGGTTGCTAGCGGGTTCCATGTAAAAATGAGAAATTTCTGTCTCTCAGATAAGTTCTCACTGATAATATTGATCTTTTTAGCTTTCTGAAATGGGGTCATTCTTCCCAATGATCACCAAAGGAAGGAGCATTCTTCCCACTGACCATCCCACTAATGTATCGTGAGTTGTAGATATAGTAATTTTTAGAAGGGGGTTCCCTGAAACCGGAAAGTTATTTCAAGGATTCCTCTGTGTTGAAAAGGTTGAGAAAGGCTGATCTAAACATACATTTTACGGGTGTTCAGCAATTCCCATCCTTTGTTCTCTATTGATTCCATTTTAAGTACAGTATCAAGAACCTGTTTCCCATCATTTTTAAGATGTATTGTAATGTTTTACGCAATTTGTACACTTTTATACTACCTAGAAATACTGTTCATTCACTTGACACTATAATGACCCAGTATCGTTAGGCCCCTTTCACGCGATTTTGACGGCGGACATGAACGGGCGATCCATGTTAGCCTATGGAGCGACAGATGTCAGCGGAGACATGTCCGCTGACATCCGACCCGGTCCGATCTGCAAAAAGCAGACGGATGGCCCTACATCCGGAGCCGTCTGATCCGATCCCTCCATGGGCGGCAGCGGCGCCTGGCAAGCCCCTCCCCGCTCAGTGAGCAGAGAGGGACCTGTCATCCGCCGGCTCAGCGGAGATCAACGGAGAGATTTACCGCTGAGCCGGCGGACCGAGGCGGACTCTGTGGAAGCGGAGTCCGCCTCGTGTGAAAGGGGCCTTAAAGTCCCATTTTGCGGGTTTTTCTTTATACATAAACATACATTTTAATACCAAACCAAACCAAATTAACATTGGATCTTCACTTGACAATTGTTTAAATTTTCACCTACTTTAAAGGGGACCTTAACCCTCCCCACTCTCCCTCATTTCATTCCTAACCTTCTCCCCTTTCACAATTGGACATTTTTTCGTTATACCTTCTGACTTGAATTCTCGTCTAGGCAAGAATGATGCATTCAGCTGCCTGCAGTCTCCTGCAATACTCATGTCAACTATCTAAGGAGGGATTGAAGTACTCTAAAGCGCATGCCTTGTGGCACTTCATCAGGGGGCCGGCTGCAAGAATCAGGAAGAGGCAGCCGCCCCTCCCTGATGAAGTGCCACAGAGTACTTAAAGGCCTCCTTGGATGGGTGACATGAGTATCCCAGGAGACTACAGGCAGCTGAATGCATCCTGCTTGCCTAGATGAGAATCCAGAAAGTCAGGGCATGCATGTCATCAGGGGGCTGGCAACAAGAAACCCAAAGAGTCAGCCAGCTCCCAATGGCATCAGAAAAAAAAAAAATGGCACAGAACCAGGTGTACAGAAGCAAAGCAGCAGATATCTGCAGATTACTTCTGGATTCACTGGGCATGTATGTTTTTATGGAGAACGAAAAAAAAATGGAGGGGGGGGGAGTTCTTCTTTAAGTACCTTGCTGATTTGGCCACTTATCATTCTTCTAATAAAAGGTAGGCATTTGTCCAATTTAGATCTTCAAAATATGTGCAGGTACATAGCCTACCAACTTAAAATGTTTGCTTTTTCCCCCAAACATTTCCATAGTTCGCTAGTCCACCCATTCATTTATTGACCTTCATCTGATGAGCTGGGAACCCCTTTGATTAATCTTTTTGTAATGCAGGAGAGGTATTCTCAAATACACCCTCTGTGGGTTTTTGGCTGCCTCGCACATTAAAAAAGCCTCAGGTTACAGAAATAAATTCATCCACCAATCAAATTTAAGCTTGCCTAGATTTTCATTTTTTGGTTTGAATGACCATCTTTAACAAACTGCTACTCTACCAAGCTGACAACAGCTTTCTCAGAATTCTCAGGGCCCCTAAACGGACATTTTACATCCATTCCCTACACAAAACCAAAATCTGTGCACAGCACCGTGTCCACAGCACCAGACTGCCATCATCTACTCTACACTTTCTCTGAGAGCTGCAATGCCTTCAGGAACACCTTCACCCACATACCCACCTACAGATTTCCTCAGCAGTCTGTAGCAGCAAGCGTCACCGACACACAGCCTAGGTGCAAACCGCCCCTTGTGCATCAAACCATTAACAAGTCAATTTATAATTTCATATAATTTATAGTCTAGCAGAATGACAAATTCATCACTCTGATTGGGGGCGCCTGATATATTTTTGATAGACATATCTTTCTGAGTCACAGCACAAACCTGAGATTCAGACCTCGGCTGGAAGAAAATCTTAGTGACCGGACCTCCTTGAAGTTTAATTCATTACCTCTGCTCTAGAAGCTGGAAATCACTCTAGTAGACAGCGCTACTATACAGAGCTCCATTAGCTTTGGAGTCCCTTGCTGAGCAGCTGCCCTGCTATATTCTACACACTGGAGGTTGATATATTGGCACAGGAGTCATTCAGAGATCGCTTTGCATTTTCCTAACCACTTGCCTATTGGGAACTTTTACCCCCTTCCTACCCAGGCCAATTTTACGCTTTCAGCGCTGTCACACTTTGAATGAGAATTGTGCGGTCATGCTACACTGTACCCAAATGACATCTTTATTTTTTTTTCTACACAACTAGAGCTTTCTTTTGGTGGTATTTAATCACCGCTGGGCGTTTTATTATTTGCTAAACAAACAAAAAAAGACCAAACATTTTGAAAAAAAAAATGTCATAGTTTGTTATAAAATTTTGCAAACAAAATTTTTCTCCTTCACTGATGTGCTGATGAGGCTGCACTGATGGGCACCAATAGGCTACATTGATGAGGCGGCACTGATGGGTGGCACTGATGAGACAGCACTGGTGGGCACTGATGAGGAGGCATTGATGAGGCTGCACTGATGGGCACTTATAGGTGGCACTGATGGACGCTGATTGGTGGCAATGATGGGCTCTGATAGGCAGAACTGATGTACACTGGTAGGCAGCACTGATAGGTGACACCGATGAGGAGACAACGATGGGCACTGATTGGCAGTGCTAATGGCCACTGATCTGCAGCACTGGTGGGCATTGATTGGCAGCACTGGTAGGCACTGTTGGGACTGCACTGATATTTAGGACACTGATAATCAGTGCCGATGTCAAGCTGGTTATCGGCTCTCTTCTCCTCTTCTTACCCTGTCAGCGTGAGGAAAGGAAAGCTGATAACTGGCTTGTGTTTACATCTGTGATCAGCTGTCATTGGACACAGCTGATCACGTGGTAAAGGGCCGCTGTGATTGGCTCTTTACCCCAATCTGTGATCAGCTGAGTCCAAAGGACACATCGTAACTACCAGCGTCAAGCTCCCAGCGCTCAAAACCAATGTAATACTATAGGGAGGGATACTCACAGTGGCTAAGTTATATTCAGTATGAGTATAGCATTTATACAAATGCTAAAATATATTAAAATAGGACCTGAAAAAAGTGCTTTTAGTTATTTAAAAACCCAAGGAATTGTTTGAAAATGATTTTATATTCATTTTTCAATGAAGTTGAGAAAATCACCCTATAGTACCTACCCCTTACCCACACTATATGATGTGGATTCAAGCACAAACCTTTTAATTTTATGTGAGCAAAAGTCACATCTGCCACCATCCTTCTGCAAGAACGAGCAAAGCACCCTCATAAACGGTTTGATTTGTAAAACATCCTTACTGGCCACACTGAAAACCTTTTCACGATAAAGCAAGACGTGATGGAATCCCAGATGATTCTGCATCCTCTAACGAATACCAAACAACCAGGATGGCTGGAGAAAATGGAGCGAGCGAGAGGAGCATTGTACAGAGGGAGATGAGGAGAGGCAATATGGCTGCCTGCTACCAATAAAATGATTGGGGCAGGGAATATGGGGAAACGAGGAACAAAGCAGCCGACAAGCTCCCCTCGTTAATAGGCTATTTGCTACTGAAACACACTGATCTCGGAGCTGCAGACAACCCAGCAGGGGTAGACTTCATGTATGCAGAACGCACAACAGAATTATGTACAATGACAAGACATTGAGAAACCGCGCTGGTCACAGATGAATATATTATCACCCAGGTAAGACTGCAGTGAGAACATGTGCAAGAAAGGTCAATGGAAACATTGCATTAAAACGGGGCGATGCATGGAAGATGGAAGAAGGCAAAATACTTTGCACTAACCATAGCAATGTTTGCATTCATTCACAAATTGCACTAGAAAAATTCAGAATCACGCTGGGAGAAAGAAAAGAAAGAGATAAAAAGGAAAGAAACAAAACAGAGGAAAGAATAAGAAAGAAAAGAAGAAGAAGAAAAAAAGGAAAAGGAGAAAAGGAAAAGAAGAAAAGGAAAAAGGAGGAAGGAACATGGGAAAGGAAAAGGAGGAAAGAAAGGAGGAAAAAGGAAAGGAAAATGAAAAGGTTTAGAAAAGAAGGAAAGTAAAAGAATAGAAAAGAAAAAGAAGAAAAGGAGAAAACTAAAACGAAAAGAAGAAAAGGAGAAACATAAAAAAGGAAAATGGGGAACGTAGCAAAGGAAAAGAAGAAAACGGGGAAAGAAGGAAAGGAAAAGGAGTTAAGAAGGAAAAGAAAAAGGAGGAAATAAGGAAAGGAAAAGGAGGAAAGGAAAAGAAGGAAAGGAAAATGAAAAGGAGGAAAGAAAGAAAGGAAAATGAAAAGAAGGAAAGGGAAACGAAGGAAAAGAAAAAGAAGAAAAGGAGAAGGAGGAGTATAGGAAAGGAAAAGAAGAAAAGGAGGAAAGATGGAAATGAAAAGGAGGAAAAAAGAAAAGGAAAAGAAAAAGAAGGAAAGGAAAATTTAAAAAAAGGAAAGGAAAATTAAAAGAAGGAAAGGAAAAGAAAAATAAGAAAAGGAAAAGAAAAGAAGGGAAGGAAAATAAGGAAAGGCAAATAAGAAAAGGAGGAAAAAAAATAAAGGAAAAAGGAAAAGAATGAAGGAATTCAAGGAAAAGAAAAGAAGAAAATAAATTAAATTCCAAAATTGGGCTTGAAATAGACAGAATTAAATTGACCATAGATTGTTAGGGATTGGCCGAGATTCGATCATTGATCATTGCATACATCACTGTGTTTTTCCAGCAGGAATGGCTCCCACAATGGTAGAACACAATAGCTCCACGGATGCGATTCCCCCATCAACACTGATTGTGTTGATAGGGGAATCAAGCAATTTTCTTGGTTGCAGGAAAGAAAATAGCATCATCTAGGACTGCATCATGCAGAGAGAAAGAGAAAGAAAAAAAAAAGACCAATAACAGCCTTGAAATAGGAGAACTGGAACTACCCCTGTAGAAAGAGATAGTCTAGAACTGCGCCATGCACAGACAAAAGAGAAGCTACCAAGTCTTGTACAGATCTAGGACCCAGTCATATATAGATAGGGTACAGAACAAGACCAGATTAGGGTGTTTTAGCCATATTTTCAGTACTTAAATCAGTCTTATTTCGGCAGTTTCCTAGTGTCTTTTGTATTTATTCCACCAGCCATTTATTCATATTTCATGAGTTTAATCTCTTAGTATTTTTAGTACTCATTTCAGTAGTCAAATGGTTTTATTTCAACGGCATGCTCTCCTTTTTGTACCGATTTTAGAAGCTAATTAGCTTTATTTTTGCAGCTTGGTCTTTTAGTAAGTTCTTTATTACTTGTTCTATTAGCCAATTAGCCCTATTTTAGCAGCTTGATTTTTCAGGACATTTGTGCATATTGGTGCAGTTTAATATATGTTTAAATTATATATCTACTTTCTGTATTTGATGACTAACTGTGTGTATTGCTTGTATCATTTAACATTCTCTATTTCAGTTGAGACAACTGAAGTTGATGTGACAATTTTGTTATGCGATGTTATAGAATTTGTGGTTTTAGGACTATGCATTATGTTTATTCTTGTAGCCCGGATGAAGGGGGAGTGCTGTTGCCCCCAACAAGTGTTGGATATTTTTTTATGACTTTTTTTTTTTTTTTTTTTTTACCAGTAATTAAAAGTATTTTGAACCCTTTCATCCAAGTTCTGTATTTCTACAGTTTGAGCTACTGTTGGGCACCCATCAATGAAAAACAAACTGGGTGGAAGCTGCCTCACCAGAGATAAGGAGCTTGTTTGAAGTTTTCCTTCATCTGATTACATATACAAGTCTAAAAGTTCCCAGGGAGAGGGGTTAGGAATGAACCCGGTACTGTATATATAAATAATGGATCTCATAGGGATAAGGGATAGGACTGGGCCTTGAGTAAAGAGAAGTCCAGGTAGTGGGCTCTGTATAGAGGGCAGGTCTAGGCTAGGCCAAGCCTAGCAAGAGGAGTCTGAACTCCACATTGCATAGAGCAGGGCTGGACAGATTCAAAGAGGCAGGCACAGTAAGGACACCTATAACCAGGATCTATTCTTTTTTTTTGCTTTTTTTTTATCTTTTTTTTTTATCTCCTGTATGTTATTTTATCATGCCTTAACATGTATTGTAAACCCCAATAAATACCTTTTATTTATCGCCCTTTTTTGGTCCTATAAAGCTAAAATGTGACCAAATATAAATTCTTGCTGCCCCGTGGAGTGAGGCATTGCAGCTGCGGCATGCTTACAGCGCTGAGCACCTGATTGTGCTTGTTTAGGTGGGCAGTTGGGGGCGATAAAACCACAAGCAAACCACCTGTTTTTTTCACACACACCCCCCCCCCACACACACACAAACACGAAGAAGCCCTTACTCAAGCATCATTCCACTTTTGGCGCTCAGATTTATTGTTTTGGCTGCAGTACACTCTGATCGCTGCGGGTCGATCACCTAGCATCGCCTCCATTCATAAAAAAGGCTTGTAAAATGAATGCAAGGTGTTCTGTGATTGAGGCTGGGTTCACACCATTCCGAATCCACAATAGCAGGAGATTTTGACCGCCTCTCTATGGGGCCAGTTCACAAATCTCCGCAGCGGGTCCGGGCGATTTGCACAAATGTGCATCTTTCAGTGCGTTTCAGGTCCAAATTCAGCCAAAAATTCGGGCTGAAATCGGACCTGAAATGGTGAACCAGGACGCACCGGATCCCTGCTGTAAGCCGCATGTGGCTCATATGTGAGCCCAGCCTGAAGGAGGTGAGATCATCACATTCATCCACTCCTCCAATCACAGAGCACCTTGCATTCATTGAAAAGAATACAAGCCAAGGGCGTTGGTTTGCTAAAGGCAAATAGGCTGTGCGCTTGACAACTGCAGTTGTATTCTGGAAGGCCATTTGCTTCAAAGCTTAGTAAATGAGGGGACGCTTTACTTTGCAAAGTATAACTAATCACATGCAAGGAAAATAAGAAACAGCATTTTTGCTTGCGCACGATTGGATGATGGAAGTCAGCAGAGCTTCACTGTATTGGAGTGGCTAGTGATTAGGGACACTGGCTGGCTGCACTGGCGACGCCATATGCCAAGGCAGCCATGTAAAAAACAGCAAGAAGCGCCAATCTAAGTGCAGTATCATGAAACTTTAATGAGATGATTATAAACGGACAAACAGCCAAATGGCTACTCACAAAAATGAAATGGGTTAAGGCAAGGACAAGTGATGGGTCCAGGGACGTCCTTCTCAAATGTCCATATATATATATATATATATATTTATATATAATTTTATAGACTATCACACCCGGGATATTTTTTACATTTACTTTGGACTCTGTATATGCATGTTTGTATGTTCTAGCGCCATTTTTTCTTTTTTGTATGCCAAGGCAGCCAGCCAGTGTCCCTATTGACTAACCACACCAGTACAGTGTCACCAGACCAGTGCCACCCCTCACAGGATTGATTTACTAAAAGCAAACAGACTGTGCACTTGGTAAGTACAGTTGCTCCAGAGCTTAGTAAATGAGGGGAATCCCTACGGACTTCCATCATCCATCCATGTGCAAGCAAATTTTTATTTATTTTTTTATTTCTCTTGCATGTTATTGAATAGGCTTTGCAAAGTGAAGCTTCACCTCATTTACTGAGATCTGGAGCAAATGCCCTTGCAGAATGCAACTGCACCTGCAAAGTGCACAGTCCATTTGCCTTTATTAAATCCACCCCATTGCATGAATGGAGGTGCAGGGCAAGCAACCATACAGTGATCAGTGTACTAAAACCTGAACTACCAGTCTCAGCATGCTGATACAGATACAGAGCAGTGAGTCTATGCTATCACCTTAGGATAGGAAATGTGTTACTGGCAGGATCACTAGGTGAAAAAAAGGCAAAAAAAAAAAAAAAGCTTAAAAAATTATATTAATGGACATGCAGAATGTTTTATAACAGAGCACCGCAATGCAAAGCTTGTTCACCTCTGAACATTGTGGTGTGCTGGGGTCAACCAAAATGAACTCCGGGTTACCTTGCAATTGCATTGATCTGAATGGAGCGAAAGGTAGTAATACGAGAGATACCATTCCAGACTTATTTGTAGGAAGTGCAATCACCAGCAGTGCCTCGTCCTCACCCAGCCTCCTGTTTAGTAAATCCCCGACATGAAACCAGCAGATCAGGAGCTCACAGCTTGCAGACTTCACTGACTGCCTGCTTGTTGCAACTGAATGCTCCTCTAAGTAGTGGAATCCCAGATTAGTATGACAGTCCTAAACCTCCCCCCACCTTTTATATACAAGTCAATGTATACAGTGCAATCAATGGGCAGCTCTAAAGATCAGACTTTACCGACCTATTTAACAAGGAGAAATCCTTAAAGTCAGGGAAATCTCAGGGAATCCCGCTGGCTGAACAAAAAACAGACCCATGTAAGGGCTGCCTAATGTATGGCTAGCTTTAGAGTATGTGACACCCAGGGCGGCTGTACATGATGAAATCATTTTCTATAAAAATAAATATAAAATGAATAATAGAGTCTCATTCACATTACTGATCTGAACACTCATGCGAAGGGCTGGCTTCAGCCACCCAGGATTCACATGCAGGGGTGTGCAGGCAGCCGGTTGAGATCAATGACAGTTGGCTGGCTGAGCGCACTTCCACACATATCCTGGAGTGCGGGTCTGATACGTTGATCAGAACACGTTGTCTATCTGCATTCTGATCTGGACTTGCACCGATGTGCACTCCAGGATGTATGTAGATGTCTGCTCAGCCAGCCAACTGTCACTGATTTCAGCAAGCTGCCTACACGCCCTTGCATGAATCAACTGTGCATCCTGGGTGGCTGAAGATGGCCCTTCGCATAAGTGTCCATGTCTATGAAGCCTAATAGTCAGAAAAGAAAGATGGACAGTGAAAATTGTATTGTTCCCTTACACTGGTAGTCAATAGGCAAGAGCTTCCTTACATTGGCAGTCAATGGGCAACAGCATACTTACATTGGCTGTCAATGGGCAAGAGTTTCCTACATTGGCAGTCAATAGGCAAGAGCTTCCTTACATTAACAGTCAATGTGCAAAAGCTTCCTTACCTTGGTAATCAATGGGCAAGAGTATCATTACATTGGCAGTCAATTGGCCTTACTTTGGTAGTCAATGGGCAAGAGCATTCTTACACTGGCAGTCAATGGGCCTTACATTGGCAGTCAGTGGGCAACAGCATCCTTACATTGGCTGTCAATGGGCAAGAGATTCCTTACATTGGCAGTCAATGGGAAAAAGCTTCCTTACATTGACAGTCAATAGGCAAGAACGTCCTTATATTGGCAGTAAATGGGCAAGAACGTCCTTACATTGGTAGTCAATGGGCAACAGCATCCTTTCATTGGCAGTCAATGGGCCTTACTTTGGTAGTCAGTGAGCAAGAGCATCCTTACATTGGCACTCCAAAGACATGCTGGTAGGTTAATTGGCTTCTGTCCAAAATTGGCCCTAGTATATGAATGGGGACCTTGGATTGAGGGTAGGGACTGATGTGAGTGTGCGATGTACAGGGTTAGGGACAAGGGTCAGGGTTGTAGACACACACTCACTCAGGTTGAACTGGATGGACTGGTGTCTTTATTCAACCTTACTAACTATGTAACTATGTAATGGGCAAAAGCCCCTTTACATTGGTGGCCACTGGGAGAAGATCCCTCACATTGGCAGTCAGTGAAGAAAAGCCCTCCTACATGGTAGTAGGTGGAAAAACGCCCCTTATATTCATGATTAGTAGAGAACAGCCCCCTTCACAGTTCATCAGTAGGAGAACAGCCCCTTACAGTGGTGATCAATGGGAAATATGCTGATTACATTGGTGGTCAGTGGGAGGAATGCTCTGTCAATGGGCAAGAGTTTCCTACATTGGCAGTCAATAGGCAAGAGCTTCCTTACATTAACAGTCAATGTGCAAAAGCTTCCTTACCTTGGTAATCAATGGGCAAGAGCATCATTACATTGGCAGTCAATTGGCCTTACTTTGGTAGTTAATGGGCAAGAGCATTCTTACACTGGCAGTCAATGGGCCTTACTTTGGCAGTCAATGGGCAATAGCATCCTTACATTGGCTGTCAATGGGCAAGAGATTCCTTACATTGGCAGTCAATGGGAAAAAGCTTCCTTACATTGACAGTCAATGGGCAAGAACGTCCTTACATTGGCAGTCAATGGGCAAGAACATCCTTACATTGGTAGTCAATGGGCAACAGCATCCTTTCATTGGCAGTCAATGGGCCTTACTTTGGTAGTCAATGAGCAAGAGCATCCTTACATTGGCAGTCAATGGGCAAAAGCCTCCTTACATTGGTGGCCACTGGGAGAAGGGCCCCTCACATTGGCAGTCAGTGAAGATAAGCCCTCCTACATGGTAGTAGGTGGAAAAAACGCCCCTTAAATTCATGATTAGTAGAGAACAGCCCCCTTTACAGTTCATCAGTAGAACAGCCCCTTACAGTGGTGATCAATGGGAAATATGCTGATTACATTGGTGGTCAGTGGGAGGAATGCTCCTGTTACAGATATATAAAAAGATGAATTGTATCAGTGGAAGCTTCTCTGAGAGTCAGAAATGGCCGATTGCACAGGGAACCCCTAATAACCTCTGGTTAAGCAGCTGAGACAGGCCACTATAGATAGAAGATACAATGCTGTTTACACAGGGACTGTACCATGTACACAGAGCTGTATGGAGATCATGTACAGTATATAGAGTATTCACCCAATGTACACACATAAAAACAAGAAGGCTGTGGAGGCAGATATCTACTAATGAGAGATACATACAGCATAGATACAACAGACCAGGGAACAATATCTCTCTCTATCTATCTATCTATCTATCTATCTATCTATCTATCTATCTATCTATCTATCTATCTATCTATCTATATACACACAGTATCTCACAAAAGTGAGTACACCCCTCACATTTTTGTAAATATTTTATTATCTTTTCATGTGACAACACTGAAGAAATGACACTTTGCTACAATGTAAAGTAGTGAGTGTACAGCTTGTATAACAGTGTAAATTTGCTGTCCCCTCAAAATAACTCAACACACAGCCAATAATGTCTAAACCACTGGTAACAAAGATGTGTACACCCCTAAGTGAAAATGTCCACATTTGGCCCAATTAGCCATTTTCCCTCCCCAGTGTCATGTGACTAGTTAGTGTTACAAGGTCTCAGGTGTGAATAGGGAACAGGTGTGTTAAATTTGGTGTTATCGCTCTCACTCTCTCATACTGGTCACTGGAAGTTCAACATGGCACCTCATGGCAAAGAACTCTCTGAGGATCTGAAAAAAAAAGAATTGTTGATCTACATAAAGATGGCCGAGGCTATAAGAAGATTGCCAAGACCCTGAAACTGAGCTGCAGAACGGTGGCCAAGACCATACAGTGATTTACCAGGACGGGTTCCACTCAGAACAGGCCTCGCCACGGTCGACCAAAGAGGTTGAGTGCACGTGCTCAGCGTCATATCTAGAGGTTGTCTTTGGGAAATAGACGTATGAGTGCTTCCAGCATTGCTGCAGAGGTTAAAGGGGTGGGAGGTCAGCCTGTCAGTGCTCAGACCATACGCCGCACACTGCATCAAATTGGTCTGCATGGCTGATGTCTCAGAAGGAAGCCTCTTCTAGAGATGATGCACAAGAAAGCCCTCAAACAGTTTGCTGAAGACAAGCAGACTAAGGACATGGATTACCGGAACCATGTCCTGTGGTCTGATGAGACCAAGATATGGTGTCAAGTGTGTGTGGAGGCAACCAGGTGAGGAGTACAAAGACAAGTGTGTCTTGCCTACAGTCAAGCATGGTGGTGGGAGTGTCATGATCTGGGGCTCCATGAGTGCTGCCGGCACTGGGGAGCTACAGTTCATTGAGGGAACCATAAATGCCAACATGTACTGTGACATACTGAAGCAGAGCATGATCCTCTACCTTTGGAGACTGGGCCACAAGGCAGCATTCCAACATAACGACCCCAAACACGCCTCCAAGATGACCACTGCCTTGCTAAAGAAGCTGAGGGTAAAGGTGATGGTCTGGCCAAGCATGTCTCCAGACCTAAACCCTATTGAGCATCTGTGGGACATCCTCAAATGAAAGGTGGAGGAGCGCAAGGTCTCTAACATCCACCAGCTCCGTGATGTCATCATGGAGGAGTGGAAGAGGACTCCAGTGACAACCTGTGAAGCTCTGGTGAACTCCATGCCCAAAAGGGTTAAGGCAGTGCTGGAAAATAATGGTGACCACACAAAATATTGACACTTTGGGCCCAATTTGGACACTTTCACTTAGGAGTGTACTCACTTTTGTTGCCCGCGGTTTAGACATTAATGGCTGTGTGTTGAGTTATTTTGAGGGGACAGCAAATTTACACCGTTATACAAGCTGTACACTCACCACTTTACATTGTAGCAAAGTGTCATTTCTTCAGTGTTGTCACATGAAAAGATAGAATAAAATATTTACAAAAATGTGTGAGGGGTGTACTCACTTTTGTGAGATACTGTGTGTATATATATATATATATTATGGGATGTGTGGTGACAGATATAGCAGAGTGGGTTCACTAGGTGCACGGAGTTGGTGTTAATAATAATAATACACAGTATATAGATGGTGCATAAGCAGTGTCTATGGGGTATACAGCATGTTGTGTAGAGAACACAGAAATGGTGGGCTTACTGGGAAAAATGATCTGTCTGGATGTATTGAGAAAGATTTGCTAAAACTGGTGCACACAGAATCTGTTCCATAGTAACCAATCAGCTTCTGACTTCAGCTTGTTCAATTAAGCTTTGACGCTAAAAACTGGAAGCTGATTGGTTACTATGCACAGCTACACCAGATTCTGTGTTCCCCACTTTTAGTAAATCCCCCCCCAATGTATATGGGAGGTGAGTCCAGTGATACCAGTATGTATGACACCATGGATGAAGACCCACGCTGGGTATGTAGAGGACAGTGATGGATCATAACATGTATGAGGGTGCTGTATGGAGGGTCCCCAGGTGATTGTATAGACAGCGATGGTTCATGCAACGTATGGACAGTTACCAGTTTTTGTACAAAGTCTATACAATCACCAGTGCCCATCTATATGTTGCATGAACCATCACTGGTTCCATACACTGCATGATCAATCACTATCTATAGAAATACCTGGTGACCCTACACATGCCACCTTTATATACTGCATAATCCATCGCTATCTATACTACAGACAGCAGTGTATGGAAGATCACCAGGTGATTGTAGAGACAGCCAGGAATCAATTGGGTTTGTAAAGGTGATGTATGGAGGGTCACCGAGTAGCTCTATGGATAGAGATGGATCATGCAATGTATGGAGGGTCACCGAGTAGTTCTATGGATAGAGATGGGTCATACAATGTATGGAGTGACCAGGTAGTTCTATGGATAGAGATGGGTCATACAATGTATGGAGTGACCAGGTAGTTCTATGGATAGAGATGGGTCATGCAATGTATGGAGGGTCACCGAGTAGTTCTATGGATAGAGATGGGTCATGCAATGTATGGAGTGACCAGGTAGTTCTATGGATAGAGATGGGTCATGCAATGTATGGAGGGTCACCGAGTAGTTCTATGGATAGAGATGGGTCATACAATGTATGGAGTGACCAGGTAGTTCTATGGATAGAGATGGGTCATGCAATGTATGGAGGGTCACCGAGTAGTTCTATGGATAGAGATGGGTCATACAATGTATGGAGTGACCAGGTAGTTCTATGGATAGAGATGGGTCATGCAATGTATGGAGGGTCACCGAGTAGTTCTATGGATAGAGATGGGTCATACAATGTATGGAGTGACCAGGTAGTTCTATGGATAGAGATGGGTCATGCAATGTATGGAGGGTCACCGAGTAGTTCTATGGATAGAGATGGATCATGCAATGTATGGAGGGTCACCAAGTAGTTCTATGGATAGAGATGGATCATGCAATGTATGGAGAGTCACCAAGTAGTTCTATGGATAGAGATGGATCATGCAATGTATGGAGAGTCACCAAGTAGTTCTATGGATAGAGATGGGTCATGCAATGTATGGAGAGTCACCAAGTAGTTCTATGGATAGAGATGGATCATGCAATGTATGGAGAGTCACCAAGTAGTTCTATGGATAGAGATGGATCCTGCAATGTATGGAGAGTCACTGAGTAGTTCTATGGATAGAGATGGGTCATGCAATGTATGTAGAGTTACCAAGTAGTTCTATGGATAGAGACGGATCATGCAATGTATGGAGTCACCAAGTAGTTCTATGGATAGAGATGGATCATGCAATGTATGGAGAGTCACCAAGTAGTTCTATGGATAGAGATGGATCATGCAATGTATGGAGGGTCACCAAGTAGTTCTATGGATAGAGATGGGTCATGCAATGTATGGAGGGTCACCAAGTAGTTCTATGGATAGAGATGGATCATGCAATGTATGGAGGGTCACCAAGTAGTTCTATGGATAGAGATGGATCATGCAATGTATGGAGTCACCAAGTAGTTCTATGGATAGAGACGGATCATGCAATGTATGGAGTCACCAAGTAGTTCTATGGATAGAGATGGATCATACAATGTATGGAGAGTGACCAAGTAGTTCTATGGATAGAGACGGATCATGCAATGTATGGAGGGTCACCAAGTAGTTCTATGGATAGAGATGGGTCATGCAATGTATGGAGGGTCACCAAGTAGTTCTATGGATAGAGATGGATCATGCAATGTATGGAGGGTCACCAAGTAGTTCTATGGATAGAGACGGATCATGCAATGTATGGAGTCACCAAGTAGTTCTATGGATAGAGATGGATCATACAATGTATGGAGGGTGACCAAGTAGTTCTATGGATAGAGACGGATCATGCAATGTATGGAGGGTCACCAAGTAGTTCTATGGATAGAGATGGGTCATGCAATGTATGGAGGGTCACCAAGTAGTTCTATGGATAGAGATGGGTCATGCAATGTATGGAGGGTCACCAAGTAGTTCTATGGATAGAGATGGATCATGCAATGTATGGAGGGTCACCAAGTAGTTCTATGGATAGAGACGGATCATGCAATGTATGGAGTCACCAAGTAGTTCTATGGCTAGAGATGGATCATACAATGTATGGAGGGTGACCAAGTAGTTCTATGGATAGAGACGGATCATGCAATGTATGGAGAGTCACCAAGTAGTTCTATGGATAGAGATGGATCATGCAATGTATGGAGAGTCACCAAGTAGTTCTATGGATAGAGATGGGTCATGCAATGTATGGAGGGTCACCAAGTAGTTCTATGGATAGAGATGGATCATGCAATGTATGGAGGGTCACCAAGTAGTTCTATGGATAGAGATGGATCATGCAATGTATGGAGGGTCACCAAGTAGTTCTATGGATAGAGACGGATCATGCAATGTATGGAGTCACCAAGTAGTTCTATGGATAGAGATGGATCATACAATGTATGGAGGGTGACCAAGTAGTTCTATGGATAGAGACGGATCATGCAATGTATGGAGTCACCAAGTAGTTCTATGAATAGAGATGGGTCATGCAATGTATGGAGGGTCACCAAGTAGTTCTATGAATAGAGATGGGTCATGCAATGTATGGAGGGTCACCAAGTAGTTCTATGGATAGAGATGGGTCATACAATCTATGGAGGGTCACCAAGTAGTTCTATGGATAGAGATGGATCATGCAATGTATGGAGGGTCCGTTGTATAGACAGATCACATGTACAAACGGTTATCAGGAGATTGTACAGATGGCCAGGAAACACACATTGATTATTATGAGCTCTACAGATCAGCACTGGTCATATCTATGGATTTGGCTGTGTCCTCCTGTGTACAGTGTGTGGGGGGAGGGGATGTACAGGGACAGTGTAAAGACACAGACAGGAGGACAGCCTGGGATCAGTGTGATTTCCCTCCACTCAGAGATCTGATGATGATCAGTAAAATAATAGGACGAGGAGGGTGGTGTGTGATGATTGGAGGAGAGGGGTGGGGGTGAGGATGGTCAGTGCGAGGAGGATAATGATGATGGTCTGTATGATATATAATGATTGGGGGTTGATGAGGAGGATGATGATGAAGAATGAGGATGGTGATCTATATGATGATAATAAAGTATGGAGTGTATATTAATAATGATGGTGATCTGTATGATAATGGAGGATGAGGATGGTGGTCTGTATGGTGATGAGGAGGAGGAGGATGGTTATGGTGCTGATGATTAAGGAGGGTGAGGATGGTGATGATGAAGGAGGAAGATGAGGATGGTGGTGATTATGAAGAAGGAGGATGGCGATGATGTGTATGGTGAAGATGATGAAGGAGGATGAGGATGATGTGTATGATGATGAAGAAGAAAGAGGATGAGGATGGTGTGTATGATGAGGATGGTGTTTATGGTGTGTATGATGAGGATTGTGTGTATGATGAGGATGGTGATGATGTACCCCAGATCACATGAGTAAAATTATTAACTGTTTCCTAACATGCAAAAGGAACGAGGCATAATAATTGAACTTGAAGTATAACATAAAGCCTACACATCATTACATATGGTGATGATGATGAAGGAGGATGAGGATGGTGTGATGATGATGGAGGATGCGTACGGTGATGATGATGAAGAAGGATGAGTATGATGTATATGATGATGAAGGAGGATGAGTATGATGTATATGATGATGATGGAGGATGAGTATGATGTATATGATGATGATGGAGGATGAGTATGATGTATATGATGATGATGGAGGATGAGTATGATGTATATGATGATGATGGAGGATGAGTATGATGTATATGATGATGATGAAGGAGGATGAGTATGGTGTGATGATGAAGGAGGATGAGTATGATGTATATGATGATGATGAAGAAGGATGAGTATGATGTGATGATGAAGAAGAAGGATGAGTATGATGTGATGATGAAGAAGAAGGAGGATGAGTATGGTGTGATGATGAAGAAGAAGGAGGATGAGTATGGTGTGATGATGAAGGTTGTATACAAGGGTGGGGGTAAGAAGGTAGGAGGGTGTGTGTGACTCACCCACAGCTCGGTGCCCCAGCTCATGGTGTCCCGGGGGGCGGCGGGGACGGTGGCCCGCTCCTCCTCAGTTGTGTAGACAGGACAGGCAGTGGCCCGGTGGGGGGCGTGTCTCTGTGGATGCGGTGACCCCCGGGTGTGGGGGTGGGGTGTACCTCCTCAGGCGGTGTCTCGGTCGGTAGATCCCGGGATCGGGGTGTCACGGTGTCATCTCCCTGACAGTAGCGGAGGAGCGGGAGCGCGGACTGCTCGGGAAGCACCGCGGGAGCGCGCAGCGGGGGGTTATTCGGCTTACAGAAGAGGGAGAGCGTGCCAGAGCGAGCGGGCGTGGCCACCGACTGCACCAAGTAAAAGGCGGGGCCAGCTACCTAATTGGGCGTGGATATTCGTTCGCTTATTATCCTGAGGGAAAGCCGGGTGGCCGGGCGCTCTGACTTACAGGACACCCGGAGAGAAGGGTGCGGCCCCGAGCCTCCCGGTACTCCCGGTACAGAGTGTACACGGTACAAATAGAGGCGTATTGTACAACTAGTGTGTGGCTATGGGCGGGCCAAAGGTTCTTAGTAGGCGTTCCCACAATGCTAAAGAGGAGGAGCTTTATTTGACAGCTCGAGAAAGCTTCTAAAAAGAATAACGGTTAACAAGGGGATCTTCCTCCGGAACCAATCAGCTCTCAGGGGGCGGAGTCACCAGTATTTTGATGCGCTTGCACAGCAACCAGGACAGGGAAAGTGGGCGTGTCTAGGAGAGCGCTGCCATTCAAGGCAACGGGGCGCCACCTGGTGGAGAGTGCTAGTATTTGTTCTACTGTGCTATGGAGAGCGCTGCTCTTGTATTAGCCATGATATAGTTTTCATTATAAGGACTCCTATACACTTAGAGCAAAGGACACCATACATGTCACAATCTAAGCGTAAAATCTCTGTAAGAGCAACTTTGCATCTACCAAAACTGTGCAATATGACGTAACCACTCGTTTCTCCCCCCAAATGAATGTAAACCCCATAAAAAGTGTATATTTTCCCGGCGTGCGCACAGGGTGTGCCAGGTGTGCCTGGGTACACTCTAATGATTCATCCTGTTGCTTGGCTGCAGAGAAAGGGACTGGAGAATCTCTGTCCCTTTCTCTGTCTCAAAAGTGAGACATCGGGGGTCTGTTTTTACCCCTGATATTTCACCAAAGCCAAACAGGGCTCCCAAAAAAATTGGAAGGAAACAATAATAAAATAATATTGTAAAAAAAAAAAAAATGCTGTTAAAAATAATAAAATTGCAAAAAAGTCATATTAAATAAAAATAAACTACTGACGCCAATCTCTGCCCTTCTGACATCGTACACTGCTCTACTGACACTGCCCATTGCCCTACTGCCCTATACAGTGAGGGGAAAAAAGTATTTGATCCCTTGCTGATTTTGTACGTTTGCCCACTGACAAAAAAATGATCAATATATAATTTTAGTAGTAAGTTTGTTTTAACAGTGAGAGACAGAATAACAACAAAAATATCCAGAAAAATGCATTTCAAAAAAGTTATAAATTGGTTTGGATTTTTAATGAGTGAAATAAATATTTGATCCCCTATCCAATCAGCAAGATTTCTGGTTTCTATACAGGTAACAAGCTGAGATTAGGAGCACCCGCTTAAGGCTCGGTTCACACCTGATGCCGATGCGGCTCCCAGCAGGGGTCCTGGTACACCGTTTCAGTTCCGATTTCAGCCCGAATTTTGGGCCGAATTCGGACCTGAAACGGACCAAAAGACGCACAGGGCTCCTGTGTAAATTTGGACCGGAGCAGCATCGGAGATTGGTGAACCGAGCCGGTCACAATCTCCTGTTATTGCGAATTGGATGCTGGGATACCGCATCCAATTCGCAATAGTGTGAACCCGGCCTAAAGGGAGTACTCCTAATCTCAGCTTGTTACCTGTATAACAGACACCTGTCCACAGAAGGAATCAATCAGATTCCAATCTCTCCACCATGGCCAAGACCAAAGAGCTGTCCAAGGATGTCAGGGACAAGATTGTAGCCCTGCAACAGGCTGGAATGGGCTACAAGACCATCGGCAGGCAACTGGGTGAGAGGGTGACAACAGTTGGTGTGATTATTCGCAAATGGAAGAAACACAAAACAACTGTCAATCTCCCTCGGTCTGGGGCTCCATGTAAGATCTCACCTCGCGGAGTTTTAATGATCATGAGAATGGTGAGGAATCAGCCCAGAACTACATGGGAGAATCTTGTCATTGATCTCAAGGCAGCTGGGACCAAGAAAACAATTGGTAACACACTACGCAGTGAAGGACTGAAATCCTGCAGCGCCTGCAAGATCTGACTGCTCAAGAAAGCACATATACAGGCCCGTCTGAAGTTTGCTAATGATCATCTGAATGATTTAGAGGAGAACTGGGGGAAAGTGTTGTGGACAGATGAGACCAAAATCAAGCTCTTTGGCATCAACTCAACTCGCCGTGTTTGGAGGAGGAGGAATGCTGCCTATGACCCCAAGAACACCATCCCCACCATCAAACATGGAGGTGGAAACATTATGCTTTGCGGGTGTTTTTCTGCTAAGGGGACGGGACAACTTCACTGCATCAAAGGGACGATGGACGGGGCCATGTACCATCAAATCTTGGATGAGAACCTCCTTCCCTCGGTCAGGGCATTGAAAATGGTCGTGGATGGGTATTCCAGCATGACAATGACCCAAAACACACGGCCAAGGCAACAAAGGAGAGGCTCAAGAGGAAACACATTAAGGTCCTGGAGTGGCCTAGCCAGTCTGCAGACCTTAATCCCCTAGAAAATATGTGGAAAGAGCTGAAGGTTCGAGTTACCAAACCTCAGCCTCGAAACCTTACTGACTTGGAGACGATCTGCAAAGAGCATACCTCCCAATTTTTGAACTTCAGAATGAGGGACACTGGAGGAGTAAAAAGACCTGCGGCGTGCTACGTCACGGTAAATTACGGGCGTGGTCAAGTGTCTAGCAGTGGGAGGGGCTTACGTGATGTGGTTAAACAAAACCCATTCTTCCCTGTACCTATAAAATATGCTTTGATTGCTTTGTCTGAGCCTAACTTAAAGAACTTCATTAAAATAGTCAGAGACTGCATAGCAGAGGTATGGACATAATACAGAAGATGGTCAGAGACTGCAGACATGATTTAAGAGATGGTCAGAGACTGCAGATATCATACAAGAGATGGTCAGAGACTGCGGACATGATACAAAAGACATAATACAGGCGATAGTCAGAGACTGCAGACATGCTCCAAGAGTCTGTCAAAGATTGCAGACGTGGTCAGAGACGGCAGACATGGTCCAACAGACTGTCAGAGACTACAGACATGATACAAGAGACATGATACAGGAGACGGTCAGAGACTGCGGACATGCTCTAAGAGACTGTCAGAGACTGCAGACATGCTTCAAGAGACTGTCAGAGATGGCAGACATGCTCCAAGAGACTGTAAGAGACGGCAGACATGCTTCAAGAGACTCTCGGAGACTGCAGACATGCTCCAAGAGACTGTTGGCGACTGCAGACATGCTCCAAGAGATGGTCAGTGACTGCAGACATGCTCCAAGAGACTGTCAAAGACTGCAGACATGATACAAGAGGTGGTCAGAGACTGCAGACATGATACAGAAAATGATCAGAGACTGCAGACATGCTCCAAGAGAGTGTCAGAGACTGCAGACATGCACCAAGAGACTGTCAGAGACTGCAGACATGCTCCAAGAGATGGTCAGTGACTGCAGACATGATCCAAGAGACTGTCAGAGACTGCAGATATGATACAAGAGGTGGTCAGAGACTGCAGACATGATACAGAAAATGGTCAGAGACTGCAGACATGCTCCAAGAGATTGTCAAAGACTGCAGACATGCTCCAAGAGGATGTCGGATACTAAAGACATGCTCCAAGAGATGGTCAGTGACTGCAGACATGCTCCAAGAGACTGTCAGAGACTGCAGACATGATACAGAAAATGCTCAGAGACTGCAGACATGCTCCAAGAGACTGTCAGAGACTGCGGACATGATACAAGAGGTGGTCAGAGACTGCATACATGATACAGAAAATGCTCAGAGACTGCAGACATGATATAGGAGATGGTCAGACTGCAGACCTGATACAGAAAATGGTCAGAGACTATGAACATGTTACAGGGGTTGTTGGAGACTGGGGGCATGCTTCAGCAGTCAGTCATAGACTGGAGACATAGTACATGACACATTACAGATAAGTGTCTGCAGGGGACCAATGAGCCACACAAAGTGGCAATGGGCTACATGTGGCCCCAGGCACTAAGCACTGCATTGTACATTTGGAGGGAAGTGCACATTCTTTTTCCAGAACCCCAAGAGCTAGCTCTCTTCTCCAGCTACACTGCCAGGATGCTTGTTATGAGAGATGAAATACAATCTATTGCTGAGATCGGGAACATGCAAAGGCCAGTCTTCACTAGGGTGATCACATTTCCAAACTGCCATTCAGGGACACCCCCCCTGCCCCCTTCCCAAAAAAGATGGAGGGGGTTGGGGAAACATAGTCTCGGGGTTGACAGGGAATTCGGCGACAGGGGTGATTTGTTGGGCGAATGGCTGGTGTTGTACTACATTGTAATATATTATTAAATTGTTCAACTCATCATAATGCAGAATCATTGGGGACCCTGAGTTTGTCACTTGCCACCTGATGCAGTTTGCCACTTGCCACCGTTGCCTGCCACTAGATGCAGCTTGTTACTTGCCACTGTCCCTTGCCCCCAGATGCAGCTTGTCACTTGCCACCAGATGCAGTGTGCCACTTGCCACCCATTGCCTGCGACCAGATGCAGCGTTTCACTTGCCACTGTTGCCTGCCACCAGATGCAGTGTGCCACTTTTCACCCATAGCCTGCCACCAGATGCAGTGTGCCACTCTTCACCCGTAGCCTGCCACCAGATGCAGTGTGCCACTTGTCACCTATAGCCTGCCACCAGTCCGACACACCGGAGCCCCGGGAAAGTGAACGCCCCTCCCGCCGCTGGCTGCTGAGGTGACTCCTCCCATGCGGGGGCCGGGGGAGGTGTCACATCTTCAGCTCTGAGGGGTTCATGCTGGGACCTGTAGTCCTTCACTTTTGGGGGGTCACATCCCCCACAATTGAAGGACTACAAGTCCCAGCATGAACCCCTGATATCTAAGGATGTGATCCCCCCCCAAATTGAAGGACTACAGGTCCCAGCATGGACCCCTGAGAATAAAGGGTGTGACCCCATAGATTTCACATGCTGTTGCTGTGATCTGTAGTTATTCACTGATTGGGGGGGGGGGGGGGGGGCATCACATCTTCAGTTCTGAGGGGTTCATGCTGGGACCTGTAGTCCTTCACTTTTGAGGGGATCACTTCCAAGCATGAACCCTGCCCTGTAATCTAAGGATGTGTCCTCCTTCCATCCCTCCAAATCTCATCTGTGAGTGTCCTCTCCTCTTTTGCACGTCGGGCACAAGTGATGCTGACCTGTGTCTGTAATGGACACATTGAATTTCAGTCTGCAGCAGATTAATAATTCTGACATTCATTTATTCATCTATTTTGGTTTTACTTCCTACACCCATACTCCTGTCGCTGGTGCTGTTTTTATGTCATATGTATTAATATAAATTTACCCCATGTTATGTACCTTTGAACTTCTCTGACAATACCATACTCATGCAAACTTTTTTCCCATGCCACACCTGTATGTTATGTGTGGGTGGAGTCTATATGAATTACTGTACTGAATGTATATGTGGTTATTTTATTACCATATTCTTTACAATGTTCGTTACTAATAAAACAATTTTGCATATATCTTAACTTTGCCTCCACAAAGTCATCTATCTCATTTAAAGTCCCACTTTCCCTTCTCTTTTGCTCTTCTCTTTTGCAGACCCTTTATCTGCCTACAGTCCTCTTATCAGTGCTAGCTCCAGGCTGACACATGCTTGGAGCTCCTGTGAAGTGCTGACAGTTCAGCACAGAACACTGGCTGCTGGGGGAGAGCTGATTGAGGATTTTAACCCCGATCTGTCCATGGTGAGTGCTTTGGATTCAATTACCTTTCTACAAAACTGTCAGAGAACTCACAGTACTAGCTCCCGTCTCCGTGCAGCAGTGACTAACGGCCATGCGCGGTGTCCCCGACAGAGGCGAACAGTTCCGGATCGAACGTGCACACCCACGCACCCGTACGAACGTGTGCACGCACCTGCACACCCATACGAGCGGGTGTACGTTCTCACGCACGCACATTCACGTCCACCAATCCTGGCGCTCAGCGCCATATATAAACAAGGTCTTTGCCTGACACTAGTGCTGGATCGTCTTCAGCTAGTTCCTGAGTTCTTGATTCCTGTGTGACCTGTTACCTTGCTCCTTACTACCCGGCTTCCTGACTACTCTCCTGGATCTCCCTTGCCTGTTACCTGCCTTTACTGATTATACCGACCCTGGCTTGGACTCTCTACTACGGCTCTGCTTCCTGACTTCGTACCTCGCTGCCCGCCCATTGCCAACTTCTGCCTGACCTTGACCACGAACTTGCCTTCTGTGTGGATACCTTGTTGCCAGCCAGTTGCCAACCTTTGCCTGTCCCGACGTTGCAGTTGTTCTTGAATCCATACCTACCTGCCTGGCTTCTACTGAACAGTTCTGGTGATCAGTCTTCTCATCTTCTCCAAGAGGATCCTGAATCTCCAAGTTCCAGCTTGGAACCGTGCAAGAGGCCTCCCTCAGCATTTCAGACTCCGCTGTAAGGTACGTGACAAAAACTCATCTCTCCTTTGTGCACTTCTGCATGCTGCTGGCTGAACGATGCAGGGAGGAGGTGGGTGGAGCTAATCAGTAAGCGCAGAGGAGGAAGTTAAATCTTCCCCGCCGTGAAGGCTGGGGCTCTGTCTCTCTCCTCCTCGTGATGTCACTGGTTGCTAGATGCGAGGCGGAGCAGCAGCTAGCAACCATTTGGGCACTGAGCCAACGGCTCATGTAAAAGGGGTCTCACCAGCCAGGGGTCCACCACAGGCTGTCTGTGAGTGACAGCAGTGATGTGAGAGATATTTTAGAGGGCATCAGATTGGTCCAGGGACAGGGGGCAATTTTGGGACATTGTATTGGAATGAGGGTGCCCGGGACCCGGGACAGAACTGCCAATTGCGGGAATGTCCCGCCGAATCAGGGACGGTTGGGAGGTATGGCAACGAGGAGTGGGACAAAATCCCTCCTGAGATGTGTGCAAACCTGGTGGTCAACTACAAGAAACGTCTAACCCCTGATTGCCAACAAGAGTTTTGCCGCCAAGTACTAAGTCACGTTTTGCGAAGGGGTCAAATACTTACTTCACTCATTAAAATGCAAATCGATTTATAACTTTTTTTTAAATTAGTTTTTCTGTATATTTTTATTGCTATTCTGTCTCTCTGTTAAAATAAACCTACTATTAAAATTTATAGACTGATCACTTCTTTGTCAGTGGGCAAACCTACAAAATCCTCAGGGGATCAAATACTTTTTTCCCTGGGGGGTTGTGGCCGAATGTAGAGTGGGACAGACGTCTGAGGAGAGAGCTCTGCGCTGATCCTGTTTAATCCTGCTCTCCCTTGCCCATCACCTACAGGTCTCACCCCGCTAAATACGCCGATCACCTCCACATGTCACGGCGCATACAGTGATGCCATCAAAAAGCCGCTCCTCCTCTCAGACTCCGAGCAAACCATCAGGAGCTCCGGCGGCCACATGTCCTGACACGATCTTGGCACACAGACTGCAGGCCCTTATAGCTGGGATGGATCTCTCCAGTGCTCAAGCGGATGGCACAGCCTCCTCTGCTCCACCACAATGCGCCGACACTGCGCTGATCCTTCAGGCTATCGAACAGAGCAAAACCTCCATGCTGGTAAGAATTGACTATCTTTCAGAAGAATGCACCCTAATCCACAATGACTTAGACAAGATCAGGGGCAGACTCACTGAGGCCAAATCCCATGTGTCAGCTACGGAGGATGCTACTGCACAGCATGACCAGCTCCTACATTCTGTACAGCAAACGATTCATATACTCACTGCCAAATCCGATGATGCTGAAAATCGGCAGCACAGAAATAACGTGAGGGTGCTGGGCCTGCCTGAGGGGGTGGAGAGCGAACGCGCGGCAGAGTGCTGAATCCTTTTTCAAGGATCTGCTAGGCCTCACTGACCTCTCCCGTGCCAACGGGCCGTCGAATCCTGAGAGGCCCTCCTAGGCCCTTTTTAGTCTGTTTCCGAAACTTTATTGACAGGGACAGAGTTCTCTATGAGGCTAGAGAACATCCAGATCTCTCAAATCAAAACTCGGCTGTGCATCTGTTCCCCGATTTCTCCGCTGAGCTACAGAGGAAAAGAAAGTCATTCATTGACATTGGTGCAAAACTCCACATGAAAGGCATCCCATACAGCATGCTGTACCCCAGTCGCCTCCGTGTACCCTATGGGGGATCGGTAGGATTCTTTGGTACGCCGGAGTATGCTGATGACTGGCTCCTGACTCTTCGTAGGGAAGGTCATCCAGCCTGAGCTGTTTGTGGTGCCTGGTGAGCTGTACTACACCTCATGTCTCCTTCTTCTCACTCCAACAGTATTCATAGTCCGACCACTTTTTTTTTCCCTTGTTCTCTGGGACTTTCTGTTTTGCATAACTTCTCTACTGAGATGCTAGATGCTGCGTAGTTTTTTGGATTTATGTTTTCCTCATATCCCTTTTATTTTTCCTGTATTTCATCACCTGCTCTCGGAACATTCTAAGTGTACTACTGTATGTTACCTGCAGGTGGCAGTCACTGAGGTCTGTGGACTTATTTCAGCATAGTTCTATCATCCGCATCGTGGGCAATGGAGGGGATTCCTTTCCATCATTGGTCTGTTACACTTTCCCCTCAAGACTCAACAGTACCTCAAAGAGACACCCACCCACCTCAAAAGGACTGCCACTCCAAGAGGCCTAGAGGCCACTTTATCTGGCCTCTCGGTTGATACTGCAAACCTGTTTTACGCCTGAGTGGCAGACTGTTTTAAAGTTTTGGCAACAAACTGCTAGCCTAGTTATATTGGGGTTATGGCTAAGTAGTAGGGAGTTTTTTCACTGTTTGTACTGCTCATGTTCTCTACTGTCATATTGTACCTCCGGAGGCATACACTAGGCAGTGGCTGAAGAGAGCGGTGCACTCCCAAATCCTCCTGTTATCTATCTTGGAACTTACAGCCCATACAAGCTATTCCTCCTACCCACAACTATCTGATGTGATATACACCTGGGAGGCCCCTGCTCTTGTTTGCTGCCCACCTGACCCATCTCAGATATATTTTGATATATTTGACTCTTGATCGTTTTAAGCGATCTACTGATTAATTTTACTATCGTGAGCATCCTTTTTCATCATATCTATTTGAACCTCTAGCTCCTGAAGAAGCGTTCCCTGTCAACGTGAAACATGTAGAGCAATTAGAGATTATACCACTTTGGAATACCAGACCTGCAGTGCTCTTTCAATCCCAACTCTACATTCCTCCCTCATTCTACATCAGGGGAAGTTTACCCTTTTTCTACTTGGAATGAATGTCTAAATTGTCTATATACAGTTACAGAGGATTATATAGGAGACTGCAGGATAGGATCCACTATGGTGTATTTAACTGAGTTGTATGCCTATATCAGATTTGTTTTTAAATCTTCATGTTTATTATTTGTGTTTTTTGTACGATATTAATAAAATTTCAAAAATTCAATTTTTTATATATTTTTTGTAGTTGATTATAGTTGTGCCCTTAAAGTCCCAATATTTAGTCTCTTGATGCCTTTAACATATTGTCGGGGACGTTGGCACAAATGACTATAAAGTACCTACAGAGTCACCCTTTATGTTAGGTACTTCAGTACTAGGACCTCCCTTCTGCTACCTACTACACTTACACAAGAGGTGTCGCTATCCTTATAAATAAAGTTCTCCCATGTAAAGTGAAGAAAATTATAACTGACCCTGGTGGCAGGTATATAATTTTACTGTTAGACCTCCACTCGGTCCTCTGGGCATTTGTTAACTTTTACCTACCCCCGCCTGTGGATCTCGCAATCCATATATGAAACAATGGCCCCCTTTCAAACCACCCACATTCTATTTGCTGGTGATTTTAAATCCATTCTTGATTCTAACCTTGACTCCTATAATCCACAGTGTATTGCTAATCCAGGTACATTGGGCAGAGACTTTTGCTCTTACTGAGATCTGGCGCTGGAAACACGATAACACTAAAGCATTTTCTCACTTATCCCATAGATCGTGTTCCAGATTAGATCTCGCCTTCAGTAGCTCCTGGGTGCTTACTAATATATCCAGGGCCTTTTATCTTCCGGCAGGACCCTCGGATCATTCCCCCCTGGAATTGTGCCTCCGACTGGGAGGCCAGAGGGATCAAGGTACATGGAGACTGGCTCCCCGATGGATTCACAATGACAATGTTGTTGAAACAGTATCCCCACAAATTGAATCGTATTGGTCTATTAATGATGATACTGCATTTCCCCTTGATGCTGTGGGATGCTTTTAAAGCGACGACACAAGGCAATTACATCTCGGCTATTAAAGCCGTCAGAGCTGATTGCAATTCTGAAACAACGAGACTTGAAAGTCAGGAAGCTGATGCCTCAACCTCCTTTGCAGAGCATCCCACACCAGACCATTTTCTTCAACTATCCCAGGCCAGAAGGGAGCTTAATCTACATTACACATCCCTAGCTCAGACTGATGTTTACTTACTGAAGGGCAACATTTTTGAAGCAGGTGATAAAAATGGTCGTCATTTGGCCAACCTGGCAGTTGATCCTCACTGCCAAACGGTTGTCCCTGAACTGTCCACGGGGACGGGAGACCATATATCTGATCCTAAAGCCATTGTGCAAGAGTTCTGTGCTTTTTTCAGTAACCTATATCGCCAACCTCAGTGCCCTGCTCCAGAGACTATTTACTCTGAACTACAAATACTGACGCTACCCTCTCTATCACCAGAGGAGGCCAAGGCCTTGGAAGCTCCGATATCGACCCTCAAGATAGAGCTGGTAATCGCCTCGTTTCCTCCCTCTAAAACACCTGGTCCAGATGGTCTCCCTGGGGATTGGTACAAAAGGTATGCTGCTAGTCTGGCCCCTAAACTGCAGAAACTATTTACCCAGTGCTTCGACACTGATTCTCTACCTCTCACAATGTATTGCGCCCACATTGTACTCATTCCTAAACTGGGCAAAAACCCGAAATGTTGTGCCTCTTATAGGCCAATCTCCCTATTAAATTATGATCTAAAAATATTGGCTAAGGTCCTTGCTGCAAGGTTGGTCAAAGTACTTCCTGAGCTGATCAGCATAGACCAAACTGGATTTATGCCAGGAAAGTCCACCGACATCAACTTAAGAAGGGTCCTCACTCACCTGCAGCTCCCACACTCTCATTCTCAAACCCCTGTAATGGTAAAGCTTTTGATATGGTGACCTGGAATTACATGGTATCGGTCCTTCAAGCTTTCAGATTTGGTCCCTCCTTCTGTAAGTGGATTAACATATTGTACAAGTCCCCAGTAGCACAAATTAAGTTAGGTGGGCAGCTTTCTGAACCCTTCCCAATAGAGCGTGGTACGGGACAGGGCTGTCCCCTCTCCCCGTTTCTGTTTGCTCTAGTTATGGAGCCTCTTGCCACTGCCCTTAAACAAGCAGACTCGGTGGAAGGAATACGCATTGGATCCATTGAGGGAAAGCTTGCCCTGTACGCTGATGATTTAATGCTATTTCTTAGTGACCCAGGACCCTCCCTCCAAGCAGCTCTGAATATTATTTCAGGCTACACTGTACTATCAGGGCTGTGGATCAATTGGGATAAATCTTAAATTTTGCCCATTGATGTGCAAGCCAGTTTGCAGGCGGATCCCTCACTCCCCTTGACATGGACCTCCTCTCTCTACTATTTAGGCATTGCTATTTTCCCAACTGCCTCTGATTTTTGCCAATTAAATGCTTACCCTTTACTCACACGGCTTAAGTTGAAACTGAAGGCCTGGGACAACCTGTCTCTCATTGGCAGAATAAATTTAATTAAAATGAAAATCCTTCCAGTTTTCTTATATGTACTGAGACATTCCCAAATTTGGATCCCCAAAGCTTTCTTTTAACATTTTGATTCCATTATTGCCTCCTTTCTGTTGAGGGCTAACCCCCCCCAGGATAAACAAATCAATTTTCAAGAGGCCCTGGACGGAGGGGGGTCTAGCCTGTCCGGATCTTCAAAAATATTTTTATGCTGCCCTACAAAACTAGTCTTTTTATGAGTCTAATGCTTCAGTGGTTCTTGAGGCAGCATATCTAGGGTCCTATGAGTCACTTAGAAATGCTTTTTATAGAGGTGTTAAGGCTACTTTCCCTCTCAGGTCCTCAATGAAAGCCGTTATAAAAATTTGGCAATTGTTAGTGTGCAAACATCAAGAGGATCCTCACACATGGTCTACCGACACTCACTTGTGGCTCAACCCTCAACTCTCTGAGTTCATAACTATTCCTGACCCAGGGCTCTGGGTAGCACAGGGTATCAAAAAACTTGAAAATATTTGTATTAATGGCAGTCTGCTATCTTTTAATGCTTTCAATGAAAAAATTGGGTTTACTAACCACCAATTCTTCAGGTATCTCCAGATTCGCCATGCGTTCAATACCCAATTTGGTTCTCACCCAGTGCTTCTCCTACAGTCTAATCTGGAATCTTTGTTACGGGATGAACATTTGCCCAAACCAACATCCAACATTTATAAAGCACTTCTTTCGTTGGTCCATTTTGGCCTGGAGACCCTGTTCTCCAAGTGGCAGAGTGAGGTCCCGGACATGGATGCAGAGGACTGGGAAGACGGCTGGGAGTATCCATTTTTACAACTGATCTCTGTTAGGGGTCGTCTCATTCAATTTAAATTGCTCCACCTGGTTTATATGACACCACAAAAATTTGCCAGGATCTATTCTAATGCCTCCTCAAGCTGCTGGAAATGTGGAAGCAGAAACACAGATTTCAATCATGTTATGGTCTTGCTCCAAGGTTCACTCCATTTGGGAAAAAGTCATGGGTTTCATTGTTACCTTCACCACAATCCCTATCCCCTTAAGTGTGTCGGTCTGCTTGCTGGGATTGGTGGGGTCCTTAGCTTACCGCCGAGTAACCAGGACTCTTATAGGACTCCTGCTATTTTATGCAAGGAAAGCACTGCTTCTCAAATGGAAGCAATCGGAAGTGCCTTCTCTAAATAATTGGAAAGCACTGATCAACTCAACAGTGCCGCTCTATAAAGCCGCTTACCTAGCTAGAGGTTGTCCAGCCAAGTTTGACAAAATTAGGCATATTTGGCAGGAAACGGATACAACAAATGCCACACATTAATACTTACAACTCCACTTTAGCATAAGATATCAATTCTGTAAGCCATTAGCCTTGTTTGGCCTCTATTACCCATTAGTATTGTCATACAGTAAGCTTAACCTCCCATAGCGAAACTACTGAAAGGTGGTCGTTGAAGCTGATATTAGTCAAAAGTATGTGGCGCTAGTCCAAATGTACCACTCATATTGAATCAAAATCTCGAAATACCATAAATCTCAATACTTCCTGAATAGGCAATCTTCAATACTTCCTTACTAGGCAATACTAACTTTTCCCATTAGGGGGCAGCCAAACCAACTAAACAGTTAAACGCTGGTAAGCATTCCTAATACAATAAATACAAATCATCCAGTGAATATAATGTTCTTCAACCAAACTGTGTAGAAACTGTGACCAAAAAATGATTTTGAAACTTAATAAGGATAATGAAAAATAAATAAAACAATTCCTCAAAGTGTATCATACAATGTGCATAATTTGCCTCAACATAATACGTGAAATCAAACAGAAAATAATTAAAATAATACACAGGATAAATAATATTAGTGACTAAATGATGCCACAGCACGCATTAGTTCTCTATTATTTCAGTTGAAGCTGATATGCTTCTTCTCTCTCTTAATTCCTCTCGTCCTGAGTAGGTGAGCAGTTTAAGACCTTGTTGTTGTTTTATTGTCTATGACTCAACTATGGCAGGTAGGATTCGTATACCATTTCTTAATTTCACATGTAGTCGTTGTTTCGTTAAGGCCACGCAGCGGAAACTTACGCTCGTTAAGTCTCCATGCGCAGTCTTGTTTAGCTTCGTGCAAACCACAAACTCGTTGCTCAATTTGTTAACCACTTCAGGCCCGGAGGGCTTTACCCCCTTCCTGACCACTGCATTTTTTGCGATTCGGCACTGCGTCGATTTAGCTGACAATTGCGCGGTCGTGCGACGTTGTACCCAAAGAAGATTGATGTCCTTTTTTTCCCACAAATAGAGCTTTCTTTTGGTGGTATTTGATCACCTCTGAGGTTTTTATTTTTTGCGCTATAAACAAAAAAAAAGCAACAATTTTGAAAAAAAAGCAATTTTTTTACTTTTTGCTATAATAAATATCCCCCCAAAAATATATAAAAAACTAATTTCTTCCACAGTTTAGGTCGATATGTATTCTTCTACATATTTTTGGTAACAAAAATCACAATAAGTGTATATTGATTGGTGGATAGATTTATGGAATTTTTATTAATCATTTTTTTTTTTTACTAGTAATGGCAGCGATCTGCAATTATTATCATGACTGCGACATTGCGGCGGGCAGATCAGACACTTTTGACACTATTTTGGGACCATTGACATTTATACAGCGATTAGAGCTAAAAATAGCCAATAATTACTGTATATATGTCACTGGCAGGGAAGGGGTTATACACTAGGGGGCGATCAAGGGGTTAAGTGTGTTCCCTGGATGTGTTCTAAATGTAGGGGGGATGGGCTCACTATAACATGACAGAGATCACTGCTCCCGATCACTGGGAGCAGTAGATCCCTGTCATGTTGCTAGGCAGAACAGGGAAATGCTTTGTTTACATCTCCGCATTCTGCCTCTCCTCCTTGCAATCGCGGGCGAGTTCTACCATCTTCCCCGCACATCTGGTCCCAGCCAGCATCAGGAAGGACATTTTGGAAGGCAAGGACGTCAAACTAGCTTCCCTGCTTGTGTCGGTCCATGACCTGGCCGACAATAAATTATACGCCTGGGGGGATGTCTCAGTGGTTCTTAAGTCCAAGGACCCCAGGCTCAACTGCAAGCTAACAGTCACAGAGTTTGTGTTGGCCTTCAGGATGATGAGAGACATCCTGTGCTCAGCAAGCCCAAGCAGGAGGGAAGAGCTGGACCTGTATCTCCATACAGTGGTGGACCTAGGCTATAAATACGGGGGGTTTTCATTCTATGACTATCACTGCTCATTTTCGGCCAAAGCGGCAGCCAGGCTTGCACAGTTCTGAGCTGGTACGAACTAGAGTATCTTCGGCACAGAGTTATTCTGCCGCCACTTTGTCGGCCTACGCTCCCTGCTCTGCGCCATCTGCCAGTCCTCTACCCATATCGCTAACTGGTGCAGTTAGATGCCCTCTCAATTTCCCCTCCACCTCCGGTACCGCGCAGGGCTTGCCGGCCCCCGCTCAGTCGCACCAGGTGGACAAGTTGGGATGGCCTATTCTGTGAGTAGGGGCAGCTTCGATCTGCAATAACTTTAATTTCGACTCATGCAACTACAGCCAATGCCGCTCCATATTTGTATCACATGTCACAGGGCACATCCAAAAACCGCATGTGAGCTTAAACAGACACTCTTGCACAGACACGATTGGCTCTATCACATAATACCATCAGGCTATACTTAGCCGGCATCCAGCACTTCTTGGCCTTACAGGACCCCACAAACCATCTTTGTTTGCAGCCCATACAGTCCAAGCTATCCTGCGTGGCATTCAGAAGCAGCAGCCCGTAGCCAACTCCAAACGCTTGCCCATCACTAGTACCATCTTCAGAGACTTGTCAACTATGCTCTCTCATTTCCCGTTTGGGTTTCTTCCCAGCCTGGTCATTCAAGCTGCCATCTACCTGGCCTTCTATGGCTTTCTGCGGTCTAGCGAGTTTACCTGTAATGGCCCCGCTGGTCAGGTACTGTTTAGACACTACCTGGTTCACTTTCAAGACCACTTCATTCTCCACCTCGCAGTATCAAAAACCCAGCAATCCGGCCCTGGGGTCGACATCCAACTTTTCCAGACCAACAATATCTGGTGCCCAGTAGCGATACTTGACTGTCTTCTGTCTCTCCTACCCAGCCAGTCGAACTCGAGTCCCCTGCTACATTTTCAGACCCTGAGGGCTGTGGCATTCAGTCTTGCTGGGATGAGAATGTAAGAAGGAGCTGATGTCTTTTTGTGGGGGATGGGGCACACACCAGAGGATGGCATACGATCAAAAGTTGGAATTCCTTCACTACGGTATCAAGGTTTTTGATGTGCTATCATATTCCAAGGCTCCTGGCTTTATGGTTGTGATCCAGATTATCGTTCTTCTAAACAGCTCTCTCTGATCCTCTGTAGTGGGGGATCATGAGTTTCTGGTAAGCGGCCATTGTTTACCTACGGTGGTGGAACAAGCACTCTTGTCTATTCTTAGCAGGAATCATAGTTCACATGGACTCTTATTCATCACATGGGTGATATATTCACTTTATGCACATGGACTTTTGTCTAATATTGTTATTATTTCACATCAAGCAATGCACATTTGATGGACTGTCACTTTTTTATTTATTTTGTGCTTAATTTGTTTATTTCCACATTTTAAGAATTTTGTGGATTAGTGATCATACGCATGGTCACGAGTCCTTTCTAGCACGATTCCGTTTTTTTTCCAAACTTTTTTCACTGTGTTTATGTTGCATAAAGGAACTGCAGCTCATTTATTTTAATACACTTCACCTAAGCGCAGTTTCTTTCCCACTTTTTTTCCACCTTTTCAGACCAACCCCTTGAGTGGCAGCCAGTTCATCAGGCACGTCTGGATGCTCCTGCTTAACCTAGGCCTCGACTCCAGCCGGTACTCTGGACACTCCTTTTGAATCAGAGCAGCCTCGGGCGCAGGAGGACGGTAAACCCTTCTGAGGGCGGGAGCTCCACAATAAAGTTCATGGAGATCATTTCCCATGGACGGTTGGGAATGGGTAAGGGTCTCAACAGTTCCCAGGGCTTTGTCTTGTCGCCCTTGCTACGTAGGCACACTGAGCAGGATCTGACATAGGCTCTACAGTCCTGACTAAGGTTGGGCCACCAGAAGGACCGTTGGATGAGCTCACTTGCTTTACGAGCTCCAAAGTGGTCGGCTAACTGGTGGTCGTGGTACGTCTTGAAGACCTGAAGCTTTGCCTCCTGTGGTGTGCAGGGCTGGTGCTAGGATTTTTGATACCCTAGGCGAGATCTCATATTGCCGCCCCCTTGGCTCCACCCCTGACTCCACCCCCTTTTCCCTGCCCACCTTTTTAATGGAGTGCCCATCAAATGCAGCCTCACCAGCGCCCATCAAATGCAGCCTCACCAGCGCCCATCAAATGCAGCCTCACCAGCGCCCATCAATGCAGCCTCATCAGCCCCCATCAAATGCAGCCTCACCAGCAACCCTCAATGCAGCCTACCAGTGCCCATCAATGAATGTTTGCTTGCTTCCTTTAATTCAGGAGTCGGGACATAGAAACAGTCCTCCACCGCTGACACTATGTGCGAACTGAGCGGCGGCTGCCTGCTGATGCTGAGACTTAGTTGCTTGCTGCAGAAAGAAGAGAGTATTAACACCAGTGGCCGGGTGCCCTAGGCAGCAGGGCACCCTAGGCGGCTGCCTAGTTTGCCTAGTGGTAGCACCGGCCCTGGTGGTGTGATTACCTTATCCTGATGCCAGAGTAATCTATCTTGTTTTCCTAACAAGGCCTGTTTAGATTCAGGGCATGAAGAAGAGGCTTGTTCAATGACCAATTTCAAACTGTGTTGAATCAATAAAAAGTTCTGAGTTGAAAGAATGGTGCTTGGGTGAGCAGATTCTGTAGATTCAGGGAACATCGGGACAAGCTGTTTGCCTTCCCGTTCTTGGATCCTGGTCTATATGTTAAATAGAAGTTGAATCTTGAGAAGAATAGCGCCCATCAAGCCTGACGGGGTCTTAGACTTTTGGCAGACCTCAGATACTCCAAGTTTTTGTGGTCGGTGAAGATAATGATTGGGTGATTGGCGCCCTCCAATAGATATCTCCACTCTTCGAAGACCACCTTAATAGCCAGAAGCTCTCGGTCACCTATATCGTAGTTTCTTTCGGCCTGGTTTAATTTCTTAGAGCAGAAGGCTACTGTGTGCGGTAGAGCTTTTGGGCCCAGACGCTGAGAGAGTACGGCTCCTGTTGCCACTTTAGAAGCATCTATTTCGAGAACGAAAGGGAATGCTGGGTCCGGGTTTTGCAAAACCGGAGCAGAGGTAAACAAAGTTTTGAGTTGTTAAAAGACTGCTTGGGCTTCCTCATTCCAGAGGAAACGAGTATGGAGTCGTGTGAGTTGAGTAATTGGAGCGATGATGGTCGAGAAACCTTTAATAAATCTCCGGTAGAAGTTGGCAAGGCCTACAAATCTTTGGACACCCTTTCTGTCTGAAGGTGCAGGCCAGTCTAGGATTGCTGAGACCTTCTGGGGATCCATGGAAATCCTTTCAACAGATTGTTGAATGGATTGTTTCTCAAAATCGCACTTCTCTGCTTTGGCGTGCCTGTGGAGGGTATTCAGTACCTGTGGAGTTCGAGAGAGGCAGAGAAGATCAGGATATCATCCAGATAGATGATCAGGAATAAGTCAAGGTACTCTCGGAAGATATTATTGACCAGGTGTTGAAATGTTGGGGGGGGCATTGCATAGCCCAAAGGGCATCAAAAGGTATTCAAAGTGGCCAAAGCATGTTCTGAAGGCCTTTTTCCACTTGTCCCCCTCTCTAATGGGCACCAGATTATATGCCCCCCTCAAATCCAGTTTTGTAAATACCCAGGCTGCTCGGAACCTCTGGAACACCTCCGGGACAAGGGAAAGAGGAATTTCTGCTAACATGCAATCTTGATGACACAAAGCATTCATTCAGATCATAGTATCCTCATAGTCAAAAATGTACTTGCCAAACCATACTCATCAAACCATATCCCGAAATAAGATACAGAAGATGAAAATCGTTAAGGGGTACCTTGGTAACTAGCCATCGTAAAATAAGTGAGAGTGTAAAAAATAAGACCCTTGGCACATACCCCTGTGGGAAATGTAATTTTTGCAGCTTCATTTTGAATGAAAAATGTGTCACTCTTCCCAATAATACCATATGGACCCCGAGATATAGAACCACCTGTCAATCAATAAGAGCTGTCTATATAATGAAATGCTTTTGTGGGGAATTTTATATAGGGAAGACCAAGCGACCCCTTTTCTGTAGAATTAGGGATCATATCTCCTTAATTGCTAAGCATAAAATGGAAACCCTTATCAGCAGACATGTAGGTCTATACTACAACTTCAACCTAAATTCAATTTGTTTCTTTAGTCTTGAACACATCCCCCACCATGAACGGGGTGGTGACATACATAGGAAACTATTACAACTTGAAACTAGATGGATTTATCTCCTACAAGCGATTCACTATCCAGGATAAAATGAAGGTATTAGCTACAAACCCTTTTTGTAGATTAGGATGAACAATGATGGTTATCTGTCTGGGTTCTTTTCATGTCCCCCTTTGCTCTATTCCAACCTTGGACATTCTTCCAGTGTGGTTGTGGTCTTTCCATTTCAGGTGTCACCACAGACACAATTGGTGCCATTATCGCTATATGGAAGTAAGCACGCATTTTTTGGTGCTTATGGTGTATTTTTAAATACTAACTATTAATTACTAACATGCATTGAAGTAATTGGACTCTCTTACAGTGTACAGAGTACAGTGTTTGCTATACATCTCTTCTCTGCTGTCCCGTCTGTGAGCGCAGTCTCGGCTGTAAAGTGTGGGAAGAGGGTGTACCCCTTTAAAGAGGATAGACAGCAGAACCTGTTCGCCCAGAGTATGGTGAAATGTCTGGAGACGAGAAGAGAGCAAATTGGGCAAAAGACCCATAAAAATACAGAACACATTGCAGTACACAACGACTTCTCGCAGAATATGAAGCCACACAGAGAAGGAGGATCCGCATCTCGTCCTGTAAAGGTAGGATATGTTTGTCAGTCTTGCACCACCACGGACAAGAAAATAAAAAAAAGCATTTCTTTTTTTTATTTTCTCAAACATTCTTCTCAAACATTTCAATCTATGGCCAAAACTATGACATAAAAAGTTGACATGTTGGAGTTGTTAGGCTGAAAGGTCCTGCTGTCTGTCTCCCGTAAAAGGTATACCTTCTTCTTACATTTGTGTCATTGCATTTAGACCGACAGCAGTGAAGTGAATCAAACATGATTTATTGTAATAAGCCCAAATGCACTGTATCCAATCAGGAACACTTCTGTGACAAGAAAATAAATCTCAAGAGGCCCATCACATATTTTGCCATGATTGAAACATCTCAAATTTACCATACACCAAAAACAACATTTCATTCTCCATCCAAAAACATGCCAACAAAAGTAGACAATTTTAGGTTAAAAGGTCCTGCTATCTGTCTTCTGTAACAGGGTATACTTTTTGCCCCATTTCACAACATAAATCAACGCTGCTCTAGGTGAGTCTGCTGTGTGGTCTCTAACGCTATCCTCGTTCCTGCAGGTGCAATGTCTAGCTCGTCAACTGAAGACTAAGATGTACAAAAACTACAGATGACCACGCTCCACAAAATTCCAGTGTATTGAAGACTCATGTAAACAAGTATATGTACAGACAAATAAGTGCAAGGGGTGCAAAAAAGAAGTCAATGTGTTTCAAACTGAAAAATAGCAGTCAACCCAAGTGCTCAGAGGTCCTCCATAGCGGGATAGGACTGTGAAACACCAAATCCATAAACATCCAGAATGCCTGGCGGATGCAGCCCTCCTGAGAGAGGGGAATCCAATATGAAACTACAAAAAGCAGACAGGAAGGCGTAAGTACCTAGAGCATTACCGGAAAATGTTATTGGAAAATATAAAACTGGCAAAAATGGATACTCTCAAAAGTGCAACATATAAGTGCGTGTAAACCAGAGGGGGCCATACGCTGCAGGATACGCGTGTTCCAACAACACCCCAATATGCTGGCAGGCTAACATGTTTTGGGAGTGCACCCTCTTCCTCAGAGCTAAGCTGTAGCTTAGCTCTGAGGAAGGGGGTGCTTCCCCAAAACGCGCTAGCCTGCCAGCATAGTGGGGTGTTGGAGCATGCATATCCTGCGCTTTATGGCCTCTTCTGGTTTACATGCTGTTATATGTTGCACTTTTGTGAGTATCCATTTTTACCATTTTTATATTTTCCAATAAAAATTTTCAGTAATGCACTCGGTGCTTGCGCTTTCCTGTCTTTTTTGTGTTTCAAGCTGATTTAGCGCTTACTCATGACTTGTCAATCTACAGCCAAAACTACGCCATCAAAAGATGACCTGTTGGAATTTTAAGATTAGAGTTCCTGCTGTCTGTCTGGTTCGAGAAGCCAGGATTTGCATTGGAGCCAGACTGCTGCAGACTACAAGTTCCAGCCAGCTGGGAGAGAGAGAAGAATGCTGGGTGAGAACATTAATAGCCTGGTCCAGGGAGGAGTCTTATTCTTGGGACCAGCTCCCTGTTGGCCGAGTGACTGTCGGTAGAGACCAAGCTGAATCCCAGCGTCGCTAGGTGCACAGCCAGGCACCCTTCACAGGTTGCAGATTCTTCAAGAGCCTGTTCCAGGACATCCTATTCCTTTGAGCCTTGGTATCATCAGGATTGGTGAGTGGGCAGGAGCCCACCCTGTGTACAAAGACGTGTTAAAGGAAAAAACGAGTGAGCTGAGCTAATAGGTTTAAGAACGCTTGTTCCCCTATTTAGGGGTGGTCAGATGTAAGAGCCGCCAAGGGATGTCAGTAAAATTCACCTTTAGTATAAACATCAATTGTGTCCTCTCCCTATGTTCCAATTATAACTTAAGCTTGCAAAAATGTTCTGTGGACAGAGCTCAAAACCACAGATAGACTGCCATAGTGTAGTAAGTAAAATACCAAACGCTTTATTAATAAAGTAATACACTCACAAATGAATCGCTTGTAACAACAGATCCGGCATGAAACTGTCAGCGTTGGGCTCAGCCCTTCCTTCTCTGAGCTGGCCGCTCAGCTGTCTGCTAATTGCCAGCTCCCATCTCTCTCTACAGTTACCCAGCTGTTGTTGATTCTGCTCGTCAGTCCTGCCTACTTAAGTCGTCCAGCTCACTTGATCTCTGCCTTCGCCTTTGTCAACATCACAGAGACTTTCCCCTGCGTTCCTGTTGAAGACTTGCTCGGCTGACGTTTCTTCTGGCTCCTGATCCTGCTTGCTGTACTACTACGTTTATCTCTGGCTCTCTGACATTTGCTTGGCTGACTACCCGATCCGGTTACTGAACTCTGGCTTGTTTTGACTACGCTTACTCTGTTTACCTTATTATTATTATTATTAAACAAGTGTGATTTAACTATACTTCTGTCTCGGTCTGATTCATGGCCCCTGATAGTAGGCGAAGGCCATGAATTCAGAAGATACAGTCAATCCACTTGTTGGTAATATTTTTTCCAGATTGGATGAGCAAGATCACCGCATGGATCAGTTTGCTATAGCGTTACAAACGCTCCCGAGTCGCACGGCTCACCTGGAACCTCCCACTGTGGCTGCTCCGGTACAACCTGAGTTGCAGGCTGTCCCTGCTGTTGCGCCAGTCTCTGTGCAGGCACTCGCCTCGAGTATTACCTCTATAAGAGGTATGTCTGGTTCCGTTCCGTTTCCCCAGCGATTTGGGGGCGATCCAGATCAATGCAGAGGGTTTCTCAACCAGGTTGAGATGCTGCCCCAGGCGTTTCCCATGGACAGAAGCAAAGTAGGTTTTGTGATATCTTTGCTTTCTGAGAGATTCTTGGCCTGGGCAAACCCTCTATGGGAGACACAAAAACCTGTTGTCTTGAGTTACCCTGAGTTTGTGGCCTCTTTTAAAAGGGTATTTGAGGTTCCTGCACGCTCGGCTTCTGCTGCTAAGCGCCTCATGTCCATCAAACAGAGTACGAGAACTGTTGCCGACTACTCCATTGAATTCCATACTCTGGCAGCAGAGGTTGCTTGGAACAATGAGGCCCTCATGGCTGCTTTTTCTCATGGTCTCTCGGATTCCATCAAGGATGAGATAGCAGCCCGAGATATACCCACTGAGCTGGAGAGGTTGATCACGTTTGCCATCCTCATTGACTCCAGACTCAGAGAAAGACTCTCTTTTAGAAAGCGCTTGCGGAAGCCTCCCGTATGTTTGCCTCTGACCTTTGCAGTCCCACCCGTGCCTCCCTCACCTCCCATGCCTCCTGGTACCGAGTCGGTCAGTGAAGATGAACCCATGCACTTAGGCTTCACGTGTCTCTCTGCTGATGAGAGAGCCTTTAGGAGGAGGGAGAGGTTGTGCCTTTATTGTGGCCAGGCAGGTCACTTTTTGAAGTCTTGCCCTACCCTTCCAGGGAACGCCCGAACCTTGAGGTTCTGTCATGGACAGACCTTAAGTGGGGTTGTTTCATCCCCAGTCATCCAGAAGGATAAGCCCCTGGTTTCGGTCACTCTTTCTTGGGCTGAGTCGTCCATCGAGATACAGGCTCTAATCGACTCTAGGGCTGCAGGCCTGTTCATTGATGCTGCCTTTGTATCGCAGCACTCGATTGTGCTGCAGCTGTGTGACACTCCACTTGCCATTGAGGCTCTTGACGGGAGACCTCTACAGCCTGCCCATGTGACTTGTGAAACGGTTCTGTTGTTCATGGCCGTAGGGGCTCTTCACCATGAGATAACCTAATTCTAAGTTATTTCCTAACCTAGGTTTCCGCTGGTTATTGGTTATCCTTGGCACAACCCCTCTTTTAATTGGCTCCATGCTGAGGTTCTCTTCTGGTCACCACAATGCAGTGAGACATGCTTCCAGAAGGTAGCCAAGGTCCTGTGCACCTCTTCACTCTCCTCCCTGCCGGAGGAGTACCGCGATTTTAGCGATGTCTTTGACAAAGATCAAGCCAATAGTTTGCCTCCACACCGGCCTTATGATTGCGCAATTGACCTTCAACCTGGTGCCATACCCCCTCGTGGCCAGGTTTACCCTTTGTTGGTCTTGGAGGATAAGGCCATGGAGGAGTATGTTGCAGACGCACTTTCTCGAGGTTTCATCCGCAAATCCTCATCTCCTGCTGGTGCTGGTTTCTTCTTTGTGAAGAGGAAGAGCGGTGAACTGAGACCTTGTATTGATTATAGGGGTCTCAATCGTTTCACGATTAAGAATGCCTACCCTTCCGCTGATTACAGAGTTATTTGACCGTCTCAAGGGAGCAACGGTTTTCACAAAGCTTGATTTGAGAGGCGGATTAAGGAGGGCAACGAGTGGAAAACTGCGTTTAATACCAGAACAGGCCATTATGAGTACCTCGTAATGCCTTTGTAACCCCCTGGCAGTTTTCCAGGAATTTATTAACGATTTCCTCCGAGATTTGTTGCAGTTATGTGTGGTGGTTTATCTCGATGATATCCTCATATTTTCCAAGTCCCCGGAGAGCCACCACACAGATGTCTGTCATGTGCTTCAGAAACTAAGAGAAAACAATCTTTATTGTAAACTGGAGAAGTGTGAGTTTCATCGTGAACAGGTTAAATTCCTGGGCTATGTCATTTCCACTGCTGGTTTTTCAATGGACCCAGAGAAACTTTCGGCAGTCCTACAGTGGCCCCGACCCATGGGTTTACGTCCTCTGCAGCGTTTCCTGGGCTTTGCCAACTATTATCAGAAGTTTATTCGTAACTTCTCGTCTTTGGTCAAACCCCTAACTGATATGACCAGAAAGGACGGTAACCCACAAAGTTGGTCTCCGGAGTCCATTAAGGCCTTTGAAAGTCTCAAGGCTGCCTTTGTTTCTGCTCCTGTGTTGGCACATCCTGATCCTACGTTGCCTTTTATCCTAGAAGTTGCTTCTGAGACTGGAGTTGGTGCCCTTCTGTCTCAACATCCTAACTCTGAGGGCGCTATGCATCCCTGTGGCTACTCCAAGAAATTGTCACCTGCAGAGTGCAATTACGAGATTGGTGACAGAGAGCTGTTAGCGATCATTTTAGCCCTGAAAGAATTGAGACGCCTCCTTAAAGGTACCACTGTGCAGATTCTCATTCTTTTTTTTTGACAGAAAAGCCGGTTCTCATTCTTACTGACCATAAGAATCTGACATTCTTGTCTGAGGCTAAGCGCCTCTCTCCCAGAAGGGCGCGATGGGCTCTTTTCCTGCGGAGTTTTAATTACATTGTCTCAGTCTTACCTGGTACTAAGAATGTAAGGGCTGACGCCTTGTCACAACAATTTTCCTCCACTTCCAAGTTGGAGTCGGTTCCGGTGATCCCTCCTGATCGTATTCTGGCTATGGTTCGCCCCAGTCTTACTTCTCCTTTGGGTGACAAAATTCTTGCTGCTCAGGTCCATGCTCCTCCTGAGAAACCTTGTGACCACTGCTTTGTCCCAGAGAGTCTCCATACGGCCGTGCTCCAGACCTACCATTCTCCCAAGGCAGCTGGCCACCCTGGGAGGAATCAACTCGTTTGGGCCATTTCCCAACAATTCTGGTGGCCTAGTCTACGGGCTAATGTAACTGCCTTCGTAAATGCCTGTACTGTGTGTGCTCAGAGTAAGACTCCACGACACCTTCCAGTGGGCCTCCTACAACCCATACCAAATGGAGAGAGGCCCTGGACCCACCTGTCTATGGATTTCATTGTGGAGTTACCCAACTCCCAAGGCAACACTGTTATCCTTATGGTGGTTGACCGGTTCTCAAAGATGTTTCATTGTATTCCACTTAAGAAGTTGCCCATTTCTAAGGAACTGGCTTCCATTTTTGCTCGGGAGATCTTTCGCTTACATACCCAAGGTGATTGTCTCGGACAGGGGTAGTCAGTTTGTCTCCCGGTTCTGGTGAGCCTTTTGTGCACAGTTGGGAATTCAGCTTGCTTTCTCCTCTGCGTATCACCCGCAGTCTAATGGGGCTGCAGAACGATCCAATCAGTCCTTGGAGCAATACTTACGTTTCTATATTTCTGACCATCATAACAACTGGTCAGACCTATTACCGTGGGCAGAGTTTGCTCACAACAGTGCCTTGAATTCTGCTTCCCGATTGTCCCCGTTTATGGCGAATTATGGTTTCCAACCTTTCATGTTGCCTGACTCATTTGTTCCGCAGAGTATTCCTGCGTTAGAGGAGCATCTCTGTGGTCTTCGTTCCACTTGGGCACAAGTTCAGGAGGCTTTGCAACATGCTAACGATAGGTACAGACTCCATGCTGACCGCAGACACTTGCCTGCACCTTCCTACCAGGTTGGGGACAGAGTCTAGCTGTCGTCTCGCAACCTCCAATTTCGTGTTCCTTCTTTGAAGTTGGCACCTCGGTTTATTGGGCCTTTCCGTATCCTTCGCAGGAATTACCCAGTGGCTTACGCCTTGGACCTTCCTCCTAGTATGCGTATCTCAAATGTGTTTCATGTCTCCTTAGTGAAACCTTTGGTCTGCAATCGCTTTACCACCTCAGTGCCACGTCCTCACCCATACAGGTTGAGAACCATGAGGAGTATGAAGTACAATCCATTGTTGACTCCCGTTGGTTTCGTGGGCGCATACAGTACCTGGTGCATTGGAAGAGGTACGGTCCGGAGAAATGCTCTTGGGTCTCATCCTCGGACGTAAATGCCCCTGTCCTCCTCCGTGATTTCCATAGACGTTTTCCCCTCAAGCCTGGTGTTCCTCTGAGTGGGAGGGGATTGAGGAGGGGGGTACTGTCAGGGCTGGGCTCAGCCCTTCCTTCTCTGAGCTGGCCGCCCAGCTGTCGGCTAATTGCCAGCTCCCATCTCTCTCCACAGTTACCCAGCTGTTGTTGATTCTGCTCGTCAGTCCTGCCTACTTAAGTCGTCCAGCTCACTTGATTTCTGCCTTCGCCTTTGTCAACATCACAGAGACTTTCCCCTGAGTTCCTGTTGAAGACTTGCTCGGCTGACGTTCCTTCTGGCTCCTGATCCTGCTTGCTGTACTACTACGTATATCTCTGGCTCTCTGACATTTGCTTGGCTGTCTACCCGATCCGGTTACTGAACTCTGGCTTGTTTTGACTACGCTTACTCTGTTTACCTTATTATTATTAATAAACAAGTGTGATTTAACTATACTTCTGTCTCGGTCTGATTCATGGTCCCTGATAGCAACAAACAAACTTGCCGCTATTCCTCGTACTTGTCCATGACATCACCTGGCTCCTCCCCACGCACATCATCGCTAATTACGTGACTTCATCAGGGATTCCCTGATGAAGTACGAGTACAAAGAATAGCAGCAAGTTTGTTTGTTACATGCCGTATTTGTTGTTACACTTGGATGCCATGTTACAAGCGATTTACTTGTGAATTTATTACTTTATTGATAGAGCCAGGAGCGGATCCAGGGGGGGCAATGGGGCAATTGCCCCCTCCCCCAGAAAATAGTACTGTTACATGCATCCCAATGCCAGCATCCCATTTATTTCTACTGAGACACACAGCCGCTATACCCCAATATATCCCAATATGTCATGCGTGCGGATCCCAGAATGCATGCAGGGTTCATTCAAGGAACCGCACCAGCATGTCATATTGGGATATAGCGGCTGTGTGTCTCAGTAGAAGTAAGTGGGATGCCGGTGTTCTGTCGAGAAGTACCCGGTATGTATTGCGCATATGCTGTACGGAACAGCACAACAGCCGATTTGCCGATCAGCTGGGCTGACGTAACCACGGCCAGGGCAGGACTTAGGGTAGTGGGGGCCCCTGAGCTTGAGTCACTTTCGGGCCCTACCTTCTATACATATGCACAGCTCTATAAAAACAGAAATAGAAAAGGACAAGGTGCGCCAGACTCAGTGCAGTATTAAAGAACTTCTATTTAATTGGACAAGACAAAACAGCCAAATGGCTACTCACAAAAGTAGATATTATATAAGCGTATAAGTGGTGGATACTGTATTGGTATTCGTCCTGGGTCCATCATTATTAAAAGCAATAAAAATGGATAAAATGATAATTACCGTATTTATCGGCGTATAACACGCACCGGCGTATAACACGCGCCCCAAGTTTAGGAGGGAATTTTAAGGAAAAACATTTTTAGGAGGGAAGTTTAAGGGAAAAAAAAAACTTACATTTAAATGCCCATCAATGCAGCCTTATCAGTGTCCATCTGCAGCCTTGTCAGTGTCAGTGTAGCCTTGTCAGTGTCACCTTACCCCAGTGTCATTTGCAGACTTGTCAGTGTAGCCTTACTCCAGTGTCATTGCTGCCTTGTCATTGCAGCCTTTCAGTTTAAAAATGGCGCCGCCGAGATACAGAGCCGGATGTCCTGTGTATCTCGGCGGCTTTCGCCGGCTTTTGAAACGGGCGGGGCCCGCGGGGCCCCCTATTGCCCGGGGCCCATGGGCTTGAGCCCAGTCAAGCCCAATGGTAAGTCTGGCCCTGACCACGGCGCATGCGTACATCGTAGGAGGTATCTTTCGATGGGAGATACCATTTCACAGGCCCAATTTAAACCTATACAAACAGCGGGGGAGACCGTAGTTCTCAGATTGTGCATCGCTGCTGCTGGAGGGCGGCTAGTGGTTGTGTTAAAGAGCTGGTTTTGTCTGTGTTGCAAGCCGCCCTTTGACACATGCAAAACCGGATGTTCAACACAGCAAACCCGCCCTGCAACACAGACAAAACCGGACCATCAGCACACTGTAAAGCCGCCCCACAACAGCAAGGCACAAGAACTACTGTCTCCCCCCACTGTATATAGGTTTCAATTGTGGCCGTGAAATGGTATCTCCCATCAAGAGATGCCTCCTATGATGTGCGCTTGCACCCTGGTCACGTTACTCCAGCTGATCGGCAAATCAGCTGAAGCGCTGCTCCGTCCTGCGCATGCGCGAGCACTATTCGATGGGAAGCACTTCGACAGAACACCGGCATTGGGATGCATGTAACACTTTAAAACAGTGTCACTGTTTTAAACAAGGTTAGGACTGTACGATATGTTAAATACAGTTCTGTAAGTAACACCTTAAGCTACTTTCACACTGAGGTGCTACAGCGCTAAAAATAGCGCCTGCATAGCGCCTGTAAAGAGCACCCCTTTACCGCCAACGCCCGCCCGCGTGTCAAAGTAGCCTTATTTTCTGGCAGTGGCCCTTCCGAGACTAGACTCTGGATCCGCCCCTGGATAGAGCGTTTGGTATTTTATTTACTACACTATGGCAATCTATCTGTGGTTTAGAGCTCTGTCCACACAACCTTTTTGCAAGCTTACTTGATAATTGGAACAGAGGGAGAGGACATAATTGATTGGTGTGTTTTTTCCTAAGAGGACTCTTTAGCCACATTATTGGAAATCAAATTATTTTTGTGTATTTAAAATGAATTTGAGCCATAGACATGGACAGGCATTCACAGGACTTCCACAGACATACAGGAACCATAGGTGCTAAAAATACACAGCTATACCAGAACAATATATACAATGCTTCCCCCTACTGGATGGAGAGCTATATAACACACTAATACATAACATTCCTTTTTACTGGGAGGGTGAATATTTCTCCTTGGACGCCTAAAGACCACTGTTTTAGACAGTTCCCTGGGACCCTCAGTTGGGTGCAATTCTTCTTCTTGTGCTGTGTCAGAGGGACTGAGAGAAACTGCTCTGGTAGGGCCGTAGATAATTTTGTTCAGGTCTTTCAAACTTAAAGAGATCATTTACACTTTTATGTTGGGAGAGGGACGGTAAAAACATGTGACAGCAGAGTGGGGCTATGAGACTTTGCAATGCAGCACAGCAAAAATTATCCCCATTCAACTGAATAGAACGCAATGCACGCAGTTGTGGTGCGGTAGTGTACTCATTAGTTCATCATCGCTCAGCAGGTCCAGGCTGTGGAAAGATCCTAACTTTAAAGTCAGGATTCACCCAGATGCCTGGACCAGCAGCTCGCTCAGCCTCTCAGTGAGCCGCAGAGACCATGAGCCAGCTGCTCCTGCCCACTCCACAGCCTGGCATTCCAGTGAGCTTGGGGGGGTAATCAGCGGTCTTTAATTGTTGGGCTTAGAAGCAGCTGGGGACAGATGCAACATTGGATCGATGCTCCATCCACCTAGCATAGTTGCCAACATTGTTAGGGACACTTTTTTGGCTGTAGGCGGAGTCTTGTTATAATTAGGGGGCAGGGCATGCATTTGTAGGCATGGCACAGGGGAAAGAAAAAGCGCGCCGCAGCGAAAAATGGTTGTGGCTTACGTGGAAAAGTGAGCGTGTCTTAAATGGGCGTGGCTCAAAGGGGGTGTGGTTAGAGTCTGAGATGAATGAGGGATGGAGAGGGAAAGGGGGAGAGGGATGGAGGGACAGCAGCCCCAGAACCTACACAACAATGGAAATATGTGTATTCTAGAAAGTTTAACAATCAGCAGATAAAGATACACCTGGTGTTAGCACTTTAATCATCCTGGCACCATGGTTGTTATGGTGTCAGGATGATTGAAGTGCATTATTTCTATTATTACATTGTAATATAAAATGAAATCATTCAACTCACCATAATGCCGAATCAGTGGGATCCCTGAGCGTTTAACCTGCCGTCCGTCCTTGCATCAGGTGCCCCCAGCAGAGTCCGTCCTTGCATCAGGTGTCCCAGCAGAGTCCGTCCTTGCATCAGGTGCCCCCAGCAGAGTCCGTCCTTGCATCAGGTGTTCCAGCAGAGTCCGTCCTTGCATCAGATGTCCCCAGCGGAGCCCCCCTTACATCAGATGTCCCCAGCGGAGCCCCCCTTACATCAGATGTTCCCAGCGGAGCCCCCCCTTACATCAGGTGTCCCCAGCGGAGCCCCCCCTTACATCAGGTGTACCCAGCTGTGCCCCCCTTACATCAGATGTCCCCAGCGGAGCCCCCCCTTACATCAGATGTCCCCAGCGGTGCCCCCCTTACATCAGGTGTCTCCAGCGGAGCCCCCTTACATCAGATGTCCCCAGCGGAGCCCCCCTTACATCAGATGTCCCCAGTGGAGCCCCTCCTTACATCAGAAGTCCCCAGTGGAGCCCCCCCTTACATCAGGTGTCCCCAGCGGAGCCCCCCTTACATTAGTGTCCCTAGAGAGGCCCCCCTTGCAGATGTCCCCAGCGGAGCCCCCCCTTACATCAGATGTCCCCAGCGGAGCCCCCCTTACATCAGGTGTCCCCAGCGGAGCCCCCCTTACATCAGATGTCCCCAGTGGTGCCCCCCTTACATCAGGTGTCCCCAGCGGAGCCCCCCTTACATCAGATGTCTCCAGCAGTGCCCCCCTTACATCAGATGTCCCCAGCGGAGCCCCCTTTACATTAGGTGTCCCCAGCGATGCCCCCCCTTACATCAGATGTCCCCAGCGAAGCCCCCCTTACATCAGATGTCCCCAGCAGAGCCCCCCCTTACATCAGATGTCCCCAGCGGAGCCCCTCCTTACATCAGAAGTCCCCAGCGGAGCCCCCCTTACATCAGGTGTCCCCAGCGGAGCCCCCCTTACATTTGTGTCCCTAGAGAGGCCCCCCTTGCATCAGTGTCCCCAGAGAGCCCCCTCTTACATCAGGGTACCCAGAGAACCTCCCCTTACACCAGAGTCCCGAGAGAGCTTCCCTACTTACATTAGTGTTCCCAGAGCCCCCTCATTACATCAAGGTCCCCAGAGAGCCCTTCCTTACATCAGGGTCCCCAGAGCGCCCCCCCTTACATCAAGGTCCCCAGGGAGCCCCTCCTTACATCAGGGTCCCCAGAGAGCCCCCCATTCATCAAGGTCCCCAGAGAGCCCCTCCTTACATCAGGGTCCCCGGAGAGCCCCCCCTTACATCAAGGTCCCCAGAAAGCCCCTCCTTACATCAAGGTCCCCAGAGAGCCCTTCCTTACATCAGGGTCCCCAGAGAGCACCCCCCCTTACATCAAGGTCCCCAGAGAGCCCCTCCTTACATCAGGGTCCCCAGAGAGCCCCCCTTACATCAAGGTCCCCAGAGAGCCTCTCCTTACATCAGGGTCCCCGGTGAGCCCCCCTTACCTCAAGGTCCCCAGAAAGCCCCTCCTTACATCAGGGTCCCCAGAGAGCCCCCTCTTACATCCGGATCCCCAGAGAGCCTCCCCTTACACCAGATACCCGAGAGAGCCTCCCTACTTACATTAGTGTCCCCAGAGCCCCCTCATTACATCAAGGTCCCCAGAGAGCCCTTCCTTACATCAGGGTCCCCAGAGCGCCCCCCTTACATCAAGGTCCCCAGAGAGCCCCTCCTTACATCAGGGTCTCCAGAGAGCCCCCCTTACATCAAGGTCCCCAGAGAGCCCCTCATTACACCAGGGTCCCCAAAGAGCCCCCCTTACATCAAGGTCCCCAGAGAGCCCCTCCTTACATCAGGGTCCCCGGAGAGCCCCCCGTTACATCAAGGTCCCCAGAAAGCCCCTCCTTACATCAAGGTCCCCAGAGAGCCCTTCCTTACATCAGGGTCCCCAGAGAGCCCCACCCTTACATCAAGGTCCCCAGAGAGACCCTCCTTACATCAGGGTCCCCAGAGAGCCGCCCTTACATCAAGGTCCCCAGGGAGCCTCTCCTTACATCAGGGTCCCCGGAGAGCCCCCCCCTTACATCAAGGTCCCCAGAAAGCCCCTCCTTACATCAGGGTCCCCAGAGAGCCCCCTCTTACATCAGGGTCCCCAGAGAGCCTCCCCTTACACCAGAGTCCCGAGAGAGCCTCCCTACTTACATTAGTGTCCCCAGAGCCCCCCTCATTACATCAAGGTCCCCAGAGAGCCCTTCCTTACATCAGGGTCCCCAGAGAGCCCCCCCTTACATCAAGGTCCCCAGAGAGCCCCTCCTTACATCAGGGTCCCCAGAGAGCCCCCTTACATCAAGGTCCCCAGGGAGCCCCTCCTTACATCAGGGTCCACGGAGAGCCCCCCCTTACAGCAGTGTCCCCAGAGGGCCCCTTCCTTACATCAGGGTCCCCAGAGGGCCTCTTCCTTACATCATGGTCCCAAGAGAGCACCCCTTACATTAGTGTCCCCAGTTCGCGCCCCCCTTACATTAGTGTCCCCAGAGAGGCCCCCCTACATTAGTGTCCCCAGAGAGCCCCCCTTACATTAGTGTCCCCGGAGTGCCCCCCCTTACATTAGTGTCCTCAGAGAGCCCCCCTTACATTAGTGTCCCCAGAGAGGCCCCCCTTACATTAGTGTCCTCCTGAGAGACCCCCTTACATTAGTGTCCCCAGAGAGCCCCCCTTACATCAGTGTCCCCAGAGAGGCCCCCCTTACATTAGTGTCCCCAGAGAGGCCCCCCTTAAATTAGTGTCCCCAGAGAGGCCCCCCTACATTAGTGTCCCCAGAGAGCCCCGCTTACATTAATGTCCCCAGAGAGCCCCCCTTACACTAGTTTGCGCATAGAGCCCCCCTTACATTAGTGTCCCCAGAGAGGCTCGCCCCTTACATTAGTGTCCCCAGAGAGGCCCCCTCTTACATTAGTGTCCCCAGAGAGCCCCCCCTTACATTATTGTCCCCAGAGAGCCCCCCCCCTTACATTAGTGTCCCCAGAGAAGCCCCCCTTACATTAGTGTCCCCAGAGAGGCCCCCCTTACATTAGTGTCCCCAGAGAGCCCCCCTTACATTAGTATCCCCAGAGAGCCCCCCTTACATTAGTGTCCCCAGAAAGCCCCCTTAAATTAGTGTCCCCAGAGAGCCCCGTCTTACATTAGTGTCCCCAGAGAGACCCCCTTACATTAGTGTCCCCAGAGAGCCCCCTTACATTAGTGTCCCTAGAGAGGCCCCCCTTGCATTAGTGTCCCCAGAGAGCCCCCCCTTACATCAAGGTCCCCAGAGAGCCCCTCCTTACATCAGGGTCCCCAGAGAGCCCCTCCTTACATCAGGGTCCCCGGAGAGCCCCCCTTTACATCAAGGTCCCCAGAAATCCCCTCCTTACATCAAGGTCCCCAGAGAGCCCTTCCTTACATCAGGGTCCCCAGAGAGCCCCCCCTTACATCAAGGTCCCCAGAGAGACCCACCTTACATCAGGGTCCCCAGAGAGCCCCCCTTACATCAAGGTCCCCAGAGAGCCTCTCCTTACATCAGGGTCCCCGGAGAGCCCCCCCCCCCCCTTACATCAAGGTCCCCAGAAAGCCCCTCCTTACATCAGGGTCCCCAGAGAGACCCCTCTAACATCAGGGTCCCCAGAGAGCCCCCCTTACATCAAGGTCCCCAGAGAGCCCCTCCTTACACCAGGGTCCCCAAAGAGCCCCCCTTACATCAAGGTCCCCAGAGAGCTCCTCCTTACATCAGGGTCCCCGGAGAGCCCCCCTTACATCAAGGTCCCCAGAAAGCCCCTCCTTACATCAAGGTCCCCAGAGAGCCCTTCCTTACATCAGGGTGCCCAGAGAGCCCCCCCCCCTTACATCAAGGTCCCCAGAGAGCCCCTCCTTACATCAGGGTCCCCAGAGAGCCCCCCTTACATCAAGGTCCCCAGAGTGCCCCCCTTACATCAGGTGTCCCCAGCGGAGCCCCCCTTACATCAGATGTCTCCAGCGGTGCCCCCTTACATCAGATGTCCCCAGCGGAGCCCCACCCTTACATCAGGTGTCCCCAGCGATGCCCCCCTTACATCAGGTGTCCCCAGCGGAGCCCCCCTTACATCAAGTATCCCCAGCGATGCCCCCCTTACATCAGATGTCCCCAGCGAAGCCCCCCTTACATCAGATGTCCCCAGCAGAGCCCCCCCTTACATCAGATGTCCCCAGCGGAGCCCCTCCTTACATCAGAAGTCCCCAGCGGAGCCCCCCCTTACATCAGGTGTCCCCAGCGGAGCCCCCCTTACATTAATGTCCCTAGAGAGGCCCCCCTTGCATCAGTGTCCCCAGAGAGCCCCCTCTTACATCAGGGTACCCAGAGAGCCTCCCCTTACACCAGAGTCCCGAGAGAGCTTCCCTACTTACATTAGTGTCCCCAGAGCCCCCTCATTACATCAAGGTCCCCAGAGAGCCCTTCCTTACATCAGGGTCCCCAGAGCGCCCCCCTTACATCAAGGTCCCCAGGGAGCCCCTCCTTACATCAGGGTCCCCAGAGAGCCCCCCTTACATCAAGGTCCCCAGAGAGCCCCTCCTTACATCAGGGTCCCCGGAGAGCCCCCCCTTACATCAAGGTCCCCAGAAAGCCCCTCCTTACATCAAGGTCCCCAGAGAGCCCTTCCTTACATCAGGGTCCCCAGAGAGCCCCCCCTTACATCAAGGTCCCCAGAGAGCCCCTCCTTACATCAGGGTCCCCAGAGAGCCCCCCTTACATCAAGGTCCCCAGAGAGCCTCTCCTTACATCAGGGTCCCCGGTGAGCCCCCCTTACATCAAGGTCCCCAGAAAGCCCCTCCTTACATCAGGGTCCCCAGAGAGCCCCCTCTTACATCAGGATCCCCAGAGAGCCTCCCCTTACACCAGATACCCGAGAGAGCCTCCCTACTTACATTAGTGTCCCCAGAGCCCCCCTCATTACATCAAGGTCCCCAGAGAGCCCTTCCTTACATCAGGGTCCCCAGAGAGCCCCCCCTTACATCAAGGTCCCCAGAGAGCCCCTCCTTACATCAGGGTCCCCAGAGAGCCCCCCTTACATCAAGGTCCCCAGAGAGCCTCTCCTTACATCAGGGTCCCCGGTGAGCCCCCCTTACATCAAGGTCCCCAGAAAGCCCCTCCTTACATCAGGGTCCCCAGAGAGCCCCCTCTTACATCAGGATCCCCAGAGAGCCTCCCCTTACACCAGATACCCGAGAGAGCCTCCCTACTTACATTAGTGTCCCCAGAGCCCCCCTCATTACATCAAGGTCCCCAGAGAGCCCTTCCTTACATCAGGGTCCCCAGAGAGCCCCCCCTTACATCAAGGTCCCCAGAGAGCCCCTCCTTACATCAGGGTCCCCAGAGAGCCCCCCTTACATCAAGGTCCCCAGAGAGCCCCTCCTTACACCAAGGTCCCCAAAGAGCCCCCCTTACATCAAGGTCCCCAGAGAGCCCCTCCTTACATCAGGGTCCCCGGAGTGCCCCCCGTTACATCAAGGTCCCCAGAAAGCCCCTCCTTACATCAAGGTCCCCAGAGAGCCCTTCCTTACATCAGGGTCCCCAGAGAGCCCCCCCTTACATCAAGGTCCCCAGAGAGACCCTCCTTACATCAGGGTCCCCAGAGAGCCCCCCTTACATCAAGGTCCCCAGGGAGCCTCTCCTTACATCAGGGTCCCCGGAGAGCCCCCCCTTACATCAAGGTCCCCAGAAAGCCCCTCCTTACATCAGGGTCCCCAGAGAGCCCCCTCTTACATCAGGGTCCCCAGAGAGCCTCCCCTTACACCAGAGTCCCGAGAGAGCCTCCCTACTTACATTAGTGTCCCCAGAGCCCCCCTCATTACATCAAGGTCCCCAGAGAGCCCTTCCTTACATCAGGGTCCTCAGAGAGCCCCCCCTTACATCAAGGTCCCCAGAGAGCCCCTCCTTACATCAGGGTCCACGGAGAGCCCCCCCTTACAGCAGTGTCCCCAGAGGGCCCCTTCCTTACATCAGGGTCCCCAGAGAGCCCCCACTTACATCAGTGTCCCCAGAGGGCCCCTTCCTTACATCATGGTCCCAAGAGAGCACCCCTTACATTAGTGACCCCAGTTCGCGCCCCCCTTACATTAGTGTCCCTAGAGAGGCCCCCTTACATTAGTGTCCCCAGAGAGCCCCCCTTACATTAGTGTCCCCAGAGTGCCCCCCCTTACATTAGTGTCCTCAGAGAGCCCCCCCTTACATTAGTGTCCCCAGAGAGGCCCCCCTTACATTAGTGTCCTCCTGAGAGACCCCCTTACATTAGTGTCCCCAGAGAGCCCCCCTTACATTAGTGTCCCCAGAGAGCCCCCCTTACATCAGTGTCCCCAGAGAGGCCCCCCTTACATTAGTGTCCCCAGAGAGGCCCCCCTTACATTAGTGTCCCCAGAGAGGCCCCCCCTTACATTAGTGTCCCCAGAGAGGCCCCCCTACATTAGTGTCCCCAGAGAGCCCCCCTTACATTAGTGTCCCCAGAGAGCCCCCCCTTACACTAGTTTGCGCATAGAGCCCCTCTTACATTAGTGTCCCCAGAGAGGCTCGCCCCTTACATTAGTGTCCCCAGAGAGGTCCCCCCTTACCTTAGTGTCCCCAGAGAGCACCCCCTTACATTAGTGTCCCCAGAGAGCCCCCCCTTACATTATTGTCCCCAGAGAAGCCCCCCTTACATTAGTGTCCCCAGAAAGGCCCCCCTTACATTAGTGTCCCCAGAGAGCCCCCCTTACATTAGTATCCCCAGAGAGCCCCACCTTACATTAGTGTCCCCAGAGAGCCCCCTTACATTAGTGTCCTCAGAGAGCCCCCCTTACATTAGTGTCCCCAGAAAGCCCCCTTACATTAGTGTCCCCAGAGAGCCCTGTCTTACATTAGTGTCCCCAGAGAGACCCCCTTACATTAGTGTCCCCAGAGAGCCCCCTTACATTAGTGTCCCCAGAGAGCCCCCCTTACATTAGTGTCCCTAGAGAGGCCCCCCTTGCATTAGTGTCCCCAGAGAGCCCCCCCTTACATCAAGGTCCCCAGAGAGCCCCTCCTTACATCAGGGTCCCCAGAGAGCCCCTCCTTACATCAGGGCCCCCGGAGAGCCCCCCTTTACATCAAGGTCCCCAGAAAGCCCCTCCTTACATCAAGGTCCCCAGAGAGCCCTTCCTTACATCAGGGTCCCCAGAGAGCCCCCCCCCTTACATCAAGGTCCCCAGAGAGACCCACCTTACATCAGGGTCCCCAGAGAGCCCCCCCCCCCTTACATCAAGGTCCCCAGAGAGCCTCTCCTTACATCAGGGTCCCCGGAGAGCCCCCCCTTACATGAAGGTCCCCAGAAAGCCCCTCCTTACATCAGGGTCCCCAGAGAGACCCCTCTTACATCAGGGTCCCCAGAGAGCCTCCCCTTACCTTACACCAGATACCTGAGAGAGCCTCCCTACTTACATTAGTGTCCCCAGAGCCCCCCTCATTACATAAAGGTCCCCAGAGAGCCCTTCCTTACATCAGGGTCCCCAGAGAGCCCCCCCTTACATCAAGGTCCCCAGAGAGCCCCTCCTTACATCAGGGTCCCCAGAGAGCCCCCCTTACATCAAGGTCCCCAGAGAGCCCCTCCTTACACCAGGGTCCCCGGAGAGTCCCTCCTTACATCAAGGTCCCCAGAAAGCCCCTCCTTACATCAAGGTCCCCAGAGAGCCCCTACTTACATCAGGGTCCCCGGAGACCCCCCCTTACAGCAGTGTCCCCAGAGGGCCCCATCCCTACATCAGGGTCCCCAGAGAGCCCCCACTTACATCAGTGTCCCCAGAGGAGCCCTTCCTTACATCATGGTCCCCAGAGAGCCCCCCTTACATTAGTGTCCCCAGTTTGCGCCCCCTTACATTAGTGTCCCCAGAGAGGCCCCCTTACATTAGTGTCCCCAGAGAGGCCCCCCTACATTAGTGTCCCCAGAGAGCCCCCCTTACATTAGTGTCCCCAGAGTGCCCCCCCTTACATTAGTGTCCCCAGAGAGCCCCCCCTTACATTAGTGTCCCCAGAGAGGCCCCCCTTACATTAGTGTCCTCCTGAGAGACCCCCTTACATTAGTGTCCCCAGAGAGCCCCCCCTTACATTAGTGTCCCCAGAGAGCCCCCTCTTACATTAGTGTCCCCAGAGAGGCCCCCCTTACATTAGTGTCCCCAGAGAGGCCCCCCTTACATTAGTGTCCCCAGAGAGCCCCCCCTACATTAGTGTCCCCAGAGAGCCCCCCTTACATTAGTGTCCCCAGAGAGGCCCCCCCTTACATTGGTGTCCCCAGAGAGCACCCACTTACATTAGTGTCCCCAGAGAGCCCCCCTTACATTAGTGTCCCCAGAGAAGCCCCCCTTACATTAGTGTCCCCAGAGAGGCCCCCCTTACATTATTGTCCCCAGAGAGCCCCCTTACATTAGTGTCCCAAGAGAGGCCCCCCTTACATTAGTGTTCTCAGAGAGCCCCCCCTTACATTACTGTCCCCAGAAAGTCCCCCTTAGATTAGTGTCCCCAGAAAGTCCCCCCCTTACATTGGTGTCCCCAGAGAGACTCCATTACATTAGTGTCCCCAGAGAGCCCCCCTTACATTAGTGTCCCCAGAGAGGCCCCCCCCTTACATTAGTGTCCCTAGAGAAGCCCCCCTTGCATTAGTGTCCCCAGAGAGACCTCCCTTACATTGGTGTCCCCAGAGAGCCCCCCCTTACATTAGTGTCCCCAGAGAGCCCTTCTTACATTAGTGTCCCCAGAGAGGCCCCCTTACATTAGTGTCCCCAGAGAGCCCCCCACCCTTACATTAGTGTCCCCAGAGAGGCCCCCTTTCATTAGTGTCCCCAGAGAGCCCCCCCTTAAATTAGTGTCCCCAGAGAGCCTCCCCCTTACATTAGTGTCCCCAGGGAGCCCCCCTTACATTAGTGTCCCCAGAGAGGCCCCCCTTACATTAGTGTCCCCAGAGAGTCCCCCTTACATTAGTGTCCCTAGAGAGGCCCCCCTTACATTAGTGTCCCCAGAGAGGCCCCCTTTACATTAGTGTCACCAGAGAGGCCCCCCCTTACATTAGCGTCCCCAGAGAGGGCCCCCTCTCTTACATCAGGGTCCCCAGATCTCCCCTTCCCCTTCCAGGGGTTCCCCGTGTACCTGGCTGGTACCTGGGCTGGGGAGGTGGGAGGCGACGATCGGCAGCTCTATTGTGTCCACAGGCGGTGACATCTTCATGAGGCTAGTAGTTTTCTTCCCCAGTGTATACAGTGGAGAGGGGAGGAGCCTCTGACCCGAGCATGTATCAGTAACAGTGTACAAGCAGAGCCGACTCACTTTTACACTGAAGATTGAAACTTGCTAGATGCTCGGGTCAGAGGCCCCTCCTCTCTCCACTGTGTAGACTCAGGAAGAGAACTACAAGCCCCAGGGAGATCCCGCCGCCCCCAGGCAACAGAGCTGCCGATCATCGCCTCCCACCTCCCCCTCACTGCATTCTAAATGGACAGCCAGAGGTGCAGGGGGGAGTTGCCAGGTCTTGGCCCCCCCCCCCCCACAGCAGCAGAACGGCAGGGCCCAGTCGCAAGTGCGACTGCAGCGACTCCTATAGTTCCGCCACTGCTGTTTCCTGATTGGCCAAAACGTCAGGCGATCCTATTGAACGCCTAGCGCCGGGAGGAGGAGAGAGGAGACACCGCAGAAGCTGCTCCAGGAGAGGACACCGGAGCAGCTTTCCCCGAGCCTGCCACGCTCTCACTGCCCCCATCCAGAGTAAAGACAGCGGGTGGTGGTGGGGGGCTGTGTTAGTGCCGCGGGGGGGGGGGGGGGGGGTCACTGGTCTGTTGTAAAATATTGAACTCTGACATTACTACAAGTTCTGTTCCCAGACTCTGAGTGTTTAATGCTGCTGTACCCCTCCCCCACACACTGGCACTGCACAGGACAGGATTGCATGTCACTGTGCAGCAGTGTAACACACAGTGCTACTTTACAGTGACATGAATGAAGTGTCACTTTTGTGAACTTCAAAAAAAGCTGGTTCAAAAAAGAAGGGAACTGTGTGACACGCTGAAACATGAATCACACTGCCCCCTACTACTGGTGTTCTATCAGAAAGCCGCTACCCATCAGAAAATGCAACGAAAGTGAAGTTCTGTCATGGCCATCTTGGTACACCCGCACTCGCCTGCAGTAAGCCTACAATAAAAAAACGGCAAGCGGACATCTTTTTACACCCACCGAAGTCTTGCATGTCACACATATTTTTACCAGTAAACTGATCTTATATAGTCAAATACAGTATTTTAAAATCCGTGACACTGTTTTGATGTTGAATTTTATAAGCATCGGCAAGCCTGCTGATCTCACAGGTTCGCTAATCTGACAGAACACCGCTGCATTTTAGATTCAATATCAAAACAGCTTGACGGATTTCAAAAACCTGTATTTCACAATATAAGCTCAGTTGACTGATAAAAAAAAGTGTGCAATGCAAGACTTCAGTGGGTGTAAAAAGATGTCCACTTTGCAACTTCAGACTGTAGGCTTAGTGCGGATGAGTGCGGGTGTACCAAGATGGCAGTGACGGAACGTCACTTCGGTTGCACTTTCCGATGGGTAGAGGCTTTTTGGTAGAACAACGGATCACTGTGGCCCAAATGGACTGCTGCTGCACACTGAACTGCTGCGGTTTAGCTGTCCAGTGCGCTGTTAGGCGGCCCTTACCTATAACCCATAAAAGCTTTGCAAGTGTGTGACAACATAGGGCAGCCCATTCACTTCAATAAGACACCCTACATGCAACAAACACACCAAAGAAGCTCTTGCACCCTTTTTTCAGCATTTTTACTGCGTATTGCAGCACAACAAAACACGCTCTTGCTGGTCACATTCAGGGCAAAATTGCCAATTAATGTCACCCCAAGTGTGCCGTACAAATGTGAAGGTAGGACACTACGGCTACATTCACACCTGAGCGTAGCTTCTTTGAACGCTGTAGGAGCTGGCCATTCCAAAACAGCAGCGACTTTCTGGGGATCCATGGAGATCCCATCAGCGGAGATGACAAGTCCCAGGAATTGAATTGTCTGTTTTTCAAAATCGCACTTTTCAGCCTTGACATAGAGATGATGTTCACGAAGTTTATTCAAAACCTTTTTCACATGGGTACGGTGGACCTCGATTGAGTCAGAAAAGATAAGAATATCATCGAGATAGACAATGATAAACAGTTCAAGAAAGTCCCGAAAAACATCATTTACCAGATGCTGAAAGGTGGCTGGGGCGTTGCAGAGACCGAAGGGCATAACTAGATATTCAAAATGCCCAAAGCGTGACCTGAAGGCAGTCTTCCATTCATCCCCCTTTCTGATTCGCACCAAAGTGTAGGCACCTCTTAGATCTAGCTTGGAAAAAACTCGTGCTCCGCGCAGTCTCTGAAATAACTCGGGAATTAAGGGAAGTGGGTATCGGTTCTTGATAGTTATTTTATTAAGATCACGATAGTCAATACAGGGCCTCAGGGAGTGATCTTTTTTCTCCACAAAAAAGATACCAGCTCCTGCTGGGGAGGAAGAGGCTCGAATAAACCCTTTTTCTAGACTTTCATCAATGTATTTGCGTAAGGCCTCTAGTTCAGGTTCAGAGAGAGGGTAAATTCGGCCGAAGGGAATTTCTGCCCCTGGTAGAAGTTCAATGGGACAATCGTAAGTCCGGTGGGGAGGTAAGTTCTCTGCACTCTTTTTATTAAATACGTCCAAGAATTCATGATAGACTGTGGGTACTAACTTCATAGTTTCAGGGTCCGAGTGGATGCTGAGGAGAGGAGGATTAACAAACTTTTTCGGGTAACAATGTCTCTGACAATAATTAGAGGAAAATGAGATATCTCCGGTAAGCCAGTCAATATGAGGGTTATGGGCCCTTAGCCAGGGTAACCCCAGGATAACAGGAAACATGGGGGACGTTATGACGTCCAAACGGAGCAGCTCCTGATGTTCCGAAGAGACTTGGCAAAGAATGGGTACAGTCTCTTGTGTAACAGGCCCAGACTTGAGGCCAGAGCCATCTGCCAGATGCACAGTAGATTCCTGCCTCTTGGTACATACAGGAACTTGATGTAAGGTGACAAAGGCTGAGTCCACAAAACAACTGCAAGCTCCGGAGTCTATAATTGCGGTTACAGGAATAGTCCTCCCTGGCAACTGAAACTGGAGCGAAAGAGGGAGGTGTAGCAGATCCCTCCCAGGAAGATGCAACATGTAAGGTGGCGTAGAAGTGGGCTTGGCAGGTCTTATGGGACAAGCTTGGATGAAATGGCCCGCTCCTCCGCAGTAAAAGCATAGTCCGTCATGTACTCGCCGGAGGCGTTCAGAGGAAGATAGTGGTGGTCTTGAAAAACTTCTGCGGGGAAACTCAGGGGGCTCCTTATAATTGTAGGGACCCCTAGGTAATCTGGACGTGATTGTGGAGACAGGAGCAAAACTTCTTGAGGAAGTAGCTGGCTTGGTACTAGCTTTCTCAGATTGCCTTTCACGCAATCGACAGTCTATTTGGATAACAAGATGGATCAGATCTTCCAGGGATGAGGGCACTCCTATTCGGGCAAGTTCGTCTTTTAATTGGTCAGAGAGTCCAAGACGAAATTGATGATGTAAAGCGGCTTTATTCCACTGCGTATCTAAACTCCAGACACGGAAATCTGTTACATAGTCCTCCACGGATCTCAAGCCTTGTTGGAGTTTTCCCAGTGTAAATTCAGCAGTCTGTTGGAGGAAGGGGTCAGCATACAGCTGGGACATGGCTGAAAAGAAGGAGTCAGCGGTAGACAAGGCCGGATCATGGTGTTCTCTAAGATGATGAGCCCAGGAGAGTGGTTCATTTCGTAGGAGTGTAATGATAAATCCCACTTTAACCACTTGCCGACCGCCTCACGCCTATATACGTGAGCAGAATGGCACGGGCAGGCAAAATCACGTACCTGATACGTGATGCCTTCCCGCGGGCGGGGGGTCCGATCAGACCCCCCCCCCGGTGCCAGTGGCGGTCGGCTTTGGTCTGGCAGCGATCACAGATGAGGGGGAGGCCATCCGATCGTGGCCCCCCCCTCGCGATCGCTCCCAGCCAATGAGAAACATCCTCTGCCTCTGTATTGTACACAGAGGCAGAGGATGTGATGTCATCTCTCCTCGGCTCGGGAGTTTCCGTTCCAGCGCCGAGGGGAGAAGACATGTGAGTGAGTGCACCAACACTACACACACAGTAGAACATGCCAGGCACACTAAACACCCCGATCCCCCCCCCGATCGCCCCCCGATCCCCCCCCAATCACCCCCCCCCCCTGTCACAAACTGACACCAAGCAGGTTTTTTTTTTTTTTTTTTTTTCCTGATTACTGCATAGTGTCAGTTTGTGACAGTTAGAAGTGGTAGGGCAGTGAGTATTACCCCCTGTAGGTCTAGGGTACCCCCCCTAACCCCCCCTAATAAAGTTTTAACCCCTTGATCACCCCCCGTCACCAGTGTCACTAAGCGATCATTTTTCTGATCGCTGTATTAGTGTCACTGGTTCCGCTAGTTAGGGACGTAAATATTGAGGTTCGCCGTCAGCGTTTTATAGCGACAGGGACCCCCATATACTACCGAATAAATGTTTTAACCCCTTGATTGCCCCCTAGTTAACCCTTTCACCACTGATCACCGTATAAGTGTTACGGGTGACGCTGGTTAGTTCGTTTATTTTTTATAGTGTCAGGGCACCCGCCGTTTATTACCGAATAAAGGTTTAGCCCCCTGATCGCCCGGCGGTGATATGCGTCGCCCCAGGCAGCGTCAGATTAGCGCCAGTACCGCTAACACCCACGCACGCAGCATACGCCTCCCTTAGTGGTATAGTATCTGAACGCATCAATATCTGATCCGATCAGATCTATACTAGCGTCCCCAGCAGTTTAGGGTTCCCAAAAACGCGGTGTTAGCGGGATCAGCCCAGATACCTGCTAGCACCTGCGTTTTGCCCCTCCGCCCGGCCCACCCAAGTGCAGTATCGATCGATCACTGTCACTTACAAAACACTACACGCATAACTGCAGCGTTCGCAGAGTCAGGCCTGATCCCTGCGATCGCTAACAGTTTTTTTTGGTAGCGTTTTGGTGAACTGGCAAGCACCAGCCCCAGGCAGCGTCAGGTTAGCGCCAGTACCGCTAACACCCACGCACGCACGCACCGTACACCTCCCTTAGTGGTATAGTATCTGATCGGATCAATATCTGATCTGATCAGATCTATACTAGCGTCCCCCAGCAGTTTAGGGTTCCCAAAAACGCAGTGTTAGCGGAATCAGCCCAGATACCTGCTAGCACCTGCGTTTTGCCCCTCCGCCCGGCCCAGCCCAGCCCACCCAAGTGCAGTATCGATCGATCACTGTCACTTACAAAACACTAAACGCATAACTGCAGCGTTCGCAGAGTCAGGCCTGATCCCTGCGATCGCTAACAGTTTTTTTGGTAGCGTTTTGGTGAACTGGCAAGCACCAGTGGCCTAGTACACCCCGGTCGTAGTCAAACCAGCACTGCAGTAACACTTGGTGACGTGGCGAGTCCCATAAGTGCAGTTCAAGCTGGTGAGGTGGCAAGCACAAGTAGTGTCCCGCTGCCACCAAAAAGACAAACACAGGCCCGTCGTGCCCATAGTGCCCTTCCTGCTGCATTCGCCAATCCTAATTGGGAACCCACCGCTTCTGCAGCGCCCGTACTTCCCCCATTCACATCCCCAACCAAATGCAGTCGGCTGCATGAGAGGCATTTTTATGTCCTCCCGAGTACCCCTACCCAACGAACCCCCCCAAAAAAGATGTCGTGTCTGCAGCAAGCGCGGATATAGGCGTGACACCCACTATTATTGTCCCTCCTGTCCTGACAATCCTGGTCTTTGCATTGGTGAATGTTTTGAACGCTACCATGCACTAGTTGAGTATTAGCGTAGGGTACAGCATTGCACAGACTAGGCACACTTTCACAGGGTCTCCCAAGATGCCATCGCATTTTGAGAGACCCGAACCTGGAACCGGTTACCGTTATAAAAGTTACAAGTTTGCAAAAAAACCACAAAAAAAAAATAGTTGTCGTTTTATTGTTCTCTCTCTCTCTATTCTCTCTCTATTGTTCTGCTCTTTTTTACTGTGTTCTATTCTGCAATGTTTTATTGTTATTATGTTTTATCATGTTTGCTTTTCAGGTATGCAATTTTTTATACTTTACTGTTTACTGTGCTTTATTGTTAACCATTTTTTGTCTTCAGGTACGCCATTCACGACTTTGAGTGGTTATACCAGAATGATGCCTGCAGGTTTAGGTATCATCTTGGTATCATTCTTTTCAGCCAGCGGTCAGCTTTCATGTAAAAGCAATCCTAGCGGCTAATTAGCCTCTAGACTGCTTTTACAAGCAGTGGGAGGGAATGCCCCCCCCCCCCCCACCGTCTTCCGTGTTTTTCTCTGGCTCTCCTGTCTCAACAGGGAACCTGAGAAAGCAGCCGGTGATTCAGCCAGCTGACCATAGAGCTGATCACAGACCAGAGTGGCTCCAAACATCTCCATGGCCTAAGAAACCGGAAGCTACGAGCATTTTATGACTTAGATTTCGCCGGATGTAAACAGCGCCATTGGGAAATTGGGGAAGCATTTTATCACACCGATCTTGGTGTGGTCAGATGCTTTGAGGGCAGAGGAGAGATCTAGGGTCTAATAGACCCCAATTTTTTCAAAAAAGAGTACCTGTCACTACCTATTGCTATCATAGGGGATATTTACATTCCCTGAGATAACAATAAAAATGATTTAAAAAAAAAATAATGAAAGGAACAGTTTAAAAATAAGATAAAAAAGCAAAAAAAAAAAAAAAAAAAAAAAAGCACCCCTGTCCCCCCTGCTCTCGCGCTAAGTCGAACGCAAGCGTCGGTCTGGCGTCAAATGTAAACAGCAATTGCACCATGCATGTGAGGTATCACCGCGAAGGTCAGATCGAGGGCAGTATTTTTAGCAGTAGACCTCCTTTGTAAATCTAAAGTGGTAACCTGTAAAGGCTTTTAAAGGCTTTTAAAAATGTATCAATTTTGTTGCCACTGCACGTTTGTGCGCAATTTTAAAGCATGTCATGTTTGGTATCCATGTACTCGGCTTAAGATCATCTTTTTTATTCCATCAAACATTTGGGCAATATAGTGTGTTTTAGTGCATTAAAATTTAAAAAAGTGTGTTTTTTCCACAAAAAATGCGTTTGAAAAATCGCTGCGCAAATACCGTGTGAAAAAAAAAATGAAACACCCACCATTTTAATCTGTAGGGCATTTGCTTTAAAAAAATATATAATGTTTGGTGGTTCAAAGTAATTTTCTTGCAAAAAAAAAAAAACTTTTTCATGTAAACAATAAGTGTCAGAAAGGGCTTTGTCTTCAAGTGGTTAGAAGAGTGGGTGATGTGTGACATAAGCTTCTAAAATGTTGTGCATAAATGCCAGGATAGTTCAAAACCCCCCCAAATGACCCCATTTTGGAAAGTAGACACCCCAAGCTATTTGCTGAGAGGCATGTCGAGTCCATGGAATATTTTATATTGTGACACAAGTTGCGGGAAAGAGACAAATTTTTTTTTTTTTTTGCACAAAGTTGTCACTAAATGATATATTGCTCAAACATGCCATGGGGATATGTGAAATTACACCCCAAAATACATTCTGCTGCTTCTCCTGAGTACGGGGATACCACATGTGTGAGACTTTTTGAGAGCCTAGCCGCGCACGGGACCCCGAAAACCAAGCACCGCCTTCAGGCATTCTAAGGGCGTAAATTTTTGATTTCACTCTTTACTGCCTATCACAGTTTCGGAGACCATGGAATGCCCAGGTGGCACAAACCCCCCCCCCAAATGACCCCATTTTGGAAAGTAGACACCCCAAGCTATTTTCTGAGAGGTATCGTGAATATTTTGCAGACCTCACTTTTTGTCACAAAGTTTTGAAAATTGAAAAAATAAAAAAAATAAAAAATTTCTGGTCTTTCTTCATTTTCAAAAACAAATGAGAGCTGCAAAATACTCACCATGCCTCTCAGCAAATAGCTTGGGGTGTCTACTTTCCAAAATGGGGTCATTTGGGGGGGTTTTGTGCCATCTTGGCATTTTATGGCCTTCAAAACTGTGATAGGTAGTGAGGAGTGAAATCAAAAATTTATGCCCTTAGAAATCCTGAAGGCGGTGCTTGGTTTTCGGGGCCCCATACGCGACTAGGCTCCCAAAAAGTCCCACACATGTGGTATCCCCGTACTCAGGAGAAGCAGCTGAATGTATTTTGGGGTGCAATTCCACATATGCCTATGGCCTGTGTGAGCAATATATCATTTAGTGATTTTTTTTTTTGTCATTATTCAATCACTTGGGACAAAAAAAATAAATATTCAATGGGTTCAACATGCCTCTCAGCAATTTCCTTGGGGTGTCTACTTTCCAAAATGGGGTCATTTGGGGGGGTTTTGTACTGCCCTGCCATTTTAGCACCTCAAGAAATGACATAGGCAGTCATAAATTAAAAGCTGTGTAAATTCCAGAAAATGTACCCTAGTTTGTAGACGCTATAACTTTTGCGCAAACCAATAAATATACGCTTATTGACATTTTTTTTACCAAAGACATGTGGCCGAATACATTTTGGTCTAAATGTATGACTAAAATTTAGTTTATTGGATTTTTTTAATAACAAAAAGTAGAAAATATCATTTTTTTTCAAAATTTTCGGTCTTTTTCCGTTTATAGCGCAAAAAATAAAAATGGCAGAGGTGACCAAATACCATCAAAAGAAAGCTCTATTTGTGGGAAGAAAAGGACGCAAATTTCGTTTGGGTACAGCATTGCATGACCGCGCAATTAGCAGTTAAAGCGACGAAGTGCCAAATTGTAAAAAGTGCTCTGGTCAGGAAGGGGGTAAAATCCTCCGGGGCTGAAGTGGTTAATATGCTCGGATGAGAAGGTTCGTGGCAACAAGGAAAAATAAAGTTCACAGGCATTTTGAAAAGTGCGAAACAATTTGCGATCCCCTGAAAAATGCTCTGGCAAGGGTACTCTGGGTTCAGGAGGCAGAGAGGTTTCGTTGAGCAGGCAAAAGTCAGTCTGTACAGACGTATTTACAAGTGCAAGGAGAGCAGATGTAGATGAGACACCAAGCAGATTCGGTAGACGATCTTGCATCTGGCCCAAGTCTTCTTGGAGATTTCGTACGGTATGGGCTAGTGCAGAAATCGCCCGGCAGATGTCCATAACAGGTGAGGCCTCCCTTTCAGACTCCATTGCTGGCTGACTGATACTGTCACGTACCTTATCGGAGTCTGAAGTGACGAGGTCGGCCTCCCTTGTATCTCCAACCCGGGTCCCGCTGAGAGTGGGAACAGAGGGACCCCAAGGAAAGGAGGAACACGAGTGCCTGTAGAAGTAACCCAGGAATCTTGAGGCAGATGATGCGACTTTAGGTAGGCAGGAAGTCGCAGCAGATCGCAGGAGCCGAGATGCAGAGACTTGACAGGCAGCTTGGAGCCAAACAGGAGACAGGAGCGGAGTCACAGGAATAGCCGGGTCCGGAAGCAGGTGGACAGCAAGGTATCAAATCATCAGGCGGAAGCAGAGTCAAAGTAGGAAGCCGAAATCAGGAACCAGTGAATCAGGATATGGGAGAGTCCAGAGGCAAGGTCAGGGGAGCCAAGGTTCAGCAACGGATATCAAGCAGGCAGGTAACACAGGATACAGATACAGGAACAGCTGAAGATCAGTCAGCACCTGTCACAGTCAGTGTGTCCTTTAAATAGGCCGTCTGGCGCCAAAGGGCCGCGCGGACTCGCTCCCGCGGGCGCGCCCATTCCTTTTCGCACGCGCATTGGCACGTCTGCAATCCGAAGAGACCTTCCCGAACGCAAGCGTGCGTGAAGAGTCCTTTACGAACGTGTGTACACGCGAGTGAACCCGGAACGCAACAGTTCTCTTACATCTGCAGATTATGAGGTAAAAGGGGAACTCCGTGGATTCAGAGGTAAAAGGGGAACTCTGTGGATTCAGAGGTAAAAGGGGAACTCTGTGGATTCAGATGTAAAATGGGAGCTCTGTGGATTCAGATGTAAAAGGGGAACTCTGCGGATTCAGAGGTAAAAGGCGAACTCTGTGGATTATGAGGTAAAAGGGGAACTCTGTGGATTCAGAGGTAAAAGGGGAACTCTGCGAATTATGAGGTAAAAGGGGAACTCTGTGGATTCAGATGTAAAAGGGGAACTCTGTGGATTATGAGGTAAAAGGGGAACTCTGCGGATTATGAGGTAAAAGGGGAACTCTGTGGATTCAGATGTAAAAGGGGAACACTGTGGATTCAGAGGTAAAAGGTACTGTAGAATCTTATATTAGCCAATGTATTTCATATTATTCATATTGATTTGCATATATTTTATTGATAATTATTATTATGATTATTATTATAAATGCTGTAGAATCTCATATTAGCCAATGTATTTCATATTGTTCATATTGATTTGCATATATTTTATTGATTATTATTATCATTATTATGCATATAAATCAGACAGATAAAGATAAGAAAACAGGTGGTTTAGAAATAATTAAAGTTATGTACAGTACATTAAATTAAGTTTGACAGGGTCAAACAAAGGTCTGCTTGTGCCCTCATTAAAACTGTTAAAATACATACATATAGTGAAACATATAACACATCTGGTGGGGTTATTGAAAGTTCATTTTCCCAAATGTCATAAATCTGTAATTCTTGAACTTAGTTAAATCTTATCAAGATAAGGAGAGTTTGATAACACAGCTGGGTGCCAGACTGTCTCTATACAGGTCTTTTTAATTGGACAAAACCAGTTATAAATCACTTTAATGAACATATAGGAATTTTGGGAATAATTAAGTTTATCTGGTTGTAGAACAGGTGTCAGATTTATGGTTAGTTACATTGACGTAGATCTTAGCGACCAATCATATGTAAGAGAGATGTTAAGATAAGACTTGTAAAAGGGTATATAAATGCAAGCTCTACAATTGTTAGACAGACAAGTCAGGTAGGAGCTCATAAGGCTGAACTCTGTGTATGCTGCCCTATTGCACGGGTCATAGAGGTCAGAACCAATGGGCAAGTATCTGTCCATAACTTGTCTCCTCGTACGAGTCAGAGAAGACTTCTTAACTTGTTCCAGAATGTGGTCTCAGGTGAATTTCCCTCACAAACTTGGTTGAGCTGGAGCCCAGAACTCTGTGAGGGGACCAGACCACTGGTCGATTGACTGGTCCTTATCAGGTGACAGGTTCCCAAGAATTGGCAGTAAAGACCCATTCTGGTTCAAGGTGAGAACAATTCACAATTGTTTCAATTTGGTTAGAGGATAAGAATACCTTTATCTAATATGCTTGCATTGTAAGAAACTGTATAAATTAGACCTGTATCTTGTAATACTTTGAACATAAACCTGTATGTTATCAGCTGTTAATAAACCTGCATTGCTGAAGTTCTGCCTGGTTCGATACTTTACTATTCTACTTCAAAGGGGAACTCTGCGGATTATGACGTAAAAGGGGAACTCTGTGGATTCAGAGGTAAGAGGGGAACTCTGTGGATTCAGATGTAAAATGGGAGCTCTGTGGATTCAGATGTAAAAGGGGAACTCTGCGGATTCAGAGGTAAAAGGGGAACTCTGTGGATTATGAGGTAAAAGGGGATCTCTGAGGCTTCAGAGGTAAAAGGCGAACTCTGTGGATTCAGAGGTAAAAGGGGAACTCTGTGGATTCAGAGGTAAAAGGGGAACTCTATGGATTCAGAGGTAAAAGGCGAACTCTGCGAATTATGAGGTAAAAGGGGAACTCTGCGAATTATGAGGTAAAGGGGGAACTCTGCGGATTCAGAGGTAAAAGGGGAACTCTGTGGGTTCTGAGGTAAAAGGGGAACTCTGTGGATTCAGAGGTAAAAGGGGAACTCTGTGTATTCAGAGGTAAAAGGGGAACTCTGTGTATTCAGAGGTAAAAGGGGAACTCTGTGGATTCAGAGGTAAAAGGGGAACTCTGTGGATTCAGAGGTAAAAGGGGAACTCTGTGGATTCAGAGGTAAGAGGCGAACTCTGCGGATTATGAGGTAAAAGGGGAACTCTGCAGATTATGAGGTAAAAGGGGAACTCTGTGGATTCAGAGGTAAAAGGCGAACTCTGCGGATTATGAGGTAAAAGGGGAACTCTGCAGATTATGTGGTAAAAGGGGAACTCTGTGGATTCAGAGGTAAAAGGCGAACTCTGTGGATTATGAGGTAAAAGGGGAACTCTGTGGATTCAGAGGTAAAAGGGGAACTCTGTGGATTCAGATGTAAAAGGGGAACTCTGTGGATTATGAGGTAAAAGGGGAACTCTGTGGATTCAGAGGTAAAAGGGGAACTCTGTGTATTCAGAGGTAAAAGGGGAACTCTGTGTATTCAGAGGTAAAAGGGGAACTCTGTGGATTCAGAGGTAAAAGGGGAACTCTGTGGATTCAGAGGTAAAAGGGGAACTCTGTGGATTCAGAGGTAAGAGGCGAACTCTGCGGATTATGAGGTAAAAGGGGAACTCTGCAGATTATGAGGTAAAAGGGGAACTCTGTGGATTCAGAGGTAAAAGGCGAACTCTGCGGATTATGAGGTAAAAGGGGAACTCTGCAGATTATGTGGTAAAAGGGGAACTCTGTGGATTCAGAGGTAAAAGGCGAACTCTGTGGATTATGAGGTAAAAGGGGAACTCTGTGGATTCAGAGGTAAAAGGGGAACTCTGTGGATTCAGATGTAAAAGGGGAACTCTGTGGATTATGAGGTAAAAGGGGAACTCAGCGGATTATGAGGTAAAAGGGGAACTCTGTGGATTCAGATGTAAAAGGGGAACTCTGTGGATTCAGAGGTAAAAGGGGAACTCTGTGGATTATGAGGTAAAAGGGGAACTCTGTGGATTCAGAGGTAAAAGGCGAACTCTGCGGATTATGAGGTAAAAGGCAAACTCTGCGGATTATGAGGTAAAAGGGGAACTCTGCGGATTATGAGGTAAAAGGGGAACTCTGTGGATTCAGAGGTAAAAGGGGAACTCTGTGGATTCAGAGGTAAAAGGGGAACTCTGTGGATTCAGATGTAAAAGGGGAACTCTGTGGATTCAGATGTAAAAGGGGAACTCTGTGGATTATGAGGTAAAAGGGGAACTCTGTGGATTCAGAGGTAAAAGGCGAACTCTGCGGATTATGAGGTAAAAGGGGAACTTTACGGATTATGAGGTAAAAGGGGAACTCTGCGGATTATGAGGTAAAAGGGGAACTCTGTGGATTATGAGGTAAAAGGGGAACTCTGCGGATTATGAGGTAAAAGGGGAACTCTGTGGATTCAGAGGTAAAAGGGGAACTTTGTGGATTCAGAGGTAAAAGCGGAACTCTGCGGATTCAGAGGTAAAAGGGGAACTCTGTGGATTCAGAGGTAAAAGGGGAACTCTGTGGATTCAGAGGTAAAAGGGGAACTCTGTGGATTATGAGGTAAAAGGGGAACTCTGTGGATTCAGATGTAAAAGGGGAACTCTGTGGATTATTAGGTAAAAGGGGAACTCTGTGGATTATGAGGTAAAAGGGGAACTCTGTGGATTCAGATGTAAAAGGGGAACTCTGTGGATTCAGAGGTAAAAGGGGAACTCTGCGGATTATGAGGTAAAAGGGGAACTCTGTGGATTCAGATGTAAAAGGGGAACTCTGTGGATTATTAGGTAAAAGGGGAACTCTGTGGATTATGAGGTAAAAGGGGAACTCTGTGGATTATGAGGTAAAAGGGGAACTCTGTGGATTCAGAGGTAAAAGGGGAACTCTGGATTCAGAGGTAAAAGGGGAACTCTGTGGATTCAGTGGTAAAAGGGAAACTCTGTGCACTCTGATGTAAATCAATTAATTGCAAAACATATGTATAGTTTATACTATAAAAAAAATGGTTGTGCGCTGCTAAAGTGTTTGGGTTTAACTTGAAGAAAAGGTGGCAACTGGCAACCCTACTCACACCCCTCACATATATTCATGTGGGGAACAGTTTCTGCTATTTAGTCCCATTTTTACCAGAGTTTCCGTTTTTTATTCTTGTTTTGACCTTTTGCATCATCCAGAAAACTTCCTGGAAAGCAAACGCGACGCCTGCGACACCACGTGACCCCCGCTCTTCCCCCTCACTGCACTGACACGCACTCCCCCATCAGTTCCGGGTCGTGCGGCGACGTCATCGCCGGATCTGAGCCTCGTGTGGTCTGGCAGCGGCTGTCATGTGACTGGGGGGAGGGATCAGCTCCCGGAAGTGAGAGGGATGCTGATGCTGGAATAAACATGGCGCTGCGCACTACGCTCTGCTCGGGGCTGGTGGCTTTTGTTGTACTGTTCCTTGTGTCTGTGTGCCGGGCCCGATACCACCACCTCACTCTGAAGGTAAGAGCGGCGGTGGGGTGGTAGGCAGGGTGAGGAGGAGCCGGACCACCGGGGTGACTGGAGGCCCCGGACACTGACAGGGGGATGAATGCTGATGAGGGGGGCACTGGCAGGAGAGAGAGGGACACTGGTGGGAAAGGGGGAGACTATGGAGGGGACACTGGTGGGAAAGGGGGAGACTATGGAGGGGACACTGGTGGGAAAGGGGGAGACTATGGAGGGGACACTGGTGGGAAAGGGGGAGACTATGGAGGGGACACTGGTGGGAAAGGGGGAGACTATGGAGGGGACACTGACAGGAGAGGAGACTATGGAGGGGACACTGACAGAAGGGGAGACTATGGAGGGGACACTGACAGGAGAGGGGACCATGGAGGGGACACTGACAGGAGAGGGGACCATGGAGGGGACACTGACAGGAGAGGAGACCATGGAGGGGACACTGACAGGAGAGGGGACCATGGAGGGGACACTGACAGGAGAGGAGACCATGGAGGGGACACTGACAGGAGGGGGGACTATGGAGGGGACACTGACAGGAGGGGGGACTATGGAGGGGTCACTGACAGGAGAGGAGACCATGGAGGGGACACTGACAGGAGGGGGGACTATGGAGGGGACACTGACAGGAGAGGAGACCATGGAGGGGACACTGACAGGAGGGGGGACTATGGAGGGGACACTGACAGGAGGGGGGACTATGGAGGGGTCACTGACAGGAGAGGGGACTATGGAGGGGACACTGACAGGAGGGGGGACTATGGAGGGGTCACTGACAGGAGAGGGGACTATGGAGGGGACACTGACAGGAGAGGAGACTATGGAGGGGACACTGACAGGAGAGGAGACTATGGAGGGGACACTGACAGGAGGGGGGACTATGGAGGGGACACTGACAGGAGAGGAGACCATGGAGGGGACACTGACAGGAGGGGGGACTATGGAGGGGACACTGACAGGAGGGGGGACTATGGAGGGGTCACTGACAGGAGAGGGGACTATGGAGGGGACACTGACAGGAGGGGGGACTATGGAGGGGTCACTGACAGGAGAGGGGACTATGGAGGGGACACTGACAGGAGAGGGGACTATGGAGGGGACACTGACAGGAGGGGGGCTATGGAGGGGACACTGACAGGAGGGGGCTATGGAGGGGACACTGACAGGAGAGGGGACTATGGAGGGGACACTGACAGGAGGGGGGCTATGGAGGGGACACTGACAGGAGAGGGGACTATGGAGGGGACACTGACAGGAGAGGGGACTATGGAGGGGACACTGACAGGAGGGGGGCTATGGAGGGGACACTGACAGGAGGGGGGCTATGGAGGGGACACTGACAGGAGGGGGGCTATGGAGGGGACACTGACAGGAGAGGAGACTACGGAGGGGACACTGACAGGAGAGGAGACTATGGAGGGGACACTGACAGGAGAGGAGACTATGGAGGGGACACTGACAGGAGAGGAGACTATGGAGGGGACACTGACAGGAGGGGGGCTATGGAGGGGACACTGACAGGAGGGGGACACTGACAGGAGAGGAGACTATGGAGGGGACACTGACAGGAGAGGGGACTATGGAGGGGACACTGACAGGAGAGGGGACTATGGAGGGGACACTGACAGGAGAGGAGACTATGGAGGGGACACTGACAGGAGAGGGGACTATGGTGGGGACACTGACAGGAGAGGAGACTATGGAGGGGACACTGACAGGAGAGGAGACTATGGAGGGGACACTGACAGAAGGGGGGGGGGGGCTATGGAGGGGACACTGACAGGAGAGGAGACTATGGAGGGGACACTGACAGGAGAGGGGACTATGGAGGGGACACTGACAGGAGGGGGGGGGCTATGGAGGGGACACTGACAGGAGGGGGGGGGCTATGGAGGGGACACTGACAGGAGAGGGGACTATGGAGGGGACACTGACAGGAGAGGAGACTATGGAGGGGACACTGACAGGAGAGGGGACACTGACAGGAGAGGGGACTATGGAGGGGACACTGACAGGAGAGGGGACTATGGAGGGGACACTGACAGGAGGGGGGGGGGCTATGGAGGGGACTCTGACAGGAGAGGAGACTATGGAGGGGACACTGACAGAAGGGTAGACTATGGAGGGGACACTGACAGGAGAGGGGACTATGGAGGGGACACTGACAGGAGAGGGGACTATGGAGGGGACACTGACAGGAGAGGAGACTATGGAGGGGACACTGACAGGAGGGGGGACTATGGAGGGGACACTGACAGGAGGGGGGACTATGGAGGGGACACTGATAGGAGAGGAGACTATTGAGGGGACACTGACAGGAGAGGGGACTATGGAGGGGACACTGACAAGAGAGGGGACTATGGAGGGGACACTGACAAGAGAGGGGACTATGGAGGGGACACTGACAAGAGGGGAGACTATGGAGGGGACACTGACAGAAGGGGAGACTATGGAGGGGACACTGACAGAAGGGGGGGGGCTATGGAGGGGACACTGACAGGAGAGGAGACTATGGAGGGGACACTGACAGGAGAGGAGACTATGGAGGGGACACTGACAGAAGGGGAGACTATGGAGGGGACACTGACAGGAGGGGAGACTATGGAGGGGACACTGACAGAAGGAGGGGGGGGCTATGGAGGGGACACTGACAGGAGAGGAGACTATGGAGGGGACACTGACAGAAGGGGAGACTATGGAGGGGACACTGACAGAAGGGGGGGGGGGGCTATGGAGGGGACACTGACAGGAGAGGAGACTATGGAGGGGACACTGACAGGAGAGGAGACTATGGAGGGGACACTGACAGAAGGGGAGACTATGGAGGGGACACTGACAGGAGGGGAGACTATGGAGGGGGGACTATGGAGGGGACAATGACAGGAGGGGGGACTATGGAGGGGACACTGACAGGAGGGGGGACTATGGAGGGGACACTGACAGGAGGGGGGACTATGGAGGGGACACTGACAGGAGGGGGGACTATGGAGGGGACACTGACAGGAGGGGGGACTATGGAGGGGACACTGACAGGAGGGGGGACTATGGAGGGGACACTGACAGGAGGCGGGACTATGGAGGGGACACTGACAGGAGAGGAGACTATTGAGGGGACACTGACAGGAGAGGGGACTATGGAGGGGACACTGACAGGAGAGGGGACTATGGAGGGGACACTGACAGGAGGGGAGACTATGGAGGGGACACTGACAGGAGAGGAGACTATGGAGGGGACACTGACAGAAGGGGAGACTATGGAGGGGACACTGACAGGAGGGGAGACTATGGAGGGGGGGACTATGGGGTGGACACTGACAGGAGGGGGGACTATGGAGGGGACACTGACAGGAGGGGGGACTATGGAGGGGACACTGACAGGAGGGGGGACTATGGAGGGGACACTGACAGGAGGGGGGACTATGGAGGGGACACTGACAGGAGGGGGGGACTATGGAGGGGACACTGACAGGAGGGGGGGACTATGGAGGGGACACTGACAGGAGGGGGGACTATGGAGGGGACACTGACAGGAGGGGGGACTATGGAGGGGACACTGACAGGAGGGGGGACTATGGAGGGGACACTGACAGGAGGGGGGACTATGGAGGGGACACTGACAGGAGAGGGGACTATGGAGGGGACACTGACAGGAGGGGGGGACTATGGAGGGGACACTGACAGGAGAAGGGACTATGGAGGGGATACTGACCAGGAAGAGGACACTGCCAGATGAAGTGAAAGGAGATGGGACACTGGCGGCGGGGGGGGGGGGTAGACTAATGAGGGAGACAGTGCAGTGGGATATGCTGAATATTGTCTTTTGGCAGAACACAAATCTTATGTGTTCTATTCCATTTAATATTGCCATCTTAAAGTAATCCTTTTTTTTTTTTTTTTTTTTTTTTTTTTTAAATAACAAACATGTTATACTTGCGTGGTTTGTGAGTGTGCAAGCTCTGTGCCCCGATCCCCCTCTTCTGGGGTCCCCTCGCTGGTGTTCCTGGCTTTTCCTCTTCTCCGAGTGCTCTCCTTGCTTCCTATAGGGGCACTTGTGCCGCCTCAATCCCAGGCTGATCGCTCTCTCTTATTACAGGTTTGCACTGATGGCACTCACGCTGCTCTCAGTAATACCCATTACCAGCAGAAGAGAGTAGAGTGGGGCTGCCAGTGGTGTCAGGGCTGGATCAAGATTGGTGTCAGATAAGTGTTTAGGAAAAGTAGAAAAGGCGTAGACACAGGAAGATTTTTTTTTTTTTTTACCTTAAAGCAGAACTTTAAGTGGAGCTCAAGGCTCCTTCAGAAATAAAAAAGTCGGCAGCTACAAATACTGTAGCAGCTGACTTTTAATATTGGGACCCTTACCCGTCCAGGAATCTAGCGGTGTCTTCACCCCAACTGATTTTTCAATTAGCTCTCGGGTGCTACCACCGCCATCTCGGGTAAGGGAAACCGGCAATGAAGCCTTGTGGCTTCACAGCCGGTTCCCTACTGTGCTGCACTTTGTAAATGGCTCAGCGGCGGGGGAAGGAGGGGGGGGGGGGGCGCTGAACTTCCGGATAAATTTGCTGCAGCAAAGTCAGCTAGAGGTAGGAGCGGGTAACTGTGAAAATTAGGTACCCGCTCCCACCCGAAAGGTGCCAAATGTGGCACGGGGGGAAGGAGGCAAATAAGCAGAGCTTCCCCTTTTGGGTGGAGCTCCACTTTTAAGTCCCGTTGCAGGCAGGCTTTTATTGCAGGAGACGCATGCACTGTTTTTTTTTTCTGCAATAAAATACCCCTACCTGCCTGTTTGCTATCTCCTCTGGCACTGTAAATTGAACTGCATGTGAGTAGCTCAACTTCTAGTGCCAGGCTGGTCTCCAAGTGCAGGTATGATGGCCTGCTGTGCATGTGTAGGAGTGACGTCATTCTCCACCAACCAATGAAGAGGCCTGAAGACTGGCACTCAGAAGAAGATCCCGGCGGAGGATTGTTGGACAGGAGAGTATGGAGAAAATTCTGCTTTAATGCAAGTTCTCCTTTACAAAAAAAGTGCAAATTTTTTGCAGGTAGGAAAATTATGATATATATATATAAATTATAAATATGTAAAGCTTTGTACCCGCGATCAGCAGATCATGGGGGTAATGCCAAGGTCCTTTGAAACATAACCTCCTGCGCTTAGGTGTGGTGCTTAGGGGTAAAATGGACTCTCCTCTCTGCTGTTCTTGCAAGTACAGAACACGCAGCCTCTTAGGACTGTCGGTATCCTTGCACAAACTACAAAACAACAAGAGAGGGCGCATCCACCTAGTGCATTACCATAACAAAATCTTTATTTAAAAAATGAAACGCGTGTTTGACACAAGCATGTCTAGAGACACAGACGAGACCGCCTCCAGTACACCATACTCAGCTGATAGCATGGGAAGACCTCTAGACGTCCATCTATGGATAAAGAATTCGTTTTGATAATGCACTAGGTCGGTGCGCCCTCTCTCGTTTTTTTTTTTAATGCCAAGGTCCGGCAGACTGTGTATCTGTCTGCTTGTACCGCTGATATGGGCAGGCAGTTGCACTTTATCAGGAAGCTCAATGAACTACCTAGAGTCCTCAACATCCCCCTGGTAGTGCATTGAGAACTACAAGCCGACAACTGGAAAGGCTGTTGCCACTTGTAGTCTTCACTTTCACAGAACACTGTTAATAAATGACGCGGCTGGGAGGCGACTCGCATGGCCGCATTTTTTTTTTTTTTATTTAGATTGTGAGGAGAGATGTTTGCCCACTTGCTGTCAAAACGGGGGATTGGGGGGGGGGCGGTGCATCTCTAACATGTTAAATGTTATATCTTGAATATGGATATAACATGTTACAAAAGGTAAAAAAAAACCTCCCGTGCCAGGTGACCAACCCCCTTTTCCCATCCAGCCCCTCTTTGTACTTACCTCAGTGCTTTCTCAATCAATTGCCTGAGAGCAGCGGGTCTCTCCTTCCCCACTGGGCAGATAGCGGCGGGAGCCATTGGCTCCTGCTGTTGTCAATTAACCCCTTTGACAAGGCAGCGGGGGCAGGCCTGCACAAGTGCTGCCAAAGAAAGCAGCTTTCTATGGTGGGCAATTGCTAAAAAAGGAGGAGCCAGGAGCGCCAGCGGGGAACCCCAGAAGAGGGGGATCGGGGGTGGTCTGTGCAAAACCACGGATCAGGTAAGTATAACGTGTTTTGTTATTTTAATTAAAAAAAAATACAAGCCTTACAATCCCTTTTTAGGTAAAAAAAAGTTCTGCCTTTGCAACCACTGTAAATAGTTTTGTTATCCGCAATCTAAAAATCAAATAGAAAATACATGTTTTTATTTTACCACAAAAAGTACAACCACATAGAAAACATGCACATTCTTTTCTTAAAGTGATTGTCAACTCCGGAAAAACAAAACAAAACACCTGAAAGATAAAGGCATAATGAGCTAGTATGCGGGTTTAGGAGATATTTACAGTACCTACAGGTAAGCCTTATTATAGGCTTACCTGTAGGTACAAGTGGTGTAACAGGGTTTACAACTTTAAAACATGGGAGCCGTGACTTATCTATGCCCTACCCTCCTATGATACTTCCAACTTGACTCATCTGTAGCTCTTCACCCCGATTTAATCCTGAGTCGGTGGGAAACATACCACGTGTCCCTCTTCCCACCACACATTCCCAGACATCCTTAGGTTGTCAGTATGTCTGCTGCTGCAAGAAAAACTTCTCAGCCAGTAACTCTTCCTACTGCACATGTGTGCCATGGCCCTAGTCATTGTTCTGGGTGAGCCATTCTGCCATGGACTCCATCATGAGTGATACTCATCCGTATGAATGAGGCTGCAGCATGCATGCGCGGTTGAAAGAGGGCCAACATTTTCCTTGCACAGGCTTTGTGGTACAGAGCACAGGGGCACACAGGGTAAACATGGCGCATAGGCTCACTGCTCCCACCTCCTGGACAGAGCACCTCAGCGGCCAATGGGGAAGCTCGTGATATGGAAGTGGGTGGAGCCAAGCTTTACTTTATTAAGAAAGTTCAGCTTTAAGTATAATTGTTCCTGCTTATACCATATACATTTAACTGCCTATATCATTCCATCTATGAATTATTTGGCCATTACGGAAGGTAACTTCTACATATGCCTTGTATCATCCTATGCTGTTAGCACTTCCAGTGTTTGTGACAGATTAACGACCATGTGCTGACAACCTGGTGAAAATCTGTAGGATTAATAATTATCTGTCAGTAAAAGTTCATATTATCTTAGATTATGACACACACTGTCTGTGAGGAGGGCTCCTCAATCTCCCCCACATGCCTGCCACATTAGGTTGAGTGTCTGTGTCCATTCAGCCCCTGTGCCCCTAGAGCAGTGGTCTCCAAACTGTGGCCCAGGAACTGGATGCAACCCTTTGTTTACCTTTTATCCGGCCCTTGGGGCACCATTCCTCCCACTGACGCTATCAATGGGGCACCATTCCTCCCACGGACACTATCAAAAGGGCACCATTCCTCCCACTGACACTATCAAAAGGGCACCATTCCTCCCACTGACACTATCAAAAGGGGCACCATTCCTCCCACTGACACTATCAAAAGGGCACCATTCCTCCCACTGACACTATCAAAAGGGGCACCATTCCTCCCACTGACACTATCAAAAGGGGCACCATTCCTCCCACTGACACTATCAAAAGGGGCACCATTCCTCCCACTGACACTATCAAAAGGGGCACCATTCCTCCCACTGACACTATCAAAAGGGGCACCATTCCTCCCACTGACACTATCAAAAGGGGCACCATTCCTCCCACTGACACTATCAAAAGGGGCACCATTCCTCCCACTGACACTATCAAAAGGGGCACCATTCCTCCCACTGACACTATCAAAAGGGGCACCATTCCTCCCACTGACACTATCAAAAGGGGCACCATTCCTCCCACTGACACTATCAAAAGGGGCACCATTCCTCCCACTGACACTATCAAAAGGGGCACCATTCCTCCCACTGACACTATCAAAAGGGGCACCATTCCTCCCACTGACACTATCAAAAGGGGCACCATTCCTCCCACTGACACTATCAAAAGGGGCACCATTCCTCCCACTGACACTATCAAAAGGGGCACCATTCCTCCCACTGACACTATCAAAAGGGGCACCATTCCTCCCACTGACACTATCAAAAGGGGCACCATTCCTCCCACTGACACTATCAAAAGGGGCACCATTCCTCCCACTGACACTATCAAAAGGGGCACCATTCCTCCCACTGACACTATCAAAAGGGGCACCATTCCTCCCACTGACACTATCAAAAGGGGCACCATTCCTCCCACTGACACTATCAAAAGGGGCACCATTCCTCCCACTGACACTATCAAAAGGGGCACCATTCCTCCCACTGACACTATCAAAAGGGGCACCATTCCTCCCACTGACACTATCAAAAGGGGCACCATTCCTCCCACTGACACTATCAAAAGGGGCACCATTCCTCCCACTGACACTATCAAAAGGGGCACCATTCCTCCCACTGACACTATCAAAAGGGGCACCATTCCTCCCACTGACACTATCAAAAGGGGCACCATTCCTCCCACTGACACTATCAAAAGGGGCACCATTCCTCCCACTGACACTATCAAAAGGGGCACCATTCCTCCCACTGACACTATCAAAAGGGCACCATTCCTCCCACGGACACTATCAAAAGGGGCACCATTCCTCCCACGGACACTATCAAAAGGGGCACCATTCCTCCCACGGACACTATCAAAAGGGCACCATTCCTCCCACTGACACCAATGATAGGGCACAATTCCTTCCATTGATGCCAACGATGGGGTGGGATTTCGTTAATTAATACCAACATTGGGACACTAGTCCTCTGACACCAAAGATGGGGCACTGTTTATTCTTACTGGACTCCAGTACATTTTCTGCACAGTCTGGCCCTCCTAAAGTCTGAAGAACTGTAAACTGCCCCTTTTTGTTTAGAAAGTTTGGAGACCCTTGCCCTGGACTTGAATGGGCCGCCTACATGCAGCCCCTGGGGCTCCAGCTGCATAAACAACATGGCCCATTCATGGTCTCCATGCTTAGCACCCATGTGAATGAGGCCTTAAAACGTTCCCTCCTCCCTATCCTTCCTAACTTGTATAAAAGAGATCTGTGTACTTGCCTATTTTGATCCATTGCACTCTGGTCACATGATCCTTCAGCGCTGTGTAAGGGAGCGATCGCTTCTGAACCTGTGATGTCACACACAGGCTCCCATAGCCCAGCCATTATCAGGGCTCCCTCTTCTCCCCTGCAGCAACCACTCACTGATACCGAGGATCAAGAGCCGCAGGGTCATGTGACTGGACCAGAGCTGTTTAAAAATGCACAATTATACACTTCTTTTTTCATAAAGGTTAGGAGGAGGGGGAAGGAAGGGAACTGTTTTAAGAATTGATATAGTTAGGATTTTCTTCCACTAAAGTCTTCATTTTTATTTAAAGTAATACCCAGTGGTCCTGTTGAAGGTCTTGTTTAGGCACTTCCTGTTATACTGTGACAACTCTGTGTCCTTGTCTCCCAATGACTCTCCTGCGTTGTCACCCTGTCAGATACTCTTCTGGTGGAAAGTGGCGCAAGCATGTCCCACTGTTGTCACTTTCAGAAAGCACTAAGTAATGACACGCAGCCTACACTGAAGGGGCACATGCGGGCAGGTAGTTGCTGGAAGAGGCTGAGGGCAAGAGGGGGTCATAAATACCAAGACTAAAAAAAATCAAAAAAAGGTGTAAAAACTTCCCACAAAATTGGAATTGCTAATGATACAGTTTAGTAAACTGTCATTAATTGGGGCTTTCCCTTTAGTTTCCTTGTCACCTGGGTACTGCTGGACATTGTTCTCTGTAATTGTTTAAATGAGCACAGCAAGTCATAGTGAAAGAAACATTAAGAATGGATCTGTAATGTTTGTTTAACACAGTGTTTTGTTTAAACACAGCTAGTGTGTTTGTTTATTTAACAAGTAGTTTTACAGGTTTTTTTTTTTTGAATTGAGAAGTCTGAGATCTTGTTGGGTATTTCTTTGGTGATTCATGGTTCAGAGTCATTTACAACAGACCCTTCTAAGATTAAGTGGACTATCTTATAATACACATCAGAGTCTGTGATCTTCGTGGGCTCTTTATACAGTGCCCTGAAAAAGTATTCACACCCCTTGAACTTTTCCACATTTTGTCATGTTACAACCAAAAACATAAATGTATTTTATTGGGATTTTTTGTGATAGACCAACACAGAGTGGCACATAATTGTGAAGTGGAAGAAAATGATAAATGGGTTTTAAAATGTTTTTCGAATAAATATGTGAAAAGTGTGGTGTGCATTTGTATTCAGCCCCTCTGAGTCAATACTTTTGTAGGACCTCCTTTCACTGCAATTACAGCTGCAAGTCTTTTTGGGGATGTCTCTACCAGCTTTGCACATCTAGAGAGTGACATTTTTGCCCATTCTTCTTGGAAAATAGCTCAAGCTCTGTCAGATTGGATGGAGAGCGTCTGTGAACAGCAATTATCAAGTCTTGCCACAGATTCTCAATTGGATTTAGGTCTGGACTTTGACTGGGCCATTCTAACACATGAATATGCTTTGATCTAAACCATTTCATTGTAGCTCTGGCTGTATGATTAGTGTTGTTGTCTTTGCTGGAAGGTGAACCTCCGCCCCAGTCTCAAGTCTTTAGCAGACTCTAATGCCGCGTACACACGGTCGGACTTTTCGTCTACAAAAGTCCAACGGACGCTGACGGACTAAAGCTGGCTGGTAATCCGATCGTGTGTGGGCTTCTCCGGACTTTCAACATACTTTTTTAGCCTCAAATCCGACGTACTTTAGATTTGAAACATGCTTCAAATCTTTACTTCGTAACTACGACGGACCCCGAAATCCGCTCGTCTGTGTGCTAGTCCGACGGACAAAAAGCCACGCTAGGGCACCTATTGGCTACTGGCTATGAACTTCCTTATTTTAGTCCGGTGTACGTCATCACGTAAGAATTCGACGGACTTTTGTGTGATCGTGTGTAGGCAAGTCTGTTCGTTAGAAAGTCCGCCGCAAGTCCGTCGAAAGTCCGCCGAAAGTCTGCCGGAAGTCTGTCGGACAGGCTGTCTGACTTTTGTAGACGAAAAGTCCGACCGTGTGTACGCGGCATAACAGGTTTTCTTCTAAGATTGCCCTGTATTTGGCTCCATCCAGGGTGGATAAAAATCAATGATATTTTTTTTTAAATTTATTTAACCCTTTCATGACTAAGCCTATTTTTGAAATTTGGTGTTTACAAGTTAAAATCCATATTTTTTGCTAGAAAATTACTTAGAACCCCCAAACATTATATATATATTTTTAGCAGAGAATCTAGAGAATAAAATTGAGATTGTTGCAATATTTTATATCACACGGTATTTGTGCAGCGTTGTTTTAAACGCAAATTTTTGGAAAAGGGACACTTCCATGAATTTTAAAAAAACCAAACAGTAAAGTTACCCCAATTTTTTTGTATAATGTGAAAGATGATGTTATGTCGAGTAAATAGATACCAAACATGTCACCCTTTATAATTGCACGCACTCGTGGAATGGCGACAAACTATGGTAGCTATGAATTTCCATAGGCGACACTTTAATTTTTTTTTTTTACGGTTACCAGGTTAGAGTTACAGAGGAGGTCTAGGGCTAGAATTATTTCTCTCGCTCTGACGATCGCGGCGATACCTCACATGTGTGATTTGAACACCGTTTACATATGCGGGCGCGACTTCCGTATGCATTTTCTTCGCTGCGCGAGCTCGCGGGGACGGGGGCGCTTTAAAAAAAATTTTTTTATTTTATTTATTTTTACACTTATAAATTGTGTTTTTAAAAAAAAGTTTTTTTTTTTACTTTTATTGCTGTCACAAGGAATGTAAACATCCCTTGTGACAGTAATAGGTGGTGACAGGTACTCTTTATGGAGGGATCAGGGGTCTAAAAGACCCCCGATCCCTCCTCTGCACTTCAAAGTATTCAGATCGCCGAAAACGGCGATTCTGAACACTGTATATTTTTTTAAATTCGGCGCCATTGGCAGCCGAGTAAACGGGAAATGACGTCGCTTCCGCGTTTACATTGAGAAGGCTGTAACGAAGCCGCCCACAGCCGCCGGAGACAGCCGATTGGACACCGGGCTTCCCGATCGCACGGGAGGCCCGGTAAGAGCGGCGGGAGGGGGGGATGTCCCCTCCCGCTCCTCCGGTATAACAGCCGAGCGGCTTTTAGCCGCATCGGTTGTTATATACGGGTAGCCGATCGCCGGCTTGAAACAACGGTACCGGGATGATGCCTGCAGCTGCAGGCATCATCCCAGTATAACCCCGGAAAGCCGAGTACGCATATCTGCGTACGGTCGGCGGGAAGGGGTTAAATCTGATTTTTTTTCATTTTTTTTTTTTTTTTTAATCAAATTTTATTTTGATATGCTTTTGTAGTAAAAATCTAAAGATAGTTTTCTATTTTAAGATACATTAATAATTTTTAGTTTATTCAGCATGAAATGGAGCTTAGTTATGTAGCATGAGGCTGTATGATCTGCAATATTTACATTTTTGGTAAACTCATTCAATGAATCCAAGCTCTGCAAGCTGCGATAACATGCACTGCATTGATGCATTCACACAATGTCACAGTAACCATGAGATAAACCAAAGTTCAGGAATATTCCTTTACCCCATTGCTTTGCAAATCTATGTCACTACAAACTGTATGATTGAATCGGTTCTGATATCGCTGTTTTATTAACCTGACGGCTTATTATTCTAAATAGGAAACTTTCCTTTTGTTTACAAATATTAAAGATTCTAACTACAAGCTAGAATAAGTCCTTACATTTAAAGAGCACCTGTCATTTCAGATCCATCATGGCAGCGCCTGTTAGTGGGCATCACCCCACCTGCTGCTGCCACATCCCTCACCTTGTTGTGTCACTGCCGCATCACCAGCCATCCTATTAAAGTAAATGGGACTGTCAGCGAGTGGGTCAGAGGAGGAGTGGCTGCGGGACAGAGAAGACAGTTGATCTTTAAAAATTATGATTTAAATCAAGCCTTTTTACTAGTGATTTAAATTGTGATTTAATTCGACTTGATTTAAATCAAATCCACGCTGGCTCCATCCATCTTCCCATCAACTCTGACCAGCTTCCCTGTCCCTGCTGAAGAAAAGCCTCCCCACAACACGATGCTGTCACCACCATGTTTCACGGTGGGGATGGTGTGTTCAGAGTGATGTGCAGTGTTAGTTTTCCACCACACATAGCATTTTGCTTTTAGGCCAAAAAGTTCAAATTTGGTGTCATCTGATCAGAGCACCTTCTTCCACATGTTTGCTGTGTCCCCCACATGGCTTCTCGCAAACTGCAAACAGGACTTCTTATGGCTTTCTTTCAACAATGTCTTTCTTCTTGCCACTCTTCCATAAAGGACAGATTTGTGGAGTGCATGACTAATAGTTGTCCTGTGGACAGATTCCCCCACCTGAGCTGTTACACACGATCGGATTTTCCAACGGGAAATGTTCGATGTCAGGCTGTTGGCGGTAAATCTGACCGTGTGTACGCTCCATTGCACAATTTTTGTCTGACTTTCCACCAACAAATGTTGGATAGCATGTCTTTTTCTGCCAACAAATGTCTGTTGTCGGATTTTCCGAGTGTGTGTGTGTACACAAGTCATCGGACAAAAGTCTAAAGTACAAACACGCATGCTCGGAAGCAAGGACGAGCCAGAAGCGGTCAGTCTTGTAAATTAGCGTTCGTAATTGAGAATTAACATTCGTGACGTGGTAAATTATGAAATGTCGAAATGCAGCGCACAATTCTCTTCTTCTTTAATGGGATAATAATGAAGCTGTTTGCTGGTGATACTGATGGAGTTACTGCAAAGAAATTTTCAAAGGCTTTTTTTATTTCTAGTGATATCAAGAATAATATTATTATGCTTGTTTATTTTTATTTTTTTGGTGCAAGTTACCACCACACCATTATCCCGTAGTTTATAAGATCAAAGATACAACTATGTTGGTGTCCCTTGTTAATTTTACATTGTATTTTTTTAAATGTAACTGCCGACTCCCAAACTGTCATTTGAAGTAAAACACAAAGCCAAGTATTATTCTACACAATTGTTTTATTGTGCATAAAAAACCCCAAATAAAATTAGACATACAATCTGCCAATAGAACTTAACCAAAAAGTGCATTCTATGCATCCAAAAATATACCAAATCAAATCATTATTCAACCAAAAAGTAATGTCAAAGCAATAACTCCCAGGCCAATAATAAATAACACGTTATCTCCTCCGATTCCGCAACATGTCTGGTTGACGAACGGCTGTTCAGATACAAACTGAAAAGTGCGAATCAACACTCGCCAAACTTCTACTAACACGAAATTAGCAGAAGGAGCCCAAAGTGTGGAGCCAAAGAGCTGAAAAACCACGTATTACGTCACTACGTTCGTAATAGTTGGCCAACAATTGTGTGGCCGTGTGTATGCAAGGCAAGTTTGAGCCCAACGCAATTCCACGGTTTTGTTGGTGAAAAGTCCGATCGTGTGTATGAGGCAATACCATGGACCTCTTGGCTGCTTCTCTGATGAATGTTCTCCTTGCCCGGCCTGTCAGTTTAGGTGGACGGCCATGTCTTGGTAGGTTTTTAGTTGTGCCATACTCTTTCTATTTTCGGATGATGGATTGAACAGTGCTCCGTGAGATGTTCAAAGCTTGGGATATTTTTTTTTGCTTTAAACTTCTCCACAACTTTATCCCTGACCTATCTGGTGTGTTCCTTGGCCTTCATGATGCTGTTTGTTCATTTAGACCCCTTTCACACTGGGGCGCTTTGCAGGAGCTACAGAGCTAAAACTAGAGCCTGCAAAGCGCCCTGAAAGAGCCGCTGCTGTCTCTCCAATGTGAAAGCCCCGAGCGGTGCGCCGGCAGGACGCTAAAAAAACTCCTTCAAGCCACATCTTTGGAGCGGTGAAGGAGCGGTGTATTCACCGCTCCTTCACTGCTCCTGCCCATTGAAATCAATGGGGCAGCGTGGCTATACCGCCGGCATAGCGCTGCTGCAGCAGCGTTTTGCGGTGGTTTTAACCCTTTCTCGGCCACTAGCGGGGGGTAAAAGCACCCCGCTAGCGGCCGAATAGTGCCGCGAAATTGATGGTGAATAGCGGCGCTTTACCGCCGACCCACCCACCGCCCCAGTGTGAAAGGGACCTAAGGTTCTCTAACAAACCTCTGAGGGCTTCACAAAACAGCTGTACTTGTACTGAGATTAAATTACACACAGGTGGACTCTACTAATTAGGTGACTTCTGAAGGCAATTGGTTGCACTAGATTTTAGTTATACAAATGCATGCCACACTTTTCACATATTTATTTGTAAACAATTTGGAAAACCATTTATCATTTTCCTTCCACTTTACAATTATGTGCCACTTTGTGTTGGTCTATCACATAAAATCCCAATGAAATACATTTATATTTTTAGGTTGTAACAAGACAAAATGTGGAAATTCTTTCCAAGCACTGTACACCAGTTTTTGCAATGTAAAGTGTCGGCTTGTACTGTGTTGTGTTTTGAGTAAAAGCAGAACTCCAGCTTTACTTTGTCTTGCACAGTTGTACCGGCTCCTCCTCTGTACTGAAATTTCTTACTCTGATGAACCGCCCCAGCCTGACTCTCCCTGGTCCGTCCCTTTCATCCTTTGCATGTCTATTCTTTGTGATTGGAGACGTGGGCATTACCTATGGTTGTTTGTATGTAATAGCAATTAGCCTATCAACACCCACTCGTTCAGACTGACATACTCCCATCAGGACATTGTTATAATCACATAACTCTTCTAAGGCTGGGTTCACACTGGTGCGACACGACAGCCGTCCTACTTTGGATCCGACTTTGCCCTGCGACATGAAGCCGGCATGTGTCCGACTTTCAATGAACGGGGATCCGACTTGGATCCCCGCCAATGCCCGGCACTGTGTTTGGTATGAATCTTTAGGGGGAACTCTGCGCCAAATTTTAAATAAAAAAACGGCATGGGTTCCCCCTCCAAGAGCATACCAGGCCCTTGGGTCTGGTATGGACCTTAAGGGGAACCCCCTACACCGAAAAAACGGCGTGGGGGTCCCCCCAATCCATACCAGACTCTTATCCGAGCACGCAGCCCGGCCGGACAGGAATGGGGGTGGGGACGAGCGAGCGCCCCCCCCTCCTGAACCGTACCAGGCCGCATGCCCTCAACATGGGGGGGTTGGTGCCTTGGGGGAGAGGGGGGCGTGCTGCGGGCCCCCCCCCACCCCAAAGCACATTGTCCCCATGTTGATGAGGACAAGGGCCTCTTCCCGACAACCCTGGCCGTTGGTTGTCGGGGTCTGCGGGCGGGGGGCTTATAGAAATCCGGGAGCCCCCTTTAATAAGGGGGCCCCCAGATCCCGGCCCCCCACCCTATGTGAATGAGTATGGGGTACATTGTACCCCTACCCATTCACCTAGGGAAAAGTGTCAATAAAAAAAAACACAGTACACAGGTTTCAAGATTAATTTATTGGGCAGCTCCGGTATCTTCCGACTTCGGGGGTGTCTTCTTCTGACTTCTCCCGGTTTTCTGCCTCTTCTCCCGGGCCCCGCCGCTATCTTCTTCCAGCTCTATTGCCAGCGAGGGGCCCGGTCTGCTGCCGCTGTCTTGTCGCCGCTGTCTCGCCGCTTCTTCTCTTCATCTCTTCTTCCGATGTTGACACGACGCTCTCTCCGGCTAGAATGCTCTCTGTGCGCTCTGCTATGGCTTATATAGGCGGTGACCCCGCCCCCTTATGCCGTCACAGTCCCTGGGCATGCTGGGACTGTGACGGCATAAGGGGGCGTGGTCATCGGGTGATGACCACGCCCCCTAAAACATCACAGTCCCAGCATGCCCAGGGCCTGTGACGGCATAAGGGGGCGGGGTCACCGCCTATATAAGTCAGAGCGGAGCGCCCAGAGTGCATTCCAGCCCCAGAGAGCATCGTGTCAACATCAGGAGAAGAGGGCAGAAGGCAGAAGATTGAAGACCGGGCTCCTCCGCTTTAGCAAAAGAGCGGCAAAAGAGCAGAAAATAGCGGAGGAGCCCGGCAGAAGACCCGGAGAGCGCGGAGAAGAACCGGAGAGACCCCCGAAGTCGGAAGAAGACCCCCGGAGCTGTCTAATAAATTACTTTAAAAATCTGTGTAGTGTTTTTTTTTTTCATTGACACTTTTTCCCTAGGTGAATGGGTAGGGGTACGATGTACCCCATACTCATTCACATTGGGTGGGGGGCCGGGATCTGGGGGCCCCCTTATTAAAGGGGGCTCCCGGATTCCGATAAGCCCCCCCGCCCGCAGACCCCGACAACTAAAGGCCAGGGTTGTCGGGAAGAGGCCCTTGTCCTCATCAACATGGGGACAAGGTGCTTTGGGGTGGGGGGGCCGCAGCGCGCCCCCCCCCCTCCCCAAGGCACCAACCCCCCCATGTTGAGGGCATGCGGCCTGGTACGGTTCAGGAGGGGGGGGGGTGCTCGCTCGTCCCCACCCCCATTCCTGACCGGCCGGGCTGCGTGCTCGGATAAGGGTCTGGTATGGATTGGGGGGGACCCCCACGCCGTTTTTTCGGCGTAGGGGGTTCACCTCAAGGTCCATACCAGAACTAAGGGCCTGGTATGCTCTTGGAGGGGGAACCCATGCCGGTTTTTTATTTAAAACTTGGCGCGGAGTTCCCCCTCAAGATCATCTGAGCACAAGTCGCGTGCCGAAGTCGGATCATGCGAGACGGCGATCCGACTTTGATCCGACTTCAATGATAGTCAATAGGCTGAAGTAGGATCAAAGTCGGACCAAAGTAGTACAGGGAGCATTTCTAAAGTCGGAACGACTTGTGTCGGACCAGTTAGGACGGCTCCCATAGGGAAACATTGAATTTCACACGTCATGCGACATGAGCTCCCAATGTCTGAGCGTTTGTCGGACCAGTGTGAACCCAGCCTAAAGATCCTGCCCACTGCTCTTCAGAGGAGTTTTGATGCCGTGTTCGCAATCTTGCCAGATAGATGGCAGTTTCTGATTGTATCAGATGCACCCATTTTGGTGCTTTCAGAGCCACATTGTAAAAAGCCAATTATTTCACTTCATAGGAGAGGAACAACTTTAGAAGAACAACTTGAAAGAAGCAGCCTAAAATGCCTTAATTATAATTGTTGTCCATAGGGCTATTCATGTAATACATGCAAGTAGGGAACTCCCATTTTTGTTTATTTATTTTTTTTCACAGAGGGGAACTCATATTTACCATCTTTCTTACCCCATGTGAATACAGTGAAGTTAATGCCGGCACATCATAGGGGCCAGAGTGCTGTACAGAGCACCCTGAAACAATACCCTGCCTCACAGGAGGGCAAAATCTGGTGCAGCTCTGCATAGAAACCAATCAGCTTCCAGGCTTTATTGTCAAAGCTTAATCGAACAAGGTGAAGTTAGAAGGCAAACTATAACTAAAAGCAAAAGTGTTTTGTTTGTTTTTTTTTTCAGATTTGGCTACAGAGAGATGGATTAAAACACCTTTCAGTTTTTATTGCTGTCGATTTATCCTCTCTATTTGTACTGTATACCATTATCAGTGAAAGTGAAGGAAATCCCAAAATTTTGGGTTGTCCCCAGAAAAGTAATTGCAGGGAAATGTTCCAATAGGGACACTAGTTCTGGTGACCTGGGGGGTCCCCAAGGAATTCCCTTAATTTGCAGAGATTTCCTCTTATTACCTGTTGGGCTATGGGAAAGTAAGTGCAGGAAAATATCTGCAATGGGACACAGATTGCGAAAAAAAATCTTCCCTTAACCACTTGCTTACCGGGCACTTAAACCCCCCTCCTATCCAGACCAACTTTCAGCTTTCAGCACTGACGCACTTTGAATGACAATGGCGCGGTCATACAACACTGTATCCAAATGAAATTTTTATCATTTTTTCACCACAAATAGAGCTTTCTTTTGGTGGTATTTGATCACCTCTGCGGTTTTTACTTTTTGTTAAAAAAATGTAAAAAACTGAATTTTTAAAAAAAAAATTTTTTAATTTTTTTATATTTTGTTATAAAAAATTTAAAACGGGTAATTTTTCTCCTTCATTGATGTACGCTGATGAGGCGGCAGTGATGGGCACTGATGGGTGGCAGTGATGGGCACTGATGGTTGTCAGTGATGGGCACTGATGGGTGGCAGTGATGGGCAGCACTGGCAGGTGGCACTGATTGGCACTACAGGTGGGCATTGATAGGTGGCACTACAGGTGGGCATTGATAGGTGGCACTTGTGGGCACTGTTAGGTGGCACTTGTGGGCACTGTTAGGTGGCACTTGTGGGCACTGTTAGGTGGCACTTGTGGGCACTGTTAGGTGGCACTTGTGGGCACTGTTAGGTGGCACTTGTGGGCACTGTTAGGTGGCACTTGTGGGCACTGTTAGGTGGCACTTGTGGGCACTGTTAGGTGGCACTTTTAGGTGGCACTGATGAGGCAGATGTTGTGCTTCCACTTCGGGACCGATGTCCCTGACATCTGAGCCGGTGATCGCCTTTTTTTTCTACTCGCGCTGTCAGCGTGAGTAAAAAAAAAAAATGATTACCGATCTTTTGTTTACATCATGTGATCAGCTGTCATTGGCTGACAGCTGATCACATGGTAAGGGGCCGGGACCGGCCCCTTACTCGGATCGGTGATCAGCCGAGTCTCAGTGACTCGGTGATCACAGCGCGCCCAGGGAGCGTGCACAGGGGAGACCGTCATATGACAGCCTCCCGGGAATGCAGGTCCGCGCTGTGGCCGTCATTCGGCCATAGCGCGGATGTCTAGTGGTTAATCTATCCAAAATGGGGGGTGGGGGTAATTGCCTATAGTTCTATTCTATGTAGATTAATCACTTCAGCCCCGGAAGGATTTGCCCCTTTGATGACCAGCACAAATTGCTTTTAAAAGGGATGGCAAGGGCCTGTGTGAATGAACCCTTAAGGCAGGGATATGCAATTAGCGGACCTCCAGCTGTGGCCTTAAGGTTTATAATATCTGACTGTTGGCAGCTGTGATGTTATCAAAGATTACAATGGAATCAAAGTTTTTGGTCCAATCTCTGTCTGATACATAGGAAGATACAAGTGTAGCTCTCTGTACATCAGTCTGGATCCGCTGCATCCAACAAGTCAGGGATTGTATTCATGTGGAACTACTGGTTGGTTATGGTGAGAGATAGTCGTGGATAGTGACATCGGTGACCCACAATGCCAGCTAGAGCTGTGACCTTCATCTAGTTCGAGCTGCATCTGTGGTTAGGTTGGTATTGGAATTGACTTCCTTCTAAGATCTACATTTGCCTGGCTATGTCACCGACCCAGAACATGTATGCAGATTAGAAAATGAAAGTGACTTTGGAATTCCTGGTTTGTTTACTTGTCCCTTGTACTTTAGTGGCTCAGAAAGTATTGATTGGGCGATTTAGACGATAGAAAGATAGTTGACATTCTCAGAAGAGGTCAGCTTTGGCAGCCTACTAAGGACTCATGCACACCGCAGCTTGAAGAAACATCTCCTACAAGCTTTTGAGCTTTTTTTGAGCTCTCATTTTTTTCTGCCTGGAAACTCCTCTCCATTTTAGCAAATATGTCCATGCACGCTATGGCTTTTTCAGGAGTTTACAGGCAGAATAAAACCCCCACCAAACTCGCGTTTTTGAGAGGAGCTTTCGAGCAGAAAAGACGCCCAGGTGCCCGAAAACACGCAAAAAAGCACGAATGAGCATGAAAAAGCTCAAACACACAAAATAAAAATTGGAAAAATGAACTGAGGGGAGGGTTGTGGAAAAAAAAAAAGCGCTTGTGCTCAAAGTGCAAAAAAATCCAAAAAAGTACAAGCTTCTTCAAGCTGAAATAAAAGCTCAAATACCTGTAAAAGCAGATTTTTGTTTTGAGCTGCAGTGTGCTGCACAGGTCCAGTATATTTTATAGTTGTGGATTACAGATCAGCAGGTAAGAAGCGGGTCCTACAAAGGCTTTATGACAGCTTTACCTGAACTGGGTTTTCACTGTCACCTTGTAGTTTCGTCTTTCTCACAGCTGAGGACTCATTTCTTATCACCGCAGAATGAGTATCTTTTCTCAGGTAAAGCAAACATTCAAATTTCCAGCTGTTCACAGTATAAACAATGGAACGTCTCTTATTTGCTCCTTTTTGGGCTGTTTAACTATAAACCCTTGAATGCTTTTTATCCGATCAATGAGTGCAAAAAAATTCAGTTTATTCTGCCAGATATCCAGTATTTGTCTTTGTCTCATGCTTTGTGCAGTGTTATCAGCCCAGGCCATTTGACCTAAGAACTACAGAACAACCTTTGTTATGGGGTATAGGAGAGAGGGAGGCATCCTGTAGTCTTAACTCCCTTCCTGTCCTGAGTGATATAGCTGCTGCTATGTAGATCCAGTACAGTGTGTGCGTTGTCATATTAGGACAGGAATTGTTACTAACAGGGTCATAAGGTAAAAAAAAAGTCTGAAAAAAAGAAAACCAATTCAGCCACCATATTGAAGGCTTGGTAAGCATTTTGTTCTTTGGTTCAGATACACTTTTTTAAAACACTTTTTTTTTTTTCATTGAAGGAGGATTTACGACAGAAAGTGCATCTCAACACATTTGGCTTCTTCACTAATGGATTCATGAATGTGACCATCACCAGCTTGTCTGTGAAGGATGAAGACCTGACCCATATGGGCAATTTACTGGTAAGTGATAGACATTACTGAAATTTATATTGGGAGCATTAGAGTGTTTCTAAAGCCTAAACATTTTTTTTTTTACTTTAATGAATGCTTAAAAAATGCTTAGGTATCTATTTTGGCCTTTTGCCCCCTTCTTTTACTTACCCGAGCCCTCAATCGATTCAGTGCTATGCACGTCTGCAGCTCTTCTCTCCCCTCACTTCCATGCTGGGGTACCCAGTTATTGTCAATCAAAGCCAGTGATGAAGGAGCAAGGGGTGGGACCGAGTCCCGCTGTCTGTGTCAATGGACTCAGAAGCGTGGCTCGAGAGCGAGCAGGCACAAGTGCCCCATAGGAAGCTGCTTCCCATGCCATGGGGGCACTGGACAGATAGGAGGGACTAGGAGAGCCAGCAGGGGACCCGAGAAGAGGTTCAGGGCAGGTAAGTATAGAGATGTTTATTGTTGGTGATTTTGTTTTTTTGTTGGTTTTCTTTTCCTTTTATAATCACTTTCAGGGCCGGTTCACACTGCTGTGAATTCTATTGCGAATTTGAGCCGTTGCGATCGCTCAAATTCACAAGTCATTTAAATAACATAGTTTTCCATTAGTGCTCTTCACATCAATGCGTTGCCAATCTAAGCTGCATACAAAAAGGGTCCTGTGCAAGTTTGAATCGCAGTAGATTCGCCAGAACACATAAAGAATTCGCAAAGAAAATTCGCAAGGCAATCGGATCAAATTTGTGCAAAATTCGCACCGCAGCAGTGTGAACCGGCCCTAAAGCCACTTACAACTCAGACCTCTAGGTGTGCTTTCCCACACCTTTAAAGAAGAATTCAAGGAAAAATATATGTTTTTCTTATGCAAAACTGGGCAAAACTAGCAGTTAACTCATGTAGTGCAGGCATAGCCCCACTGCATGGGAGAATTTATTTGTTTTTTCCATGGAGTTCTGCTTTAAATGGCACCTATTGTTGCTCATTCACTTCACGATACACAACCATAAATGCAATTGTTTCAATTGGTCTTTTGATTGTTTGATACAGAAGGATTCAGAAATTTTGTTTAGGTGAGCACATTTTCAGCCAGTGCTGAGCTCATTAAGTGCAGCTGATTTATGAGATTTCATCATTAAAACAAACATATCAAAAGATGGTATTTTACATGTATGGTCAGCATCAAGCCCCTGGTGAGTGCTGTATTATTGATACAAGTCCCTGTATTTTTTTGTGCATGATTTGTTATTGTTAACCTTTTTATGACTTTTTATCTGATGCATGTTTCCCAGGGGTTAAAGCACACCTGTTCTTCCGGGTCAATGGCTCGATGTGTTTAAGCCTTTTTTTTTTTTAGTTCAGATTATTTTATACTGAGAAAGGAGCAAAAGTACTTTTTAATAATAATATTTTAATTGTAATACGGAGGTTTTACATTAACCAGTCTTGTGTTGGTTTTGTCAGTAGACGGGTATGCAAAAGCACTTTTTACTTTCTGGTCACATTGTGCAGACTGACTTCCCTGGATAATTCTCCTTATGCCCCGTACACACGGTCGGACATTGATCGGACATTCCGACAACAAAATCCTAGGATTTTTTCCGACGGATGTTGGCTCAAACTTGTCTTGCATACACACAGTCACACAAAGTTGTCGGAAAATCCGATCGTTCTGAACACGGTGACGTAAAACACGTACGTCGGGACTATAAACGGGGCAGTAGCCAATAGCTTTCATCTCTTTATTTATTCTGAGCATGCGTGGCACTTTGTCCGTCGGATTTGTGTACACACTATCGGAATTTCCGACAACGGATTTTGTTGTCGGAAAATTTTATAGCCTGCTCTCAAACTTTGTGTGTCTGAAAATCCGATGGAAAATGTCCGATGGAGCACACACACGGTCGAAATTTCCGACAACAAGGTCCTATCACACATTTTCCGTCTGAAAGTCCGACCGTGTGTACGGGGCATTAGGGAAATCTCTTCCTGGACACCTTGGCGTGGAGGGCAAACACAACTTGGATAGGGGTGGTCACTGCATTTTTATTTATTTTCTTCAAGAGTTCATTAAAAACGGGTTTAATTATAGAGTGGTTATGACTAAATGCTTAACAGAGTTCGTTTTAAATGCATGTTAACCTCACTTATGAAAGGCTTGTGTGCCACGCTGAACAAAGTCTTTCTTTTTCAGTTCCTGTTGATACTGTAATGTTTTAAGCGGGAATGGTGAAGCTAAAATATATATGGGCAAAAGAAAAATGGTGCAGTCTGTTTACTAGTTTTACAACAACAGATTGTTTTTCTGAGTTCCATGTAATATTACCTGGTTGTCCTGCAAGTAGATCCATTTATTTTCTACTTGCTGTAACAAGGTGACAACACTGTTTTTTCTGGAGAAAAATCCCTGCATTGTTATCACCCTATAGACATGGTTTATCAACTGGTGTTCAAGTTCTGTGAAATTTCCACAGAGGTTTTGCAGCGATCTTCTTGTCACTTGCAAGCAGGTGACAGGTAGATTACCGTATATACTCTAGTATAAGTCGTTCCGAGTATAAGTCGAAGCCCGAATTTACCACAAAAAAATGGGAAAAACTTAGTGACCCGAGTATAAGACGAGGGTGAGAAATGCACAGCTACTGTAAGTGGAAAAGAGGGTCAACAATGCCCATTTGCAGCCTCACTGTGCCCATTTGCAGCCATAGGTCCCCCGAACTTCAAACTTGGTAGTTAAGGGTTCCTAGATGCCCCCTAGCTGCAGCCAAAACTTGGGGTATCTGAACCCAAAGGGTCCCGAAATGACATTGCTACAGATGGACACAGTTGACCAAATTTGGGGCCCCGTATCTCGGGGCCACTTAGAGCTAGGAACCCTAAATTTGGTGTGCAAACTCAGTGGAACTAGCACCATAAAATATCCAAAGCTGGGGTTTCTAGCACTAAGTGTTCCCGAGATACAGGGCCCCAAAAATCGGTTCAGAAAATGTCAAGCAGCAGATAATGACATTTTCCGAACCGGCTTTGGGGCACCGTATCTCGGGGAAACTTGGTCCTAGGAACCCAAGCTTTGGATATGTTATGGTACCAGTTCCACTGGGTTTGCACACCAAATTTGGGGTTCCTATCACCTAGTGGCCCTGAGATACGTGGCCCCAAATTCGGTTCAGAAAAAGTCAAGCACTTCTGCAGCAGAGAATGACATTTTCCGAACCGATTTTGGGGCCCCGTATCTCGGGGCCACCTAGTGTTAGAAACCCCACAAAGTGGCCCTGAGATACGGGGCCCCAAAGTCGGTTCGGAAAATGAAATTTTTTGCTGCAGAAAAGTGCTTGACTCGAGTATAAGTCGAGGGGGGCACCTTTAGCACAAAGAATGTGCTGAAAAACTCGACTTATACTCGAGTATATACGGTATGTCCCCACCGAGCATGCAGAGAGCCAAAGGGCAGCAACATCCTAAATGTCTGTGCTGTTCCCCACCTGGCCTCCCCTCCTGTCTATCCCAGGTGCTTGTATGTGACATCACATGGGATGGATGAGTGAGGAGGGTCAGCAGTTGGCACGCCAGAACAAGACTCTATCACAGAAGCTTCCCTGTGCCACTTTGCATGTCAAGGAAACCTCCACTACTGTAATGTGTCCTGCTGACACCCCCCCCCCCCCACCCCCCCCCCACCCCCAGTCAACGAATCAAGCACAAGTTTCACATTAGGGAGGTATGTTTTTTTCTTAATATTTATTGAATTATTTAATGCCATTTCTAAAAATTATTACCAGCTCGCTGATGGCACCAATGTTCCAATGTGCACCAATGTGTAACTGTAGATGTGAACATTATTTCAGGAGTTCCCTGAGACTCTTCACCAAGGGTTCCTCCAAGTTAAAAAGGTTGAGAAATCCTGTTCTAGACAGAGTAGTTTTTGATGGACAGTTAGTTTTACATAGATTTTAAATAAGCAATTAATTTTTTTCCAGGAGTCTTCCAAAAAAGCGAGTCCATCTATGTAATACCTAAAAAAAAAAATAAATAAAAAAAATAAAATTGCTATTTTGTCCCTCATTCCTAGTGGATCAGCTTCCAGCCGTCCTAAAAATCATAATTTCCCTATAACACACATAAACTGGAAAAGTAATTATGCCAAATTGAAGAGAGGCTGGCTGCAATGTTTGGATGTTACACAATAACGGCAAACATCGTTTTCAGATATGCATACTCATTGGTCATCTGTGTTGCCACATAATTAGCCAGCCTTGGTGTATTCATATATGAAGAAATGTCAGAGATGCTTTCTTTGATATAACCACATCCTGGATCTGATGGTTATGGGTCTGACTAGTGGGGCCCTTGATGGCTACAGCTATCATAGGATAGCAAGCAACGGGGCAAAAGGTGAAAGGTATTTATCTGCAAACTTTGTGAATTTGTCTGGATTTTATCAAAGGAGCTCATGTTTGTGTTGTTTTTTTTTTTTTTTTTTTTCCCCACTGTTTATTACACTTATTCTTTAACAGAGGGCAATCCGCACTTTTTAATTCGAAATATCTATTCATCTTGTATGTGAATCCATCTTCTATTTTAAATATGTCTCGGTTAATGCACACTTTACACAATACTGTATTTTTTTATTTTTCATGCAGTTTGGATTTAGCTTAGACAGGACCAAGAATGATGGCTTCTCAACTTACCTGGTAAGTCTATGTGGTTTCCTGCAAACTTGACCCGATCACATACATATCATCTCACATTCACATTATTTTGGTGTTAAAATAAAGGCTTCTTCTTGCTGTAAACAAACTAACGGCCCTCCCTTTAACTCTTAAGCAAGCCATAGATCATACAATTCTCATTGTTGGGGGAAGGAAAGAAAATTGCTCAATTTCCCCATCACCATAGTCAGTGTTGATGGGGGAATCAATCCTGCTGCCCTGTTGTACTCTGCCGGCAGGGACCCTATCCTGCCAGCAGAACATGGTGCTCATTGCTAGTGACTATAGCTGGCAGCAGTGATTGCATGCTGAAATCGATTTATGGATCAACTTCAGTACAATCAGCCTGCCCATAGATGGATCAAATCTTGGCTGCTCCCTTCTGAACTAGCCAGTATTCGATCCATCTATGGCCAGCTTTAGCCTAAACAACCTATGTTATGTGGTCTGTGGCTTCCAGTTACTACTCCAGAGAGTTCATTGTTTCCATCAGTAGTGAAATGAGAGGGTCAAGAGAGCTGCCCCATGTAGATAGATAATTACAAGCCATACATAAAAACATGCTTTCTAAAGGCTGTATATGGCCCGGTTTTCTTTTGTTTCTTAAGTGTAGCTGGGGCAGTCTTCACTGTTGGCCATTTTATATGGGCAGCTGCAGCACCCACTGCTTCCTGAATAGACTGCCACTGCCCTACATTGACTGCATCTGATAGGATGCAGTTACTGTTAGGTTGATCATTTTACACCTGGTTCAGTTGATTTCTCAATCAAATTTTGTTGAGCCATGTTGATGCTTGCAGGGCCAGCCATGGCTCAAATTTCAGCCGATTTAGTAGGAATAGCCCACCTATGAGGACCATAAAGTAAACCTGTCATAATCTGGGGAATTTTAAACTGAGTATACAAAGAAGAAATGTATGGGCAGAGTTATAGTGAAAACCGCATATCAGAGTTTTTGGAGGTCCAGACAGCTGAATTTATATTTAACGCTAAAGCTTTGTTCCAAAAGGAAAGCTTGGCCCTGTCTTCTCAAATCATTTAAATCTGAACATCAGGCACATATGAAATTAAATCGCTGAGTAGTTTGTCCTACTGTTGACCTGCTGCACTAAAAAAAAAAAATCTAAATTAGGAGAAAATACTTGTTTTGGGTTGGGTTTAAAGGAAAAGTACAGCCAAGGCTGAAAACCCGCTGTTGGCTGCCATCCCAGAGCCAGTCCAGGCTGGAAAGATCGCCACCATATTTTCGGGATCCGCCCACATGCCTGGACCGACACCTGGCTTAGCCTCTCAGCAAGCCGCTGAGAGCCTGAGCCAGCTACTCCCAGCGCTCCAGTGAGCGAGGAGGGGGCAGAGCAGAGAGCTGCTGACCGTCGCTACCTCTCTGCTCATGGAGAACTGAGAGATCAGCGGCGTTTGATGCAGAATTCATATGGCCAGCAGGGGACAGATGCAGCATTGAACTGATGCTGCATCCACCTAGGTAAGTGTGATTAAGAAAAAACAAAAACTTAACATACTTCTCTTTTGTGATGGTCAAGTGATGGTCGCATAGCAACCCCTTTAAATCCGAACTCCAGGCTTTGCTGCCAGAACACAGCGCTGTATATTGTATTGTAGTAAATGAACAATTTTCCTAAAGTGACAGAAAGCTGGAGTTGAGCTTTAAGTGCGTTTCTATGTGTGGAGCGTAGAAAAAAACGGTTCTCCCTATTCCTGAAGTTCAGCTTTAAGCTTGTAAAAGTTTCCACAGAATTTCTGTATTGTAACAGAAATGTATAATGTTTGTTTAACTTACGTGATAGTGAATAGAAGGGCTAATTGAAAGGCAAAATAAAGAAAAAAAAAAAGTCCAAATTAAATACCTAGGTGGGCTAAACATTCTTCATTCTTTAAGAAAACAAAATGCTTCTCATGCATGTTTAACAGACCAATAAAGAGCTGATCAAAGAAGGTTATTGTTCGGGTTTATATACACTTTACTAATTGATCATAGAGCTGATTCTCTCAAATGAATATTTGCTTAAAAATGACTAATTAACCTAACGGAGAAAATACAGATTTGGTCTAGTTTATGTGGATTTTCCACCAGGGTGAATCATCTTTTGATAAGTGCTTTGCCTCTAAGTGATAATAAAGCTTAAAATGTTTTAGATTTTTCTGTCCTCCCCCTTCCCTGTGTGAAGTGGAAGACCAGGCAGAAGAGATCTGGTGCTGTGCATGGCTGCATCTCTTCTCCTCTCTCTTCCTCTTCACACAGGGCGTCCAACAGCAGCAAGAGCCAATGGCTGCACAGCTCTGCTGTGTGTCTGAGGCGTGGCTCGGGAGCAAGCAGGCACTGTGTGCCCCTTAACAAATGGCTAGGTATGGAGACACACAAAGAAGAGGAGGAGCCAAGATAGCCGGTGGGGGACCCGAGAAGAGGAGGATCGGGGCTCCTCTGTGCAATACTATTGCACAGTGCAGGTGACTATAACATGTTTGTTATTTTAATCTTTTTAAAAAATGGACTTTAGTAACACTTTGAGATGCTAAGGGTGTACTGTTTATTTAACAAGATCATAACTGATCATTAACTAGTAAGAAGGATCTGCCTACAGTTAAGTCAGATGATTCTTGCTATAACTTGCCATAAGAAAGTGTTCAGTAATTGCACTGACAGTCTGCCTCTTTCATTGAAATGTATAGTTATACTGCAGAGAGTTTCACTGTAAAGGTCTAAACATTGCCTATAACATTGTCCAAACTGTTTTGATTCCATTTTAGGATTAAATTGATGTTGCAAATCTCACGTTATCCCTTTTTTTCCCCTTTTTAATTTGTTGGAGGACCAAGATTTGCAAACCTGTATTCTACAACATCGTCCATCAGGGGTTGCCCTACTCAAGCTGAATTTTTCAACCAAAATGTGAGTATATATATATATATATATATATATATATATATATATATTTATTGTGTATGTATGTAATATATACAGTTGGGTCCATATATATTTGGACACAGGCACAATTTTCATACTTTTGGCTCTGTATGCCACCAGAATAGAATTAAAATGGAACAATCCAAATGCATTTGAAGTGCAGACTTTCAGGTTTATCTCAAGGGGTTGAACATGAATATCAAGTGCAAACTTTATGAACTGCAACCATTTTTTTTATACACAGTGCCCCCATTTTCAGGGGCTCAAAGTTAATTGGACTAATTAATATAATCCTAAATAAAATGTTAATTTTTAATATTTTGTTGAGAATCCTTTACTGGCAATGACTGCCTGAAGTCTGGAACCCATGGACATTACCAAAGACTAGGTTTTCTCCTTTCTGATGCTTTGCCAGGCTCTAACTCTAGAGGTCTTCAGTTGGTCTATGTTTGTGGGTCTTTCTGCCTTCAGTTTTGCCTTCAGCAAATTAAATGCCTGCTCGATTGGGTTGAGATTAGGTGATTGACTCAGCCATTGCAGAATATTCCACTTCTTTTCCTTTAAAGGCTCCTGGGTTGCTTTTGCAGTGTGTTTTTGGATCATTTTCCATATGTACTGTGAAGCGCCGCCCAATCAACTTTGCTGCATTTGGCTAAATCTGCCTGACAGTATATCTCTAAACACTGCAGAATTCATCCGGCTGCTTCTGTCCCCTGTCACATCATCAATAAACACCAATGACTCAGTGCCAGTAGAAGCCATGCATGCCCATGCCAGCACACTGCTTCCACCATGTTTTACAGATGATGTGCTTTGGATCATGAGCTGTTCCAAGCCTTCTCCACACTTTTTTTTTTTTTTCTTCCCGTCATTCTGGTACAGATTAATCTTAGTTTCATCCGTCCAAAAAATGCTTTTCCAGAACTGGTCTGGCTTCTTTAGATGTTTTTTGGTCTAATCTGGCTTTTCTATTCTTCAGGCTTATGAATGGTTTGCACCTTGTGGCTAACCCTCTGTATGTGCTCTAGTGAAGTCTTCTCTTGATTGTAGACTTTGACAATGATACGCCCACCTCCTGGAGAGTGTCCTTCACTTGTCTGGATGTTGTGAATGGGTTTTTCTTTACCATAGAGAAAACCCTGTGATCATCCACCACTTTTATCTTTCATGGACATCCAGGCCTTTTTATTTTGCTGAGCTCACCAGTGCAATCTTCTTTCCTCAGAATGTACCAAACTGTTAATTTGGCCACTCCTAATGTTGCTGCTATCTCTCTGATGGATTTATTTAATTTTTGAAGCCTTACAATGGCCTGTTTCACTTGCATGGACAGCTCCTTTGAACGCATGATGTAGGTTCACAGCAGTAGATTCCAAATGCTACACTTAGAATCAACTCCAGACCTTTTACCTGCTTAATTGATGAAGAAATAATGGTGTAGCCCACACCTAGCCATGAAATAGCTTTTGATTCAATTGTCCAATTACTTTTGGTCCGTTGAAAAAGGGGGGTGGCTAATCTTAAGAGCTGTAAATCCTAAACCCTTCCTACGATTTTGATGTACATACCCTCAAATTAAACCCGAATGTGTGCACTTTCAGTCCATATCCATTATAGAACTATAGCTTGAATATGCTTTGGTAAATGCCTGTAAAAGACTAAAATTGTGCCTGTGTGTGTGTGTATATGTATGTATATGTATGTATATATGTATGTATATGTGTATATATATATATATATATATATATATATATATATATATATATATATATATATATATATATATATACACTTTTTTTTTTTATTCAAATGTAACTAGTTCTCTTTTGAGGGAAACCTGCAATTTTGTACAAGTGACCTCTTGCCCCCTGTGCTTTGAGAGATGCTATCATAATCTGAGGTCAGTGCAATTGCAACATTGTTTTTATGCAGTCTGCTGTGGGTAGTTTAGAGAGCTACAGACCAAGACTGAGAACCGCAAGGAAGGCATCCACGGGTAATGCACGTTAATTCAACAAATTCCGTACCAGGAGTTGGAATTGGTTACATAGTAGGTGAGGTTGAAAAAAGACACAATTCCATTAAGTCCAAGCTATGTGTGTGATTATATGTCAGTATTATATTGTATATCCCTGTATGTTGCGGTCGTTCAGGTGCTTATCTAATAGTTTTTTGAAGCTATCGATGCTCCCCGCTGAAACCACTGCCTGTGGAAGGGAATTCCACATCCTTGCCGCTCCGCTCTTACAGTAAAGCATCCTCTACATAGTTTAAGGTTAAGCCTCTTTTCTTCTAATTTTAATGAGTGGCCACGTGTCTTGTTAAACTCCCTTCCGCAAAAACGCTTTATCCCTATTGTGGGGTTACCAGTACGGTATTTATAAATTGAAATCATATCCCCTCTCAAGCGTCTCTTCTCCAGAGAGAATAAGTTCAGTGCTCGCAACCTTTCCTCATAACTAACATCCTCCAGACCCTTTATTAGCTTTTTTGCCCTTCTTTGTACTCGCTCCCTTTCCAGTACATACTTCCTGAGGACTGCTGCCCAGAACTGTACAGCATACTCCAGGTGCGGGCGGACCAGAGTCTTGTAGAGCGGGAGAAATATTGTTTTATCTCTGGAGTTGATCCCCTTTTTAATGCATGCCAATATTCTGTTTGCTTTATCAGCAGCTTGGTATTACATGCCATTGCTGAGCCTATCATCTACCAGGATCCCCAGGTCCTTTTCCATCCTAGATTCCCCCAGATGTTCTCCCCCCAGTGTATAGATTGCATTCATATTTTTGCCACCCAAATGCGTTATTTTACATTTTTCTACATTAAACCTCATTTGCCATGTAGTTGTCCACCCCATTAATTTGTTCAGATCTTTTTGCAAGGTTTCCACATCCTGCGGAGAAGTTATTGCCCTGCTTAGCTTAGTATGGTCTGCAAATACAGAGATTGAACTGTTAACCCCATCCTCCAGGTCTTCATTTCAAAATGGCCCCTTGTGTTTTTTTTTTTTTTGTTTGTTTTTGCTAGAGTAGGGAAGGGGTAGAACCTCTGTGAGTCCTTTATTGCAATAACATGTCACCAAAACATGACACAGACAGATACTTTTATTGTGGAAAACTAGAATCCTGTCAATTTGACAAGGTATTAAAGTGGAACTAAAATTGAACTATACAAAATTATTATCAGCTCATGACATAAGGGACTGTGTGTCTCTCTCCTGCCATAAAATTTCTTTAGCTTTTTCCTTCCAAGCTAATAATTACTTTTTAACAATTTAAACAGAGTGTGGAAAATGTACAGTGCAATGTACAATCCTAGGCCAAATGTATGAGCCAGGTGCCAGAATAATGTAAATCGTATTTGCATCATCCGTGGCTGATGATGCCGGCAACAGGTGCGCACAAATTGTGTGCCTTGCATTGCTGGAGTAGGGCCCACTAGGAGTCTGCTGTTCTAGTATAGTATACTGTGGAATACTGCACATTATGGCTAGAACTTTCGGGTTCAGTACCACTTTAAACCAAAACTCAACTCTAAATTTAAAACAACTTCTGTTTTGCAGAATAGACATGCAATGTTTCTTCTGCAATAAAATAAATTTACCCGCCTGTTTGCAGTCTTATTTGAAAATGCAAATGCGCAGCTCAGGCTACAGTCTCCACACTGTGCATGGATGGAAATTACGTCATGCCTGCCAGCCAGACAAGACAACTGAAGACCCAGTACCTGGAAAAAGCCAGGGTGAAGGTGCTGGTGAGGGAACCTTATGGACATTAGATCATTGAAGGGGAAGAGGGAGTATTGTAGCCTTTAGTTATGCTTTAGGTAAAATATCAATTTCAGATGTTGCATCAAGTATTGTGGACTTTAGTTATGCTTTAAGTAAAAGATCAATTTTTTTGTAACTAGCAAAAAAGGAGTGCCAATCTGTTTTTTTCCACTGCCACATTGTTCATTGGTTCCTCCAGTCAACGTTGGTACTGTGTGACATAAAGACCAGCTGATGGACACACTGAGCACTGTTGGGAAAGGGGGGGAGTGTCGGCTCATCAGCAAACTTCAGAGAACAATTTTGTCTTCAATGCAATGTAGCGGTGTTCAGTGGGGCGAGTAGAAAAAGAGATGGAAATATAATGGTTTCTTTGCAGAAAGTAATAGCTAGAAATGTTCCCCCTACAGAGTAAGTACAGACAGTTTTCCACATTTTGTCATGTTACAACCAAAAAACAAACCAAAAGCGGAAGGAAAATGATAAATGGTTTTCAGTTTTTTTACAAATATCTGAAAAGTGTGGTGTGCATTTGTATTCAGCCCCCTGAGTCAATACTTTGTAGAACCACATTTCCCTTCAATTACAGCTGCAAGTCTTTTTGGGGATGTCTCTACCCTGTTTCCCCGAAAATAAGCCCTACCCTGAAAAGAAGACCTACAAGGACTTTAACTAGGGCTTTTTTGGGGGGTAAGGCTTATATTGCAGCCATCACCGACAATCACGCTATGTCTTATTTTCGGGGAAACAGGGTACCAGCTTTGCACATCAAGAGAGTGAAATTTTGCCCGTTTTTCTTTGCAAAATAGCTCAAGCTCTGTCAGATTGGATGGCGAGAGACTGTGGACAGCAATTTTCAAGTCTTGCCACAGATTCTCAATTGGATTTAGGTCTGAACTTTGACTGGGTCATTCTAAAACATAGTTACATAGTTGGTGAGTTTGAAAAAAGACACAAGTCCATCAAGTCCAATGAAGATGCTTTGATTCTAAACCATTTCATTGTAGCTCTGGCTGTATGTTTAGGGTCTTTAATTGCAGTGAAAGGTGGCTCTACAAAGTATTGACTCAAGGGGGGCTGAATACAAATGCACGCCACACTTTTCACATATTTATTTGAAAAAAAAAAATTGAAAACCATTTTATCATTTTCCTTCCACTTCACAATTATGTACCATTTTGTGTTGGTCTATCACATAAAATCCCAATAAAATACATTAATGTTTTTGGTTGTAACATGACAAAATGTGCAAAAATTCAAGGTGTATGAATACTTTTTCAAGGCACTGTATTAATCTGTGTAACCCATCTGTTAGACAAAACAAGCATTCAGGTCCATGCACACTACGAGCAGAAAAAATGCCAGAACCTCTGGTTAAAAAACCTGCATAAAAATACTCATAGTAGCCTGCATTGCACAAGTTCATCGGCAATTGCTTCTATAAGCTTTTCTTCCCAAAACATTCCCCTCTGCTCATTTTTCAATGTACACTTGAAACCGCTAAATGCTCCTAAACAAAGCATTTATGAACATTTAGCATTTTTTTTCTGCCTGAGAACTCAATTAAAAAATACACTTGTAATGGCTTTTATTTATTTTTTTTTTTTTTGCCTCTAAACTCTCTTGAAATATGCCTCTAAATTCCCTAATGTGCATGGACACACACAGGATATCATTAAGCTGCTTCTACAGGCAGGAGAAAAAAAAAAAAAGGAAAGCTCCTGTAAAGGAGTAGCGTTTTTTTTAAGCCCAGTGTGCATGGACCCTAAAAGTAAAACATGTTGGCTAGAATAAGGGAAGTGATCAAATATATAAATACAGCGCTCAAAAACCCATAATAAGTGATAACAAAAAACATAAAATCCATACAAAACTAAGAAGGTGCTTCACAAATAGTGTGTAGAAATGCAGGGAATGCTTCACATCTGGTGTGCGGAAAGTGCAGAGAAAATGTTGCAGAAAAATTTTCAGGTGTACCAAAACACCCCCACATGGGTCCCCACTCACCAAATCACAATGACACCCAGCTTTTCAGTCTGGGAGCCAGTAAAATCTTGTAACGATATCCAAAGAATTTTGCAGGATGGCAGGTTCACTGATGAGATGATAAACGATCCTTCAACGTTAATACTCAGCCATACAAAAAACAGGTACCCAAAAGGAAAGAAAAAGGGGGGACCAATAGTGAAGTATGCTAAGATTGAAAATGTGTTGCACATAAAAAGTTATACTTACAAAAGTAAGTTAAAAACAGGTATTGAAACAATCAGAGGATGCAGCAAACACCATTAACAGCGTTCCTATGAGACCAGAAATGACGTCAGAACTGGAAGAGTGTCACGTCAATTCATTTCGCCCTCCCTCAGGGCGTCATCAAAGGTCCTGGTCCTTTGATGACGCCCTGAGGGAGGGCGAAATGCATTGACGTGACACACTTCCAGTTCTGACGTCATTTCCGGTCTCGTGGGAACGCTGTTAATGGTGTTTGCTGCATCCTGATTGTTTCAATACCTGTTTTTAACATACTTTTGTAAGTATAACTTTTTATGTGCAACAAATTTTCAATCTTAGCATACTTCACTATTGGTCCCCCCTTTTTCTTTCCTTTTGGGTACCTGTTTTTTGTATGGCTGAGTATTAACGTTGAAGGATCGTTTATCATCTCATCAGTGAACCTGCCATCCTGCAAAATTCTTTGGATATCGTTACAAGCTTTTACTGACTCCCAGACTGAAAAGCTGGGTGTCATTGTGATTTGGTGAGTGGGGACCCATGTGGGGGTGTTTTGGTACACCTGAAAATTTTTCTGCACTTTCCGCACACCAGATGTGAAGCATTCCCTACATTTCTACACACTATTTGTGAAGCACCTTCTTAGTTTTGTATGATTATTATGGGTTTTTGTTTGAGCGCTGTATTTATAAATTTTATCACTATGTTCAAGTGTCTAGCACTTTGTGTATAGCAGCTTCATTCAATAATTTTTTTACCACCCATTTCCAAAAAATAAAACAAAAAACATTTTCACACCATCATTATATATTTAGATTATAAATTTTCCTAGAATAAGGGCTCTTTCACACGGACATGTACGGAGCCCGCTCTGCTCAGCGGGGGCTCGCTCCGTCGATCCCCGCTGAGCAGGCAGATGACAGGTCAGTCGCTGCACACTGTGCAGCGACTGACCTGTCAGAGCGCCGCTCTGCGCTATGGGGGATCGGATGAGGACAGACCGTAGAGTCCGTTGTCATCCGATCCGCAGACTGATGGAAAAGTAAGTTTTTTCTCCGTCACACTTTTTCGGATCGGAGCGGGTCGGATGTCAGCGGACATGACACCGCTGACATCCGACGCTCCATAGAGGTCTATGGAGCGTCCGTTCAGGTCCGCCTAAAAAACTGACAGGCGGACCTGAACGGATCGTCCGTGTGAAAGAGCCCTAAGGGAAGGTTATAACCTCCCCTCATTGGGGAGATTTCCCTTTGCTTCCTGTCCCATAGCCAGCGAGAGAAATATGGCTGTCACAAAGGTCACCATAATTGGTGTCCCCATTGGAAGGTTTCCCCTCTATTCCTCTCCTGGGGATAGCCCATAATTTTATATTTGCTTTTACGTTCACTTTCAATGATAAACAGGACATATAGAGAAGATGAATCTCCCTCATGGGGGCACAGACAGCAATAAAGACTGACAGGTGTTCTAATCTCTCTCCACTCTTTCAAAAGCCAAAAGAAAAAAAATTTTCTTTATTTATACACAGAATCTTTCTGCATTGAGGTGGTAGACTTTTTTTATTATTACTTTACTCCCCAGATTTAGGCCTTATACGTTAACTAGTATTTTTCTCCCCATGAGTCTGATGGCAGGATTTATTGAAGTAATTTGACTAATTGCAATCAAACAGCAGGAGTATTGGCTTGTTTTCTTGTGTGGTCAACGGGTTATTTCTTGCCTTCCACAGAATTTGTATCACAAACGCTACTGATGTCACACTGCCAGAAATTGTCTTCTTCATTTCCAACGAGCAAGAAAAGATCACCACAACACAAAGCCCGCCTGCAAAAACTGAAGCCAAGCAAGCCACTCCAAAGAGAGAACGTAGGGATGCAGGTAAATTCAGTATCCAAGACAACAAGGAAAGTCTGCATGCTGCAGTAAAAGGAAAGCTGAAATACTTTATAATTTTTTTAAATAAATATTTAATACAGGATGCTTCTGTGACTGTGCTCTCTAAAAAGCATAGTGGATTTTCTAAGAAAGCCCAGAATTTTTTTTTTATATGCATAAATGATGATGCTCTTAGTGTCCTTTCACACTGGGGCGGGGGCGTTGTCGGCGGTAAAGCGCCACTATTGTAAGCGACGCTTTACCGTCGGTATGCGGCCGCTAGCGGGGGGCTTTTACCCCCCTGCTAGCGGCCGAGAAAGGGTTAAAACCACCGCAAAGCGCCTCTTCAGAGGCGCTTTGCCGGCGGTATAGCCGCACCGTCCCATTGATTTCAATGGGCAGGAGCGGTATACACTCCGCTCCTTCACTGCTCCGAAGATGCTGCTGGCAGGACTTTTTTTACCGTCCTGCCCTCGGGGCTTTCACACTGGAATGAAAGCAGCGGCACTTTCGGGTCGGTTTGCAGGCGCTATTATTAGCGCAATAGCGCCTGCAAACCGCCCCAGTGTGAAAGGGCCCTTACAGACAGAAGTGTTCCTCCTATCACTCATACGTGTGTGTCAGGAAGGGGGAGAGACCAAGGCTGCAACACAGACTGAATACAGCTTAATAGTTTAAAAAAAAAGAAAATGCTTGGGTAGTTCTGTAGCCTCCCAGTCATCATCGTTTTTGGTTGTAAATGGTGGGAAACAAAAAGATATTTTATGCAGGTATTTTTATTTTCCTTGCTTCAGGGCCGGTTCACAGCACATGTAGTACAGTGCATCAAAAGCACATGGATAGTAGGTTATATGGTTTCCGTTGGCATAGTTCACACCAGTGTGGTCTGTTCCAGTGCATTCCAGCCCCAGAAGCAAAGGTAAAACATGGTGCATTTTTCTTCTGCACTGAACTGTAGTGGAACGTGATAAAATAAATCAAAATGCGTCAAAATGCACATGTCCTTAACCGCTTCAGCCCTGGAAGAATTTACCCCCTTCCTGACCAGAGCGTTTTTTGCGATTAGATACTGCGTCGCTTTAACTGACGTTTGCGCGGTCGTGCGACATGGCTCCCAAACAAAATTGACGTCCTTTTTTTTTTCCCCCACAAATAGAGCTTTCTTTTGGTGGTATTTAATCACCTCTGCGATTTTTATTTTTTGCACTATAAACAAAATAAGAGCGACAATTTGAAAAAAAAACGCATTATTTTTTACATTTTGCTATAATAAATATCCCCCAAAAATATATAAAAAAAACATTTTTTTTCCCTCAGTTTAGGCCGATACTTATTCTCCTACATATTTTTGGTAAAAAAAAATTGCACAAAGCGTTTTATTGATTGGTTTGCGCAAAAGTTATAGCGTTTACTAAATAGGGGATAGTTTTATGGCATTTTTATTAATATTTTTTTTTTTTTACTAGTAATGTAGGCGATCAGCGATTTTTATTGTGACTGCGACGTTATGGCGGACATGTCGGACATTTTTGACACATTTTTGGGACCATTGTCATTTATACAGCGATCAGTGCGGTTAAAAATGCACTGATTACTGTGTAAATGACACTGGCAGTGAAGGGGTTAACCACTAGGGGAGGGGTTAATCGGTAATCGGGGAGTGTTTTCTAACTGTAGGGGGGTTGGGCTGTGTGTCACTAGACTGATCACTGCTCCCGATGACAGGGAGCAGTGATCAGTGACTCTTGTCACTAGACAGAACGGGAAGATGCTGTTTACATCAGCATCTCCCCGTTCGTCCTCCCCGTGAGGCGATCGCGGGTATCCCCGCGACGATAGAGTCCGCGGGACCTGCGACCCGACTCACGGAGCTCCCGGCCGGCGCGCGCGCACGCCGCCGGCGGCACGCACGCAATGGCACAGCGGGGAATTCAAATGGACGTGCAAGTACGCCCATTTGCCCAGCCGTGCCATTCTGCCGACGTACATCGTCCTGCGCCGGTCAGGAACCGGTTAAAGGAGTTGTAACGTTTCAGTGTTTTTCACCTTAATGCATTCAGGTGAAAAACCTTCCGTGTTGCAGATGCCCCCCAGAGCCCCCCTTTTACTTACCTGAACCCGATCTTTCCAGCTACGGGGACGAGCACGGCAGCACCAGCTGCTGTCTCAGCTCCTCATTGGAAAGAATCATTGCAGCAGGAGACATTGGATCCCACTGCTGTCCATCAAATCCAATGACATGGTGGGCGGGGCCGACTCCTGCTGTCTGTGTCAGAGGACGCAGCAGCAGGACTCGGAAGCACGCCCGTATGATTTCCCTCTTGGAATGCGGCTCTCCGAGGGGGCACTCGAGAGGAGGAGCCAGGAGGGCCAATGAGGGACCCCAGAAGAGGAGGATCGGAGTCACTCTGTGCAAAACCCTTGCACAGGGGAGGCAAGTATAACATGTTTGTTACTTTTTAAAAAAAACCTTTAGTATCACTTTAAGGTGAATTCCCCAGAATGAATCAAAAACACACATGCATAAATGCATCCAAACTGCGTTTCTAAGGTGTGACTTTCAAAAGTTCCCATTTCTCTGTATACTAGTCCTCTCCTTTGGTTTAGTTGTTTACGTGGAACTGAAGGCAGGACAACTTACCTGTGCTCCACAGTTCAATGCCCATGAGGTCCCTTGCTGACATCTTCTCCCTGTACAGCTCTCTATATATTTTGCAGAAGCCTGCAAACAGGCAGGTACTTTTTTTATTTTATTGCAGAAGAGAAGTTGCATGTCTGTTACAATAAAAAGCCTGTCTGTTTGTTTTTTTTTTTTTTTCATAAATTTTAGTTCTGCTTTACATCGGCTGCTATAGTCCCTAATATCTTTCCACTAAAAAGACACCACTTCCACCTACAAAGTGACTCTTTACAATAAAAACTGGATGAAGTGGAGCTTAAAATGTTTTCCTCTTCTTTCCTCTTCTTTCCTCTTCTTTCATAGGTGGGTTCAGTACCACTTTAAACCAGAACTCAACTCAAAAACATCTTCTGTTTTGCAGAATAGACATGCAATGTTTCTTCTGCAATAAAATACATTTACCCGCCTGTTTGCAGTCTTCTTTAAAATGCAAATGCGCAGCTCAGGCTACAGTCTCGACACTGTCTGTGTGCTAGGATGGATGAAGAACTGTTCATGGATGGAAATTGCGTCATGCCTGTGATAGGCCAATGCAAAGTGGCACATAATTGTGAAGTGGAAGGAAATTTCTAAATGGTTTTCAACATTTTTTTACAAATAAATGTGAAAAGTGTGGCGTGTATTTGTATTCAGCCCCCCTGAGTCAATACTTTGTAGAACCACCTTTCACTGCAATTTTGGGGATGTCTGTACCAGCTTTGCAGACCTAGAGGGTGACCTTTTTACCCATTCTTCTTTGCAAAATGGCTCAAGCTCTGTTAGAATGGATGGAGAGCGTCTGTGAACAGCAATTTTCAAGTCTTGCCACAGATTCTCAATTGGATTTAGGTCTGGACTTTGACTGGGCCATTATAACACATGAATATGCGTTGATGAAAACCAGGGGTAGGCAAATTTTTTTTTTTCTTTCTGAAAGTCCAATCTTTGGTCCAAAACTGAGGACATTAACCTAGATCACCATGTGCCTGCCACCTGTGGGACATTATGACAGAGCCCTACCCTCGTTGTGTAATAGTGCAGAGAGTGCTCTGCATCATTGAGCACTTCCAATTCATATCATAATGGACCTTTAGATCACTTTCCCACTGGTTCGCTTCAAAACTGCGAGTAAAATGCCTATGCATTAATAGAGTGCTTTTTTGCAGTGCTTGTGCAGCGTTTGTGGTGCGTTTTTTAAAGGACATGTGACTCAAAAACTGCACCAGAATCGCTTAATGGAGGCATTCTTGAGGTGCGTTTTGATGCAGTTCCCATTCATTTTAATGGGGAGGAGTGTGTTTGGTGTGGTTTTTGTTTAGCTCCCCAAACATGCTCCGAAGATGCTGCAAGCAGATTTTCTTTCACTGCAATGGAAGCGCACTGCCCCAGTGAGAAAACATTCATTGATTTTAAAGAAGCATTTTTCTTCGAGCTATTCATGCAATTTTTTTTACTGCAAAAGCGCTTGAAAAACACCTCCCAATGTGAAAGGGCCCTAAAGGCTTCTAAAAAAAAAAAATGTTAGAAGGAAAAAAACATCATTAAATACTTGGTGGACCCCTGGGGGGCAAGGAAGAAACTGAGGAGGGGGAGCACACAGAGTCTGTATTTGAGCTTGAAACTGAGGGGGAAAAAGTTGTGGAGTTGTTTCTAATGGTACTATTTTTATTGTAATTTTATACGCTATAGCAGGGGTCTCCAGACTTTCTAAGCAAAGGGCCAGTTTACTGTCTTTCAGACTTTAGGGAGCCCAGACTGTGGCCAGCGGGAATAGAACGTCTTTCTGGCATCAGTGGGAGTAAACGGTGCCCCATCTTTGGGATTAGGGAGAGGAATAGTGCCTCATTGTTGATGTCGGTGGCAGGAATTGAGCTCCGGCATTCAAGGGCAGAATAGTCTCCTATATCAGTGGGACGAATAGTGCCCCAAGGGACTGATAAAGGCAAGCAAATGGCCACATCTGGCCCCCAGGCTGCAGTTTGGAGACCCCTGCACTATGGCTTTATTGCCTACATAAATAGATTTAAAGTTTAATTAAAACATCCTTGCTTCATATTAAGCATGACAGAAAATCTGATTGGCTGAATGTTGATGTTGGTTAGTTTCGCAAGAAGCATCAGATAGGTGTCTTTATTGGGGCAGTGGGTGTTTCTTTTGAGTTCACTGCACAGCTTTTGATATCTAACTTGTATTCTGTGTGTTTTGTGAAGACAATCCGCCGGGCAAAAATAGCAAAGAGGCACAAACCGAAAAAAAAATAAAGACTGATGAAAACTCGGCTCATCCTGAGGGAAAATCCAACAACAATGCAGAATACTCCCAAGCGAAAGAAGTAAAAAGTAACGGCAGTGATGTGGTAAATGTTTTTTCTTTTTTTTTTTTTTTTTTTTCTTCTACAGCACCTTTTAAGAAATACTTATGCCCCGTACACACGGTCGGATTTTTCAACGGAAAATGTGTGATAGGACCTTGTTGTCGGAAATTCCGACCGTGTGTAGGCTCCATCACACATTTTCCATCGGATTTTCCGACACACAAAGTTTGAGAGTAGGATATAAAATTTTCCGACAACAAAATCCGTTGTCGGAAATTACGATCGTGTGTACACAAATCCGACAAACAAAGTGCCACGCATGCTCAGAATAAATAAAGAGATGAAAGCTATTGTCTACTGCCCCGTTTATAGTCCCGACGTACGTGTTTTACGTCACCACGTTCAGAATGATCGGATTTTCCGTCAACTTTGTGTGACCGTGTGTATGCAAGACAAGTTTGAGCAAACATCCGTCTGAAAAAATCCTAGGATTTTGTTGTCGGAATGTCCGAACAAAGTCCGACCGTGTGTACATGGCATTAGACTTAACCACTTCAGCCCCGGAAGATTTGGCTGCCCAATGACCAGGCCATTTTTTGCGATACGGCACTGCGTCGCTTTAACTGACAATTGCGTGGTCATATGACTCTGTATCCAAACAAAATTGATGTCGTTTTTTTTCCCACAAATAGAGCTTTCTTTTGGTGGTATTTGATTGCCTCTGTGGTTTTTTATTTTTTGCGCTATAAACAAAAGAGTGACAATTTTGAAAAAAACACTATCATTTACTTTTTGTTATAATAAATATCCCACATTTTTTTTTTCAAAAAAACTATTTTTTTTTCTCAGTTTAGGCCGATATGTATTCTTCTACATATTTTTGGTAAAAAAAATTGCAATAAGCGTATATTGATTGGTTGCGGGGAACAAATTGGACACTTTTGACTCATGTTTTGGAACCATTGACAATTATACAGCAATCAGTGCTATAAAAATGCACTGATTACTGTATAAATGTCACTGCCAGGGAAGGGGTTAACTCTGTTCCCTAGGTGTGTTCTAACTGTGGGGGGAGGATTGGACTGACTAGGGGAAGAGAGAGATCGGTGTTCATACTTAGTATGAGCACAATCTGTCTCCTCTCCCCCTGATGAGAACCGATTCTCGTTCTGTCTCAAGCGATCGCGCCAGCTGGACACTCGCATCGGCTCCAGACACACGCTGCGCACCCCTAGTGGGCAAAAGGCTAAGCAACGTAAGGTTTCGCCCAGCCGTGCCATTCTGCCGCAGTAAAACTGCGGCTGCTGGTCGGCAAGCAGTTAAAGGATTTGCATGTTAAATGTTGCCAATAGGTCGGAGAATGAAAATGAGTGAAAAATCAATGATGTATAGACACGGACAGACAAGAAAACAACATCTGTGATGCAAGAAAGCCCTGAAACGTGGGCAGACCTATGGCACCCCACATGCCAAGGCAGGTGCCTTAACACCCGGTAGAAAGGAATGCTGGGAAACAAAAGCTTTTCCTGTTGGAACAGCCCAGCACTTGGGCAATGTCTGAATTACTGAGACCTGATGACAGGTATAAAGTGCAGGTTCTCAAAGGCCCATGTTACTTTCTGTAGCTTTACATTGCCCAATTGCTGGGCTGTTCTGACAGGAAAATATTTTAATTATTATTTTTTATTTTTTTTAAGTAATCGTCCTTTTTGATGCATTAAAATGGAACTATAATCGCCTCGCCAGCACTGCGTTGTCCCGCAGCTTTCCACCAGTCTCTGTCATCCTTGGCTGGGTGGCTTCCAGGTACCGATCTCTGGTTACGGCCATGCACGGGAGTTCAGTCAACTCGGCATTGCCGAAATTGTGCACTGCACTATGCATGTGCAGCTTGGTGTACAGCAGCGGACTGGCAGGTAAAAAAAACTTTAATGCAGAAGAGACAGGGGTTTATTTACTAAAGCTGGAAAGTGCAAAATCGGGCTCACTTCTGCATAGAAATCAATCCGCTTTTAACCTCAGCTTGTTCAATCAAGCTTTGTCAATAAGAGCTTGAACCTGATTTGTTTCTGTGCAGAAGTGAGCCTGATTTTGCACTCTCCAGCTTTAGTAAATAAACCCTATAGTATTTACTAAAAGTCTAGAGTGCAAAATCTGGTGCAGCTCTGCATAGAAACCAATAAGCTTCCAGTTTTTTTTTTTTGTCAAAGCTAAATTGAACAAGCTGAAGTTAGAAGCTGTTTGGCTACCATGAACAGCTGCACCTTATTTTGCACTTTTCAGTTTTAGTAAATCAACCTCAGCATGTCTTTTCTGCAATTAAAAAATCCTTCTTGTTACTAACTTTTTTTTTTTTCCTTTTTTCATACTTAGGCCAGCCATAGACAGAGCAAAATTCCTGCTGATTCGGCCGAATTTCGATCCATGTATGGGCAGGCTGATTGTACTGAAGTCAATTGCTCAATCAGCTTCAGTACAACCAGCCTGTTGTTTTTTTTGTTTGATCATTGCTGGCGGCTATAGCAGCCATCAATAATCATTGTATTGTGACAGCGGGGAAACCTCCTGCTTGCAGAATACAATGGCTCCTCAGGAGGGGTTCCCCCCCATCAACACTAAATGTGTTGATGGGGAAATCAAGCGATGCTGATTGCTAAATGTATGGCTTGCTTTAACCACTTCAGCCCCGGAAGAATTTACCCCCCTCCTGACCAGAGAACTTATTACAATTCAGCACTGCATCACTTTAATTGACAATTGCGTGGTCGTGCGCCGTGGCTCCGAAACAAAATTGACATAATTTTTGTCCCCAAAAATAGAGCTTTCTTTTGGTGGTATTTGATCACCTCTGCGGTTTTTATTTTTTGTGCTATAAACAAAAAGCGACAATTTTGAAAAAAACGCATTATTTTTTAATTTTTGCTATAATAAATATCCCCAAAAAATATTTTAAAAAAACATTTTTTTCCTCAGTTTAGGCCGATACCTATTCTTCTACATATTTTTGGTAAATAAAGTCGCAATAAGCGTTTATTGATTAGTTTGCGCAAAAGTTATAGCGTCTACAAAATAGGGGATCGTTTTATGGCATTTTTATTGGTATTTTTTTTACTAGTAATGGCGGCGATCAGCGATTTTTTTATTTTTTTTCCCGTGACTTTGACATTATGACGGACACATAGGACAATTTTGACACATTTTTGGGACCATTGGCATTAATACAGCGATCAATGCTAAAAAATTGCATTGATTACTGTAAAAATGTCACTGGCAGTGAAGGGGTTAAGTGTGTCCTAGGGAGTGTTTCTAACTGGGGCGGGGGGGACGGGACTGTGTGTTACACTACACTGATCGCTGCTCCCGATCACAGGGAGCAGAGATCAGTGATGGTGTCACTAGGCAGAACGGAGAGATGCTTGTTTTACATTAGCATCTCCCCGTTCTTCCTCTCCGTGAGACGATCGCGGGTATCCCCGCAGGCATCGGGTCCGCGGGACCCGCGGTCACGGAGCTCCTGGCGGGCGCGCGCCCACGTGCCGCCTCTTAAAGGGAAACGTACAGGCACGTTAATCTGCCTGTACGTGCCCTTCTGCCGCGGTATATCTGCGTGAGGCGGTCGGGAAGCCGTTAAAGTTCCACTTTAACTGAAGTTGACTTTCTGGCAATTTTTCATAATAGAATGCCTAGGGTTTTGTGAGGTAATTGTAGACATGTAGACTTGGAGGTGCTTGCTCTGGCATGTAGCTGGCAGTTATCTAAAATTTAATATAGCCACACGCTCACTTTTGTTTCTGGAAGTGTCCAGGGCCAACACCAAGCCTTTGTGTTTTGAGCTGGCAGGCAAACCTCAGTGCACACTGGCCATTATTGTTTCCGTGATAAAAACACCTTGCACTGTAGTGCCAGGAGAAAACCAGTAAATGCAAAAATATTATTTGATGTTTCTTTTGTGGAGGAGGCTTGCATTCCTATGCTCCCCAGACAGCCAAATATGTTCTAAAAATGCCTACAAACATTTATACCTCTTACCATTTTACATCTGTCATTGTGATTTTATGTAACTTTATCACATCAGCCATAGCTAACCTTTTTCTTTTTCTCTGTTGCAGTGTTATCAGATTAAAGTTGATAAAGGGGTTGCATCCTTCCAGGTATGTTTTCATCTTCTATTAATCTCTAACTTCCTTTCTGCAGGCTGGACAGTGTTTTAGATCTTGCGGTCCCCTGTATTCCCGAGGTCCACACATGCGCCAGACTTTGTTATAGAGAATAAGGGCTGGTACAAAAGCATGAACAAAGCTAGGTGCCTGTACATACCTTTTTTTAAAAGCCTAGAAGCTTAGTGCCCACAGCATGTGGTCCTTGATCTGAGCTTCATGGCAGAGGTTCTCTCTCCCTATAACATCTCATAAAGCAATGCAGGTGCACCCGTGGCCAATATAAAAAAAAGACAAAAAAGACATGCATTGCAGGATGCTGAGGGACAGTCAGAAACCATGGATTGTAATTCAGGGGCTTCCTGTATGTACAGAAGTGGTGTTTTATTTGATCACACAGCCAATCAAGGCCATACACCGACCAAGAATAGGGTATTCATCTCTGGAAAGAATCACAGGGGGGTGTGTGTGTGATCAGCCGCGACCAGGCAGCTTGTACAAATCAATGACAGGCTGCTGCAGTTGCTGTTTCCCTGTAGAGGTGTTGTATGCAGTTACACAGATGAGCGGCCTGGGATAAAAACTGTCTGCTCAGGGACACTCCTCTGTGAGATCTTTATTGCTTTCTGTGTCCTCTTGAGGAATTTCTTCTTACAGCCTCTTGTTTCAGCAGGAAAGGATGCAAAGTAAAGAGGGGAATGGACAGCAATTAAAGTGGTTGTAAAGGCTCAAGGTTTTTTACCTGAAGGTAAAAAAAACCTTCTGTGTGAAGAAGCTCCCCCCTCAGCCCTCCAAATGTTACCTGAGCTTCATCTTCGATACAGATATGTGCACAAGATCCTCAGTTCTCCCAGGTCTCTCCCTCCTCATTGGCTGTGACAGCAGCAGTAGCCATTGCCTCCTGCTACTGTCTGTCACAGCCAATGAGGAGAAAGCGGGGGTGGGGCGAGCTGCTCTGTGTGTGTGTAGATGGAGACACAGAGCAGGGTCTAGGAAGCGAGCCTGCTTGGGTGCCTCCATAGCAAACTGCTTGCTATGGTGGCACTAGGCAGGAGGGGAGGGGAGGGGCCAGGAGCGCAGACGGGGGACCCAAGAAGAGGAGGATCTAGGCTGCTCTGTGCAAAACCACTACACAGAGCAGGTAAGTGTAACATGTTCGTTATTTTTACATGCAAAAAAAAAAAATCGGCATTTAATATCCCTTTAATGCACATGTAGTAATAGTTGGGGGGACTAGTTTTTGTTGTTTCCTCTGTTCCAGAATTTCCCTACTTCCTCTCCAATCTACTGAAAATTCCAACAAAAGACTTTTTAATTTTTGACAGAATAAGGAAGGACATTTCCCCTTGCTGCTTATGCTGGTAACGGGTTAGAGGCAGGGGCGGATTGTGCGATACTTCACTATTTAACCACTTCAGCTCTGAAAGGTTTACTTCCCTTCATGACCAGGCCATTTTTTGCGATATGGCACTGCATTACTTTAACTGACAATTGTCCTTTTTTCCCCACAAATAGAGCTTTTTTTTGGTGGTATTGGATCACCTCTGTGGTTTTTATTTTTTGCGCTATAAGTAAAAAAAAGACCAATTTTGACGAAGAAAAAAATGTTTTTGCTTTCTGCTATAAAATACATCCAATAAGAAAATGTAAAAAATCTAATTTCTAGGTCAAATTTAGGTCAACATGTATTCTGCTACATATTTTTGGTAAAAAAAAAAATCCCAGTAGGCATATATTGGTTTGCGCAAAAATTATAGCGTCTACAAACTATGGGATAGATTTATGGAATTTTTCTTTTCTTTTTTACAAGTAATGGCGGCAATCAGCGATTTTTAGCGGGACTGTGACAGTGGCGGACAAATCTGACACTAAGTGGCACTTTGGGGACCACTGACACCTAATACAGTGATCAGTGCTAAAAAAAATGCACTGTCACTGTACTTAAAGTGTTTGTTAACCCAAAAAAAAAATGGATCCTGCTCCTTTAAAGCATGTTATATGACACATTGCTTGTACTGTGTCATTTAATCACCCTCTGTAACACCTAAAAAAAAAACTTGGCTGATCCTGCCAGTTTCTCCCCACCCCTCTGTAAACTGACCACAGTGTATCATGGCTGCTGAGACTAGACACCGTGGTCAGTTTACCTGCCTCTGTCATCAGCAGCCTACTATCTGCTCTCCTCTCTGCTCCTGTGTCCCCCTCCCCCTCCACTCTGTGTGTGAGCCACCCCGCCCCCCTCCTGCTGCTCTCATAACACTAACCTCTATACACCATCGGCACTGCCTCCTATTGCAATGTCCCCCTCTGTGAATGATGTATAAATATAAATGCTGTAAATACCTAATTTAAGAGCCGAGATTGCGATCACATGACCAGCCAGCTCTCTCCTCCTCCCCTCCAGACTGACATCAGCAGGGGGAATCTCAGCCCCGCCTGCTGCATCTCTCAGAGGAGAAAAGGAGAAAGCTGGCTGGTCATGTGATTGCAAACTTGGCAGGGAAATTAGGTATTTGCAGCATTTATTTTTATAAATCACACACAGAGGGCGATACTACAATAGGAGGCAGTGCTGATGGTGTCTATACAGGTTAGATTGGCTTAACAACCACTTTAAGACACTGGCAGTGAAGGGGATAACATCAGGGGCGATCAATGTGTTAACTGTGTTACCTGGGAGTGTTTTTTCAAACTGGGGGGGGGGGGTGCTTTTACTGTGGAAAAACAGAGATTGGTGTTCCTGCTTAGCAGAAGCACAAGATCTGTCTTCCCTTTTCAAAGAACGGTGATCTGCCCTGTTTACAAAGGAAGACCGCCGTTTTGCTGATCACCAGAACCGTGCAGCAGTTTTTCACAGAGCAGCCCTAATCATCCTCTTCTCTGGTCCATCGCCGGCGCTCTTGGCCCTCCCTCCTGCCAAGTGCCCCCATTGCAAGCAGCTTGCAATGGGGGCACCCAAGCAGGCTTGTTCCCGAGCCCCAGCTCTGCATGTCCATTCACACACAGCTGCAGCTCGGCTCCGCCCCGTGTCTCTTCTCGCTGTCTGTGGTTGACAGCAGCAGGAGCCAATGAGGAAGGAGTCCCAGACTCTCTGGGGCTCTTGTGCATGAAGGTAAAAAACCTTGAGCCTTTACAACCACTTTAAGGAGTACATTGATTTCACCTACTTTCCCCAGTCTACTGATTGAACTGTGGAGAAACTGCAAACTGAGGTTATTGCTGTAACGTGCCCGTGAGAGTGATTGGCTGGCAATGCTAATATTTGTCCTCAAAAGCAGGAAATTGCAAATTCAGGTGCATATACTAGCTGTGTTTAATGGTGTATTTATGTCTGCTCATAGTTAATTTATAGTGAGTAAATAAACATAATTTTAAATTTGACAATGTTGTACCTGAACCTTCTTTTTTTCAATTTACTTTCTAGTTTCAATTTAATGTGACTTCAAACTCTTTGGAGGGTCTATACAGCTTGTACTTCCATAGTTGTCCTAAAGAAAGCAGGAAGCAGTATCCCTTCAACCTTGACGTAAGTGTACCGATTCTAAGAATAACAAGCAAATCTATACTATTAGCAAGTCTTAAAACAGTATTAAACACAAAACCAAGAATGTAATATAATGCAGCTTACCATTTAGATGTGGTGGCTGCATTATTTTTTCAGGCCTTTGCCCTATGTTTTCACTTGGTGACCTAGCCATTAGTACACCTGTATTCGAGTGCTTACACTCTGGATAAAGGAGCAACAGAGACATCCAGCAGCACTGTCAGTCTGGAGGGAGGGTAATGTTTAGATGCACTAGCAGATTTAGATACACTAGCTATTTAAAGTTAGATTCCAGCCAACACTTTTCAAGCAGTTAGAGCAACAGCCCTTTTGAAATAAAGGTTTTACATAAATGAATAAAAACTGACCATTGTAAGCAATGGATAAGTGTTAAAGTGATACTAAACACACACTGTTAATTTTAATTGTCGCTTCTATTTCTGTATGTGGATTATGGCCCTAATTATTTTATTTAAAAAAAACAATAGAAGTATATAGAGCTGTCACATGACCCAGCTCTTTGCCAGCCTGTCTGCATGGAAACAGTGGCAGGAGGAGCATCTAATCCTCTGCTGCTGGTCACATGTTTAAAAAAAATTAAAAATATCCGCCTTTGGAATACAGATTTAAAATAAATATCATCAATAAACGTTGTGATGTTTTAAATTGTTATATATATTCAAGCGCCTCTCCGGCCTCTGTTTTAGAACAAGAGGGAGAAGAAGCCTTCCTTAAAGTGGTGTTCCGGCCGAAATGATACTTTTTAAATAAAAATACCCATATAATACACAAGCTTAATGTATTCTAGTAAAGTTAGTCTGTAAACTAAGGTCTGTTTTGTTAGTTTATAGCAGTAGTTTGTTATTTTATAAAATTACAGCAGGCCGTGGCCATCTTAAGTGTGGGCATCTGAAGCCACACTGTATTTCTTCCTGGATCTCATCCCTGCAGATCTCACACATGCTCAGTGCAGCACAAGCAGTGTAATAGGTTTCAGGTCAGGTTTCCATAGCAACGGCAGTTTCAGAGGAAGTTGCCGCCCCTTCCCAGAAGGCATTGCAAACAGGAAATTATGTGATGGGCCGCGGCCAGGGAGGAGGAAGTGAAAAATGAATACAGCAGATATACAGTAGGTGCTGAGAAAAAAAATAAAAAAATATCCAATTTGTTTACAGTGCACAGTTTAGTGAGGGATGCTGAAGAGTTGTAAAAGTGGGTGGAACTCAACTTTAATCTACATGTAATATCCCGCCCCCATTGTGTTTCGCTGATTAGTGGGCATGGAGGAGGAGGGAGGGAGTGGGCTGTCATTTACCACTGTGTATACGTCCACATGTGTGAGTCTATAGTAACATGGGCTGCTCAGATGTGGTGGGGAGGAAATGCTTAGCATAGAAACTAACTGAAAACTGAGCATGTGCAGAGCTGCCAACACTGCTCTGCAAAATCCCTAGCTGAATTGGGGACTTGGACAGAAGGGGGAGATAGCGAACAGCAGGATCAACCAGGTTTTTTTTCAGAATACAGAAAACAAATCTCATAGTGACTGCATGAGTATGAACCGCATGCAATACACCATTTATTCATAGTTTTTATGATGTGGGTTTAGTGACACTTTAAATAGCCAATACCATTTCTTTGCATATGTTGCTTTGTTTTTGCCTATATTGATAATTAACAAGATTCTTAAATGGACGTTTATACAAAAAGAAAAAGCTTTGCACTCTTTTAACCACTTGACCTCTGGAAGATTTACAGCACTGCTTTACTTTACCTGTCAATTGCGTGGTCATGCAATGCTGTACCCAAATACAATTTATGTCCTTTTTTTTTTTTTTTCCCTCACAAATAGAGCTTTCTTTTGGTGGTATATGATCACCTCTGTGTTTTTGTTTTTTTTCTTTTGTTTTTTGCGCTATAAACAACAAAGACTGATCGATTAATTAAAAGAAAAAAAAAAAAATTTACTTTCTGCTATAAAACACATCCAATTAAAAAAATAAAATTTCTTCAAAAAATTAAGGCCATTATGTATTCTGCTATGTTTTTGGAAAAAAAAAATCCCAATAAGCCTATATTGATTGGTTTTGCGCAAAAGTTTTATAGCATCTACAAACTATAGGATATGTACTGGAGATTTCATTTACTAGTAATGGCGGCAATCAGCGACTTATAGTGGGACTGCGATATTGCGGCGGACAATTGGACACGGACACTTTTTTGGAACCAGTGACACTAATACAGTGATCAATGCTAAAATATGCACTGTCACTGTACTATAGACACTGGCTGGGAAGGGGTTAAACATCTAGGGCAATCAAAGGGTAATAGCGTGCATAGCCAGTGTTTTTGTGTACAGTGTGGTGTGCTTTTACTAAGGGAAGCGACGGACCATGTACCTAGTACATGATCTGTCGCAGGAGAGCAGCCTTGCCGCCATATATGTAAGTTATACGGTCAGCAAGCTGTAAAAGAGTGCACATTCTTTGTTTAGAGGCGCACAGTGGCTAAGTGGTTAGCATTTCTAACCTACTGGTTAGCAGTAGGGTCGGCGGTTCGAATCCCAACTACGGCACTACCTACCTGGAGTTTGCATGTTCTCTCTGTGCCTGCTTGGGTTTCCTCCGTGTACACCAGTTTACTCCCACCATCCAAAGACATCCTGGTAGATTAATTGGCTCCTGTCTAAATTGGCCCTAGTATGTGTATGTATGAATGCGCGTTAGTTTGCTCCTTGAGGGCAGGGACTGATGTGACTGTACAATTTTATATATGTAAAGCTCTGCGTAAATTGGTTTTGCTATACAATACAATAGAGGAGGTGGGAATTAACCACCGTCTCCCCCCTCCATTCACAGAACACCTTGCATTCTGTTAAAAGAATACAAGGCTTTTTCTAAACGGAGGAGTCGCCGAGCGGGTGACCTCCTATGATATCTGTAGTACAGCTGGAGACTGTGGTCGAAATTAAAGTAAATATTTTAGCAAATACTGCAGAAACCTGAAATTGGGGACACTTGATTAGAGGTCATTTCCTTTTTATTTTATTTTACTGTGCAAATGTACAAAAATATTATCTTAAATATACAGTACAGGACACAGACTGAATATGAACATTGTTGGTGCTACTTTAAAGAGCATGCATTCCATACAGCATGTGGTTGGTATGGGGTTAAGCAGCATGGTTCATAGATTACATTACACTCTGCAGAGTTCAGTCAAATGAGCTATGAGTACTGATTGGGGGGGGGGGAAGGGACACACCCCCCTTAACACAGTACAAAGGAACCCAGTCAATCACAGGCCGTGTGTTGGAGTTCCCTTCCGTGTCACCTTTTTTTTCTTCTTGGTGTCAGAAAAACTTGTTAGAAGTGACTCGTGCAGATAGCAGAGGAATGAGGTAGCAGAGAGAAATGACACCTGGTACACCCAATATGCTGTGTTCATATTTTATGTCAAGGATTAACAATCGCTTTAAACCAGAAGACACCAGTTTATCTTTAGACACAACTGGTGCCTCTGCCATTCGCATGTTACATGTTCCACCTTTAAATAAGATGAACTTATCCTTTATCGGCATGGCTATTGAAGGACAGGGGTATATCTGAGACTGTCATTAACACATTACTCAAGTCTAGAAAAGCCACTAAGAGAAAAATCTACTACCATATCTGGAGATCCTTTTTCACCTGGTGTGAACACAGGCATTTCAACCCCAAGGACTATTTAGTATCTCGTATTCTGGCTTTTCTTTAATCAGGACTTGATCAGAACATAGCTCTTAAGGGACCGGTTTCAAAAGCCAGTTCCTTCTCTCCTCCTCCTTTTTTTCACCTTTTATTCAAAGTGTCTCATGGATCAGACCTCCATTATAGTACCCTGTGCTACCTTGTGATTTTAGTCTGGACCTCTCTGCCCTGCAGAAACCACCCTCTGAACCCACCGAGGAGCCTCCCCATGATCTCTCCTGCAAAATATTCTTCTTGGCGGCTGTCAGACGTGTCTGAGTTAGCGTCCCTCTCTAATCCTTCATGGGGACAAAGTAGTCTTGGATCCAAACCCCTGCTTTCACTCCAAGGTGGTATTATCCTTCCACCTTAAAGGGGTGGTAAAGGTTCGTGTTTTTTCACCTTAATGCATCCTATGCGCCGAACACCTCCCCCCCCCCCCCCGTTTGGTTTCGCACCAGAAAATGAGAAGAGTAAAAAAAATTTGTGCAAACACCGTTAAAGTCTATGGGACACGACGAACGTGAAAAATCAAGTGTTCATTTTAAAGGCTTATATACAAGTTATTGCCATAAAAAGTGTTTGGGGACCCGGGTACTGACCCAGGGGACATGTATTAATGCAAAAGCAAACATCCGTTTTTTTCAGGAGCAGTGATTTTAATAATGCTTAAAGTGAAACAATAAAAATGAAATATTCCCCCCTGCCTGGGGGTCCCCTTAGTCTGCCTGTAAAGTAGCGACTCTTTCCCGTGCTTATAACCATACCGCAGAAAAGACATTTCTCTAAACGGCTTCCAGGACAGTTCATTAGACCTAGGGCTCCTCCAACCAGGACGGGAAACATGTTAACCCCCACCAGATAAAAGGGCGGTCCTCCAGGCCCCATGTCAGTATTAGGGTTTCCTACGGACAGGGGGGTAACATGTTTCCTGGAACTTGTTCCCCTAGGTCTCATGAGCACGGCTCCTGTGGCATTTTGGGGTGGTAATCCTACCTTCTTCTTAGGTCCCAGACCGACACATCCACCAGGGGAGTAGGCTTATAGCTGCTTTCCCTGCTTCTCGGTGCATGGGGAATGCCAGCACCGCGGTATACGTCGGACCTCCGGTCCGCGAGCCACATGGCGGCAGTCGGCTGTTCTCTCCCTATTAAACAGCGTGGCTGGAGTGTGCAGGGGAAGAGAGGAAGCCGCGCGCGTCAAGGGGCAGAACCTATGCGTTCCAAGCTGGCCCACAGGAAGTACCCGGCAGGGTCACTTCCGGGGCATGACGTCATCAGGGGCGCCACAGTGACTCGTGTCTCCCAGTGGTAGGAAGATTGAGGGCTTTTCTCCCACAGTGGGCAGCAGTCACCTCAAGTTCATTCATCCTGGACCTAGTGACCAATGGGTACAGGCTGGAATTTCCTTGCCAGCCACCAGAGCCATTATTGGTCACCATCCCTCCCCAAGATCAGGTAAAAGCGAGCGGCCTGGGTCTCCAAATTGGAGACTTGTTAGATCAAAAGGTCCTAATCCGGTTCCCCGATCGTATTATTATTATTATTATTTTTTTATTATTATTATAATAATACAGTATTTATATAGCGCCAACAGTTAACACAGCGCTTTACAATATAAAAGGGAGACAATACAGTTATAATACAATAAAATACAAGAGGATTAAGAGGGCCCTGCTCAGAAGAGCTTACAATCTAATAGGGTGGGGCAGGTGGTACAAAAGGTTGTAACTGTGGGGAATGAGCTGATGGAAGTGGTAAAAGATTAGTTGGAGATGTGATAGGCTTCCCTGAAGAGATGAGTTTTCAGGGACCGCCTGAAGGTAGCAAGAGTAGGTTATAGCCGGACAGGTGGAGGTAACGAGTTCCAGAGGAAGGGAGAGGCTCTGGAGAAGAGCATGGGAGGAGGAGATGAGAGAGCTTGAGAGTAGGAGGTCTTGAGAGGAGAGGAGGATTTGAGTGATCTTTGGAGACAAGATTGGTGATGTAGCTCGGTGCAGAGTTGTGAATGGCTTTGTATGTTGTGGTTAGTATTTTGAATTTAATTTGCTGGGTGATTGGGAGCCAGTGTAGGGACTGGAGGAGAGGGTTGGCAGACACTGAGCGGTTGGTAAGGTGTATACGTCTGGCAGCAGCATTAATGATAGACTGAAGAGGGGAGGAGCCTATGGAGAGGCAAACCAACGAGGAGGGAGTTGCAATAGTCAAGGCGAGAGATAACAAGGGAGTGAATGAGGAGCTTGGTGGTTTCATTTGTTAAAAAGGGGCGAATTTTAGAGATGTTACGGAGGTGAATTCTACAAACTTTTGACAACGATTGGACTTGAGGCTGAAATGACAAGTCGAGTCTAGGATTACACCTGGTACCCTGGCATGAGGGGAGGGACTGATAGTTGCATTGTTGATTTTGATGGAAAAGTCATGGAGGGGGGCATGGGGTGGGGGGGGGGGAATATTAATAGCTCAGTTTTAGAGAGATTTAGTTTAAGGAAGTGGTGCGACATCCATGCTGATATGTCAGTTAGTAAGTTAGTAATGCGAGAGGAGACTGAAGGAGTGAAGTGAGGAGTAGACAGATAGATTTGAGTGTCATCGGCATATAAGTGATATTAGAAGCCGTGGGCGGTTATCAAGTGACCAAGGGAGGAGGTGTATATAGAGAAGAGAAGGGGTCCAAGAACAGAGCCTTGGGGACCCCCACAGAAAGGGGCAATGGAGAGGAGGAGACAGAGTTCTAGGTGACACTGAAGGAGCGCTGTGATAGATAGGCAGAGAATCAGGATAGAGCAGAATCTCAGAGGCCAAGGGAATGTAATTTATTGAGAAGGAGCGGGTGGTCAACAGTATCAAAGGCCGCAGAGAGGTCAAGTAGTAGGAGTATGGAGTACTGGCTGTTGGTTTTAGCAGTTAATAAATTGTTAGTGAGGTTTAGTAGATCAAGGCAAGGGATTTTAACCCCATTTATTTGTCATCAGAAAGCCGTTCAGAAAAATATCGTCTTATCCTGAACCTCCGGTCTCTAAACCGTTCATACAGGTACAAGCACTTTCGTATGGAGACGGTGTTCTCAATCAAAAACCTGCTTTACCCAAACTGCTTTATGGCCACTTTGGATTTGAGGGATGCCTATCTGCACATCCTTATCCATCCAGCCTTCCAAAGATTCTTGAGACTAGCGGTCAAGATAGGAACAGAGATTCGGCACTTTCAATTTCAAGCCCTCCCCTTCGGTCTGTCCTCAGCCCCACGCATTTTTACAAAGGTGTTGGGGGGAGGCGCTGGCTCCGTTAAGGTTAAAGGTAATAACTATTATCCCTTACCTGGACCACCTCCTAGTGGTGGAGTCATACCAAAAGTTATTAGCGGATCTCCAGACTGTACAGGACTTCCTTCAATCTCTAGGCTGGTTAATAAACAGAGAAGTCTTCCGTAATTCCGGCCCAGAAAGTGACACATCTGGGGTATGAATTTTGCTCAGTAGACCAAAAAGTTTTTCTCCTGCAGGAAAAGATCTAAAAAATGATGCAATGTCAGCCTTACAGACCAATCAGTCGGTCTCGCTGAGAGAGATTTCAAGAGCAGTGGGTCTGATGACCTCTTGCTTTCCCGCAGTGCCATGGGCAAGATTTGATCAACGCCCATTACAGCTGTTTATACTAAGGAACTGAGACGGAGACGCAAGTTTCCTGGAATCAAGGATCTTGTTGCCCTCCAGGGTAAAAAACTGATTTTTAAAACAGCTTACCTGTAAAATCCTTTTCTTGGAGTACATCACGGGACACAGAGCACCATAATAATGACTATGTGGGTTATACGCCTTTAGGTGATTGGACACTGGCAGCCAATAGTAAGACGGTTCCTCCCATATAACCCCTCCTATACCGGAAGTACCTCAGTTCTTTCGCCAGTGTCTTGAAGGTGATGGTCATGGTTGTTGAAGCTCTTCAAATTTCTTCAAAAGAATGTCCCACTGAGGACGTTATAATCGGATCCATTCAGATGGCTTAACAAGCTAAAGTGGATGGTACCCGAACCTCGGTTAAAGAACAAGGTATTGCTTGTAATGTGTCCTATATAGGCGCTGGACCCTTGTTAAGTTGGTATTCCTGGTCAATCTTGCCCAGGGTAAACCAAAAAGGGTGCTTTACAGGTCCAGGGGTGTGGACCCCAATATATGGGGGACCCGGTCCCTGAAGGTCCCTAGAGGCGCTACCCGCCGTGATGGGGGAAGATTGGGCCTGATAAGACAGGCCCTGCTGCTTGGGATGGTGAGTACTCCCTTTGGGATTTTTTTTGACGTGCGCGCCACCGGCGTGTGTGTGCACCCCTGGGATGTGGTGAGGGCTGGATCAGCCTATGGTTCTATCTCCACAGGTTCTATGGAACCTCTCTTGGTGGTTAAGAACCAGCAGCTTGGAAAGAGGGAAATCTTTCCCACCGGTAGCCTGGAAGGTCGTAACCATGGACGCCAGTCTTCTCGGTTGGGGAGCAGTCCTAGAGGAAGCGTCTGTTCAGGGAATATGGTCCCAGACAGAAAGGACCCTGCCCATCAATCTATTGGAGATTCGGGCAGCTCGTCTAGCCCTGCGATTCTGGACCCACATAGTCATTATTATGGTGCTCTGTGTCCCGTGATGTACGATAAAGAAAAGAATCTTGTGGTGGTGGAGGACACGCCTGCACCTAAACAAGAGGTCTATCATGGTCCATTCCTATATCCCAGAGGATCACAACGGATGCGAGTTCCTGGGGATGGGGAGCCCACCTCAGCAACACGATGGCACAGGGAGAATGGTCCTCAAGGGAAGCAAGAGCTTCAAATCAGAGAGAGCCTCTAGCGGTTCAGAGAGCCTTTCAGGCATTTCAGACGGAAATCAAGGGTCACAATCTCCAGATTTTATCTGACAATATCGCTACGGTTGCGCACCTCAACAAACAGGGAGGTACGTGGAGTCGGATAATTAAATCTATCACCCAGGAGATTTTATTATGGGCAGAAGGGAATCTAGCCTTAATTACAGCAGTGCACCTGAAGGAGACACAAAACTGGCAGATTATCTCAGCCGCTTCCGGGTATGTCGAGACAATTGGTCCCTTCATCCCGAAATCTTTGCGGGTCTCACCGACAGATGGGGATGTCCCGAGGCAGACCTGTTCGCAGATCAGAACAATTGCAAGACAGAGAAGCTCTTTTCTCTGAACCCAGCGGATTGATCATTGGGGATCGATGCTCTGGCGAATCCGTGGCCATTCAGCCTCTGTTCCTGACGATCAGGCTAATTCTGGAAGTCCTCCAGAAGTTTCTTCTAGAAGAAACAGATCTTATCCTAATAGCCCCTTTCTGGCCCAAGAGGCCATGGTTTTCCCTGTTGCAGATTCTGGTCTCAGAGCCTCCACTGAGTCTTCTGAGAAGACTTATTATCGCAGGGTCCAGTGTCGCACCCACAGGTGGTTTCCTTAAGCTTGATGGCCTGGTATCTGAAGAAAATATACTAAGCGCCTAGGGGTTCTCTGACAAAGTAGTCAAGACCCTGGTAAATTGCAGAAAACCGGTCACTAGAGCCATATAAGCCAAGGTTTTGAAGAAATTTAACTCATGATTATCTGAAGATCAAAGATTAACTTATGATGTTCCTTCAATTTTGGGATTTTTTCAAGAGGGCGTCGACAGAGGTCTTTCAGTTAGTACCTTAAAGTTACAGGCGGCAGCTATCAGTGTTTTTCTCCAATTTTCTCTCTTGGAAAATCCCACTATAGCTAGATTCTACAAATAAATTTCTAGGTCCAGGCCAAACTTGTTCATTGTCACATGAAAAGATATCATAAAATATTTACAAAAATGTGAGGGGTGTACTCACTTTTGTGAGATAGTGTGAAATAAATAAATCGATATATATATATAATATAATATAATATATATATATATATATATATATATATATATATATATATATATATATATATATATATATAATTTTACACTGTCACTAACCTGCCTGCCTAATCTAGCTCGATCTATCGCTGTCCACACACTATACACGGCCGCTGTGTAAACAGCCTTATATAGTGTAGGGCGTGGCCCTGAGCCCATGATTGGCCAAAGGCACCCTACCTTTGGCCAATTATGGCTCTCAGCAGAGCTTGCTGTGATTGGCCAAAGCATGCAGAATCAGGTGCATGCTTTGGCCAATCATCATACAGCAATGCACTGATCTTGCAGTGCATTATGGGGCGTTCCACAGTGCTCGAATTTCCTGCGAACGCCCCATATGTTCAGTTTGTTTTAGAACAAACGAACACCCGATGTTCCAGTTCAACTTACGTTTGACTCGAACCGCGGGCTCATCCCTAACGGAGACTATGATTATCCAGCCTGTGTCCTTGTCCTGTACCCCAAGATATGGAATAAAATTCCTTTTTATTACAGCTCACCAACAGGGCCGGTCTGGCCTACCGGGATACCGGGAGATTTCCTGGTAGGCCGCCTGAGTTGCTGCGGCTGCAGTGCTCCCCTCCTGCTCCTGTGTGTCACGGTCTGTGTTCTGTGTCTGTGTTCGGCGGCCGCGCTGTAACATGGTCCCGCCCCCCTAGACCGGCTTGTGTGATAGTGGATAAAATCAGTGTTCCGCCTATCACACGAGCCGGTCTAGGGGGGCGGGACCATGTTACAGCGCGGCCGCCGAACACAGACCCAGCCAGCACCGTGACACACAGGAGCAGGAGAGAGGGACGGAGCAGGAGAGAGGGATACTGTAGATGCCCGCCCGTACAGTCCGCCCTGTGTGCCTGTATAGGAGGATCGGCGGGGGGCCGCATATAGAGGAAATTAGCTTTCTATATTCCTCCATGCAGCCGCTGAATACTTGCAGGAGGGAGAGGAGGAGAATCAAGTATTCAGCGGCTGCATGGAGGAATATAGAAAGCTAATTTCCTCTATATGCGCCCCCCCGCCGATCCTCCTATCCAACTTCTTTTACTGGCCCCCCCAGTTCTCCTTGTGCTCCCTGGCTCCCCCCCCATGCTCTCCTCCCCTTACCACACTCTCCAGCCCCCCCCCCCCACAGTTCTCTCCACCCCTGCTTTTTCTGCCCCCCCTGCTCTCCAGCTCCCCCCATGCTACTCTAGCCACCATCCCAGTGCTCTTCACTCCCCCAGCGCTCTCCACCCATGTTCTTTCTCCCCCCCCCCAGTGCTCTCCAGCTCTCCCCATCACTCTCCAGCCCCCCCCCGTGCTCTCCGCCCCCCACAGTGCTCTCTAGCCCCCCATTCTCCGCACCCCTGTTTTCGGTCCCCCCCGGTGCTCTCAAGCTCCACCCATCGCTCTCCAGCCCCCCCCCCCCGTGCTCTTTGCCCCCCGTGCTCTCCACCCCTGTTTTTTTTTTTGGCTCCCCCTCCAGTGCTCTCAATCTTCCCCCCCAGCACTCTCCGCTCCCCACCCCTGTACTCTCCACTCCCCCGCCAGTGCTCTCCAGTCCCCCGTGCTTTCCACCCCTGTTCTTTCTGGCCCCCACTGGTGCTTTCAAGCTCCCCCATTGCTCTCCACTCCCCCCTGCTCTTTGTACCCCCCAGTGCTCTCCACCCCTGTTTTTCTGCCCCTCCCCCAGTGCTCTTCGCCACCCCACACTCTTAGCCCCCCCGTGCTCTCCACCCCTGTTTTTTTTTGGCTCCCCCTCCAGTGCTCTCAAGCTTCCCCCCCAGCACTCTCCGCTCCCCACCCCTGTACTTTCCACTCCCCCCTGCATTTTGCCCCCACCCATGTGCTCTCCAACCCCCGCCAGTGCTCTCCAGTCCCCTGTGCTTTCCACCCCTGTTCTTTCTGGCCCCCACTGGTGCTTTCAAGCTCCCCCCATTGCTCTCCACTCCCCCCTGCTCTTTGTACCCCCCAGTGCTCTCCACCCCTGTTTTTCTGCCCCTCCCCCACTGGTGCTTTCAAGCTCCCCCCATTGCTCTCCACTCCCCCCCCTGCTCTTTGTACCCCCCAGTGCTCTCCACCCCTGTTTTTCTGCCCCTCCCCCAGTGCTTTTCCCCTCCCCACACTCTTAGCCCCCACAGTGCTCTCCACCTCTGTTCTTTTTGGACCCCCAGTGCTCTCAAGTCCCCCCCCCCCCCCAGCGCTCTCCGCTCCCCATCCCTGTGATCTCCACTCCCCCCTGCTCTTTGCCCCCACCCATGTGCTCTCCAACTCCGCAAGTACTCTCTGCTCCCCCTTCTTTCCAGCTCCCACCCAGTGCTCTCCACTTCCCCAGGACCAGAGGACAGGCTGACTGGGGCTGGAAAATGAGGATGGCTGAAGGTGCAGGTGGCCAGGGGCCACTCCATCTCACAGCAAACAGATCCTCTGGAAGGAGCACTGTCCCCATCCAAAACGAGAACAGACCCTGCCTGCTGTTGGCCATCATGGATATCCTGCTGGCATGCAAGGTACCGTACCGAGCATCAACAACACACCTTCCCACAGACAGGGACTGCTGACTGGGCCATGGGGCACAGGAGGGGCTGCAATGATGGGCACAGTGAAGCTGCATTCCTGGGCACAGTGAGACTGCATTCACTGGCACAGTGAGACTGCATTTGATGGGCACAGTGAGGCTGCATTGATGGGCACAGTGAGGCTGCATTGATGGGCACAGTGAGGCTGCATTGATGGGCACAGTGAGGCTGCATTGATGGGCACAGTGAGACTGCAATGATGGGCACAGTGAGACTGCAATGATGGGCACAGTGAGACTGCAATGATGGGCACAGTGAGACTGCAATGATGGGCACAGTGAGACTGCAATGATGGGCACAGTGAGGCTGCAATGGTGGGCACAGTGAGGCTGCAATGGTGGGCACAGTGAGGCCGCATTCATGGGCACAGTAAGACTGCATTCACGGGCAGAGTAAAGCTGCATTTGATGAGCACAGTGAGGCTGCATTTGATGAGCACAGTGAGGCTGCATTTGATGAGCACAGTGAGGCTGCATTTGATGGGCACAGTGAGGCTGCATTGATGGGCACAGTGAGGCTGCATTGATGGGCACAGTGAGGCTGCATTGATGGGCACAGTGAGGCTGCATTGATGGGCACAGTGAGGCTGCATTGATGGGCACAGTGAGGCTGCATTGATGGGCACAGTGAGGCTGCATTGATGGGCACAGTGAGGCTGCATTGATGGGCACAGTGAGGCTGCATTGATGGGCACAGTGAGGCTGCATTGATGGGCACAGTGAGGCTGCATTGATGGGCACAGTGAGGCTGCATGGATGGGCACAGTGAGGCTGCATGGATGGGCACAGTGAGGCTGCATTTGATTGGTACTGATGAGGCTGCATTTGATTGGTACTGATGAGGCTGCATTTGATTGGTACTGATGAGGCTGCATTTGATTGGTACTGATGAGGCTGCATTTGATGGGCTCTGGTGAGGCTGCATTTGATGGGCACTGGTGAGGCTGCATTGAGCTCCTGTATCATGTCTGCAGTCTCTGACCATCTCCTGTATCATGTCTGCAGTCTCTGACCATCTCCTGTATCATGTCTGCAGTCTCTGACCATCTCCTGTATCATGTCTGCAGTCTCTGAGGGAGTCTGCAGAGGAGTCAAGAGTGGGAGCACCGCCGGGATGGGGGTCATGGGAGAAGTCAGACAAGTGTGGACTGTGGAGAGGAGACTATAGGATAAAACCAGAGCCACCGAGCTGGAGCCGACTGACTGAGCCCTACACGGTGCACCTGAGAGGAGGTCAGTGACAGCACCACTAGGCCAGTCTGAAGGGGGGGTCACTGATGTAAGGGGGGAGTGAATACGATAATGTAAGGGGGCACCGATATAAAGCACAGCCTTATATCAGTAACCCACCCCCCCCCCTTACCTTAGTGTATTCTTTCTGCGGAAGGTGGTTCCCCCCCCCCTCCCACGTTCTGAGTTCCTGGGGTCACCCTTGATGATTGATCACTTACCACTTTTAACTGGAATTTGCTTATATATATATATATATATATATATATATATATATATATATATATATATATATATATATATATATATATATATATATATATAAAGCCCTATGTGATTTCATATCTGTCTTATCTATATATAATACACTCTTCAAATGTGCATTTTATGGTTTTTCCTTTCATGAACAAGAAATCAATGACGTTATGCTGTTGCGGTGGTATAATAATGCTGTGGGGCTGGTATGAAATTTTTTCCAGGGCTGGATGTTATTCCCAGTCCGGCCCTGCTCACCAATTCTTGGATGTGGCTGCATTCGTTTTTTATTTTTTCTTCCTTTATTTTCATCTGGTGATCCAGCCAGCTTCTTCTGGCTTTGGGTGGTTGCTCTATGTATAGAAGATAAACAGAGACACACTTGAATAGCAACACTGCATACTAATAGTCTGCTAAGAGTAATGTTAGAAGGACTACTAGGTTTAGATGGACTTAACTTTTTTTTCCCATTTTGAGATAAAGGTTTAACTAAATGAATAGCAGCTTTCCATTGTAAGCACCCCTGTCAGTTTTAAATGGTTTATTTCAACCCTCTAACTTCCACTTCTGCTGCACAGCTTTGTCTGTGAAAGGAAGTTGAAAAATACCAGCAGGATCAAAAGATGAAATTAAGTTACCAGAGGGACAGACTGTTCTGTTAATACTAGGGATGCACTGATACCTTTTTTTTTTTTTTTTTTTTTTTTACAATGAGTACGCTACCGATTACTTTTATTTTAGTACTCGCCGATACCAATTACCGATACCTGCCGCAACTGTTTTGTTTACTCTTCAACTGTCAGCAATGGTACAAAGCATTGAAAAGTCATTTACAAATTAAATTGATTTTGTTTTTTAATTTTGCGCTTTTTTAATGTGAAATGTGTAAATATATGTTAATAAATATGTGTGAAAATATTCACTAACAAAACAAACAAAAAAAAAAGTTTTGTTTATCGTTTATAAATTAGACGTGAACAAAAGAAAAAGCAGGAAAATAATAATTAAATGGATGTGAATAGGGAGTAAATTAAGGGGTTAAACAGAGGAACATTTGTTCATCCCCACTGACAGCTCAAAGAACCGAGCCTGAAAGTATTGGTTTCAGGTATCGGTGCATGTGCCCGAGTACCGATACTTGTGCAAGTACTCGGTATCGGTACCGATATTAGTATCGGTGCAGCCCTAGTTAATACGATTGACAAAACTGCATCATATATGATTTTTGACTTTTTCCTTTAGTACCACTTTAAGCTATATGGGCAGATATTCGAGTCCAGATTTTTAGAAACATTGTTAAAAAGACAGAGCTTTTTACTTATTAGCCTTTATTTTATTTATTTATTTCTGCTTCTTTATTTTTTTGCAGATCCATATCACAGAAAAAAATCCTGATGAGAATTACCTGTCTGCAGATGAAATCCCTTTACCCAAGCTGTACATCTCAATGGCTCTCTTCTTTTTCCTTGCTGGCCTTGTCTGGGTTCACATCCTTCGGAAACGCAGGTGTGGAATAAGCTTCTCATTTATATAATAGCAGAATGAAAGTAGAACAAGGGGCTGGAGCTAGGAAGTAACATGGCACATGGTTTTGGGAACTTTAACAGCCAATGCAGTGCTATTTTTCTCCCTTTTCAAAATGTGGCAGAACTTAGCAGGGAATTTTTCTGAAATCTAAATAGGTGAGTGGTAATTGAAGAGGGGGAAAGAAAATTGGGACTTTGCATGAGGCAAATGACGATATTGGTAAATTCATGACATGCATTGCATACTAGCACATTATGTGAAACTTGCCTTAAAACAAAGCTCTTCCAGCGTCGAGATGTAGACGCTGCAGGGGTTTCCAGCTTCAACCGTCTTGCTTTGTGGACCCTGGCTCTGTGACTGGCCAAATCCACGATGAAGTCATTCACGCGGGAGCTGCTGATTACGGCTCAGGGCTCTAAATGAAAGGCACGGGTGGCAAAATTTAGTGCACCCAGTATATTTATCAAAATTTTTTCTTTTTTTTTTTTTTTTTTTAATCCTAAAACGAAGCAACATAAGATCCCTTGCCAACCTTGTTCAAAGTTTTTAGACTTCATGTGTAGCTATTTTATAAACATAGACAGTCTTTATATTGGGTATAGTATAGGTACTATAATGGTCACATTGATGATACAGTGTTGGCCCTCCTTATCCCACTCAAAATACGTGTCTGCATGCATGTCTATGTCCTGTTTTATTTGTGGAAAATAGAGGTGTCTGTGGTCCAGTTTAAGTTGGTGAAATCAAGTGATTTCCATGAATTTGATTACTAGGACATTTTTGGAACACAAACGGTAAAGGAGAAGTATAGCCAGAGCTCATTTGACTGTACTTCTCCTGTAGATCACAGGAGTGCAGTTCATTTTGCACTCCTATGACCCATTTGCAGCAGACAGTGGGCTGACATCACGGAGCCAGTCCAGGCTTAGTGAGGATTTTGACCATATGGTCGGGATCTGTCCACATGCCTGGACCAGCACCTGGCTCAGCCTCTCAGTGAGTCAGTGAGAGCCTGTCGGCTGCTCTCCTCCCCCTCCACAGCCCAGCACTCCAGTCAGCATGGGGGGGGGGGGGGGGGGGCAGAGCATAGAGCCAGTGACTGCAGTCACCGGCTCTCTGCTCACGAAGCTGTGAGAACCGAGCAATCAGCGGTGTTTGATTGCTCGGTTATCAGCCTTAGAGCCAGCAGGGGACAGATGCAGGATCAGACCGATGCTGCATCTAGCTAAGTATGATTAAAAAAAATGATTAAAAAAAAAAAAAAAAAAGCAAATCCCATACTTCTTTTAATACCAGGTGTCCAAAATCGATGGCTAACTGCCCAAAGCTCAATCGGCAGGTTTTCACATTTTTGAGGATTTTTTGAGAGTAATGTTAGATGGATTACTAGATTTAGATGGACATTACATAAATGACTAACAATTTATTTATTCTTTTTAATAAACGCAAACCTCACCCACACAGGGGTAACCTTGGGCAGACCGCCGGAGCCCCGTGCGGCCGCCCACAACAAAAAAAAGAAATAGAAAACAACTCAAGGTGTGTGTGTGTGTGAGTGGCTCACCCCAATACTTGAATGTATATCGTACAGAAAAAAACAACCCCAGTAGGCCGACCTAGCCCTGCTCACCCTTCCACTGTATTTAGACGGCTGAGCAGAACAAGGAAACAGGATTTTAACCCTTAATGAGAAACATCAGACGTGTGCTGTAGAGTCATCTTTAAGCCATTTACCCAAGACTTCTTTGGACAACCTCTATTATAGTAGGTTTCCTTATAGAGAGGTATGGCAGAGTTGACCAGTTTCATTCAGGCTGAAACTGTTGGAGGGGCAGGTTTTTTCCAGGCCAGAGTTATGGCTTTCCCTGTATAAAACAGGAGGCGTCCCAACAACGCCCGTTCCGCCACTGTAGGGGCCAGCTCTTCAAACAAGCCCAGTAGGCAGACACGATAGAGCAATAATTGAAGGACTTCCATAGATGAGAGCACTGCTGCTTCTAGAACCTTTGCAGTATTAAAAATATCAGAGCATAGCCACCAGTAGGCTGTAACTAATTTCGAGGCTAAGAAGCATTTAAAACAGTCGGGCATGGCAAGGCCCCCCTGTGAGGAAGGTCTCATTAAAGTAGATAGTTTGTACTGGGCTGGACTGGGGCCCCACAGAAAAGATACCAAAAGTTGATTAAGAGTAGAAAAATACTTTTTAGGTATCTATTGGGGAGAGTTACAAAATAAATAAGAGAATTTGGGCAAGATTTCATTTTTACAAGATTTATGCCAACTAATAGTGACAGTGGCAAGTTCTCCCATGCCTTAAGCTCTGCCTTAACAATGACCAGTGTTGGTAACAAATTCAACTCTACATATTCAATAGCAGATCGAGAAATTACAATACCTAGACACTTAAAAGTGTCTACCCACTGTAGAGAGACATCAGGTGGGGCACTCGCCCTGACCGCAGGGTCAACAGGTAAATAATCTGAGACTTCGTCCAGCTCACCCAGAGGCCTGTGACCTCTGTGAAGGCATTGAGAATCCGGAGAGCACTCCCTGGAGAGGGACCCGAGTCAATAAGAAAGAGGAGTAGATCGTCAGCGTACAGGGCCACCCTCTCCTCCAGCCAGCCAATATGAAGGCCTTTCATCTCTTTGGAACTGCAGAGAGTCTCCGCTATCGGTTCCACAGTGATGGAGAAAAGAGCCGGCCAGCGAGGGTAATCCCTGCTGCGTGCCCCTGCGGAGTGAAAAAGATTTTGAGGCGACCTCCCAATTTCATAAGTGCAGTGGGGTTTTTGTGTAAGGTACGCAACCATTGAATAAAGATGAGTGGAAAACCCATACTCCTCAGGACCTCCCACAAGTACTTCCATTCAACTGTGTCAAACGCTTTTTCTATATCTAGGGATGCAATTACCGTGTGCCCTGGTTGGTGTGGGGGAGACATGTATGTTAGTGAGGAGTCTACAAGTATTTGTCCGTAGATTTACCAGATGTAAAACATGTTTGATCTGAGTCTATGACTGTAGGGAGGATGTTGGTCTATGTGTAATAAGCTTAGTATGCATTTTGAAATCCAAGTTTAATAACGCAATTGGCCTGTAAAAGGCACAGAGAGCTGGGTCTTTGGGACCTTTGTGAATAAATATAATGTGAGCTTCACTCATGGAGGAGGGAAGGGTATCGTCCGCCAGACAACCCGTCAATAGGGCAGCTAATCGGGGAGCCAAATGTGCCCTATGGGTCTTGTAAAATTCTGTGGGGAGGCTGTCCGGGCCTGGGGCCTTACCACTCGGGAAGGAATTAATGGACAAAAGAACCTCCTCAGGAGTAATGAGCCTTACCAAACATTTCCTCTCTGTATCGGAGAGCCAACACAGGGCTAATGTATCCAAAAGAGGGTGCATATCCACCGTGTTGTAGTTCAGTGACAAAAGAAAAGGGGTAAAGACTACAATTGAAGGACCTGAACTCATTAAGTATATCTTTTAATGAGGTCACTACCGAACCTCCATTTATTTTAATTTGCAGGATAATGGTGAGTGGTATATCATGCTGCACCGCCCAGGAACCTCCCGTTTCTGTCCCCCGCTCAAAAAACATTTGTATACTCTTGCACATATCCAATCTCGTGACCTCGGTCATATGTCAATGAAGATCTTTTCCAGAAGCCATACTGGCATCAAAATTGGCAGGGGTGGGATCAATAGCATATGTAGGAGTAGCCACCTGGTCCTGTAGTGCATTAGCATCAGAGGTCTGGTCCTTCTGAACCGCGGCAATAGCCGAAATGTAGAGACCCCTTGCACAAGCCTTGAAGACATCCCAAGTGATAGTCGGTGAGGCAGAACCCTAATTCTGCCTCCAATAGTCCTCCAGGAAAGACCGAAATGTCTCGGAGGTACCTGGATAAGAGAGCCACTGGGTACCTAGGCGCCACAAGGACGAGTTGCATGTCTGACTTACCCTCAAGGTAAGCTATAATGGCCCATGGCCCGAGAGGCCACTGGGGAAGATACTTGACCTCCTGGGCATCTGCCAGAAGAGATAAATTGGCAAACGCCAAATCGATACGGGAAGCTGTCTGATGGGATGAAGAAAAACAGGAGAAAACTTTGGTATTAGGATGTCGCCATCTTCACACTTCAGTAAGGTCTGCACCCAAGGTTTTAGGTAGTTTAGTGGCAAGAGGCCCGAAAAAACAAAGGATACCTCGAGCCCCAATCAGGCTAGGCAGCATGGATAGCAGGATCCTGACGGCGTGATACCTCACAAGGGACCGTGTGCATCCAGCCAGGCTCTGTGGCAACTTTGGTCAGCACAGCATTGCGGTACACTGCAATGTAGGTGCTTGGGAAAGGTGCGTTGGGATGCCATTCACAAGGAATATAATAGGTGGAGGGAAGTGTACAGGGGTCTGTAACCGTGGTTCCCATAATTTATCAAATTTGCGATGGGTGCCCCTTTGTTGCATGATATGCCGCTCTTTAAGCAGAGTGGAATTGACCTGTGTATGCCAATCCTCTGGCGTTGGAGGGAGGGAGGAGAGACACTTTTAGGTGGCAGATTTACATGCCAGGAACAACAATCTAGTAATAGCAGTTCTAGCTTGTGGTGTATAGGCTTCTTCATCTAGAAAACCTAATGCACATGTCAGGGGGTCATTATTCAGATTGGCCTGAAATGTCTTCTTTATAGTGTCCATTATGAGATGCCAATAGCAAAATAGTTTGGGGCATCTCCATAGCATGTGCAACAGTCAGCCGCGGAACCATGGCATCATGGGTAGTTAGGACTCCCCCCTACGGTTCAATTGGTAAGACTTCTGGGGCATTCTATAAACTCTGTATCACAAAAAGTTGGAATGGTCATTGCGTAAGCGAGAGGGCAACTAATAAGACTTGCTCTAGAGCAGCCTTCCCAAGTCTCTTCGTTTAGCCCCACCGATATCAGCTAAAGATTGGCCAGCGAGTTATCCAGCAACAACCTATAGCGAGAGGATATTGAACCTTTGGTGGTGGTAGTGGCAAACGAATCTACTAATGGAGTAGGAGTCAAACTCAAATTGGTCAATTTGGACTGCGCTAAAAGGGCATGCTGTAGCTGCAGGTATTGAAAAAAGTTACCTATGGTCAAAGCCCTGTAACTTAATTCCTCAAAGTGCCCCTCCTCCCATATGGGTACCTACTTGGATCTTTTTTCATCTCATCCCACACTTTATTCATTAACATCAGTGAGGGGTACCGAGAGGTGTTTCGAACCCCGCTTGCCTCCAGCTAGGCTTGAGGATGGTATTTAGAATCGTGAGACAATAAAATAGCCTGGAGGGGATCAGATACATTAGCAATACCCCATCCTGAAAAATGCTGTAGTTGTGCAGCAAGAAAATATAATTGCTTAATGACCTTGCCGAATCAATTTGCTAAAACTTTGGCCAGGAGTTTAACATCTGAGTTTAGTAATGAGATGGGTCGGTACCACTCGTGGTAAGCTTGTCCTTCCCTGGTTTCGGTAAGGCATTAGTACTAGCTATGTTCATTGATCCTGGAAGTTGATGCAACTCCTAGGCCTCATTCAAAATGGCTAATAGCTTGGGTAGCAACACTTCCCCATAACCTTTGTAAATATCGGCTGCAAGGCCATCTAGACCTGGTGCTTTAATATTTGTGGGCTCAGCCGCTACAGCGCTAGCTAGTTCGTCTATTGTTAGAGGGGAATTTAAGCATCTCCTGTCTTGGCAATTTTATGGAGCGCAAAAAGGTCTGTCAGAACACAAAGGCACAGTGGGAGAGATCGCTGCACTAACATTGCTTAGTACAGTGATATTAGTTTATGTTCAGCCCGCTGGGTTCAACTAAACAAAACTGAATGTGTGTACCAGGCTTTAGTAACAATTTGGTTGCTGTGGGCATCACAGGGATCTTTCAGGCACTTTCATGTAACAGGCTCCATTTACCGTATATACATTGTAAAGATATATACCCAAATGCTTGTGTGTAAAGGAGAGGAATAATCATGCTTATTTCTGCTATAGGAGCGATGTATTCAAGATCCATTGGCTGATGGCTGCTCTACCCTTCACCAAGTCACTGTCATTGGTGTTCCATGCGGTAAGGTCCTATTAACAAAACTGTTTTACATTTGATTTTTCCTAATGTCTCGATGTTTGTAAGCTCAGCCCAGGTTTTGCTCAAGGGTTTGATACCATTATAGCAGTGATGGTGAACCATAGCACCCCAGATGTTTTGGAACTACATTTCCCATGATGCTCATGCACTCTGCAGTGGAGTTCAGCATCATGGGAAATGAAGTTCAAAAACATCTGGGGTGCCAAGGTTCGCCTTCACTGTGTTATAGTCATTTAAGGACACATTCTGTATTTAAATTACCCCAAGCCCCCTTAGAATAAACTACATCTCTGCCAGTAAAAGTATAGTGCCAGGCTGCCCTTGCCTGTGTATCAATGCTTTTGCAACTCATTCAATTCTGGAAATAATGGCTATCCTTTTCTTATCAAGTTATCAAAGAATGATCAGATGCCTATTTCTTTCATTAACCAGTAAGAAATAAAAAGATGTCTGAAAACGAATGAAGTTGACTTGCAGGGCAGCCCACATAAATTTTAGTTATACAGAACCAGTTACAACTGGGTTAAAGTGGAGTTCCAACCAAAAGTGGAACTTTCGCTTTATTGACTCCTGACCCCCTGACATTTGGCATGTGTGTTTTTTTGGGGGTTGGGAGCGGGTACCTGGTTTTGACAGGTACCCAGCTCCCACTTCCCCTTTCGCCGCCTAGGCGACTCGAGCGGAAGTTCTCTCCCCCTCCCTCTCTGCAATCTCCTGGGACAGGTCCCAGAAGATTGCCTGGCCATTCAGAATGCGCAGCATGACTCGCGCACCCAGCTGTGAAACCGCAAGCAGTCAGTCGGGTGCCCACACTAGTGCTGTCGGGGAGAGGCGGGGAAGGGAACCGAGGCTTAGAGCGGCCGATTCGCTGGATTGTGAGACAGGTAAGTGTCTGTTTATTGAAAGTCAGCAGCTACACTTTTTGTAGCTGCTGACTTTTAATAAACACAGAAATGCCTGGAACTCTGCTTTAATGCAAGGCTCCGCTACGTAAGCCTTACATTATTATAACTGTGCAGGCTTACTTAAAGAGAACCTGTCAATATTTGACATGTAGGAATCTGAATATTCAGTCCTCGATTGTCAAAAATATGTGGGTAAACCTTTGAAAGATGTATTTATGCACAATATTCTGGTTAACTTGTTGTATCTGAGGATGACTCTAGGCCCTGGGAAGTACAGCAGATGCACGTTCTTCAATTTTATTATCTAATCAATGTACAATTTGATCAAAACTATTGAGTACAATCAATCAAATAACCATAACTCCCCTTATGGCCACTTTAGACGTGATTTAGATCCGGTTCCAGCAAATTGAGCCAATCAGCCAGGGCAGACAATTAGCAATTGCTTTGCAATGATCGACAGCACCAAGATGCCTTGCCTATGAATATAGGATTATGAGATGGAAGCCATCCTCGCAGGGGGAACACAGTGATTATAGCTAGCAGCTATATCTGCCGCTAGCAATAATTGCATGTAAAATCTGACAAGATCGATCTATCAACTTGAGTACATACAGCCCGTCCATACATGGTTCAAATCTTGCCCAGTTCCTGCTGAACCGGACAAGATTTGACCCACATATGGCCAGCTTATGTTACGATTTTGTTTGCGTAATAGCCATTAAGTGGATCCATTATTCCTATCAGAAGATTGATCGTTTATGGCCAACATTAGTGTTCTGAGACAAACCAAAGCTAAAAATGTAATTTTAAATGTTTTATTGGTTAGCTTGCCTAAATGTTTACATTCTTGAATAAGGCCAGACAGGGATGGTTTGATTTCTTGAAGGTTTTATGTTGGTTTTCTTTTTATCGTTACTTTTTTTTTTGAGTCATGCTGACCTTTGACGGCCAGACTGAATAGCCAAAGTATCAAGGCTTCTTGCCTGTAAGCTGCATTCATCAGCAAATGACAAGAGTCGCTTATCCTAGTTCCTTACCTTTTCGCCTTACAGCAAAATCCCCCCCCCCCATTTCCATTGCAGCGGTTTGCATATCAACAACTTGACACTCATTTGTCCATTTGGTTCCAAAAAAACCAAATCTGTCTATAAACCCAACATCCTCTGTGAGACTCCTGCTCCTGGACGCTTCCCCAATATATGCTCTACCTTTTTTTTTTTTTTTGAAAAACGTTATTTTCTTAATAAACACATAGACAATACAGACGTATAACAGCACAGCCACCATCTGGCTATTAACAGGGAAGGGACCCACGCAGGGTTTACACAGTATCCTTACATTATCAAAAACCATTAGAATATTGACAACTGCCATAGTATATCAACATCAATGGGCTATCCTGGCTCTTGCTCCAAGGGTGGGCTGAAAATGTGCTAGCCCACCTAAATTATGCTGCTATCAAGGAATGGTCTATTAGGATGTCAAGGAGAGCCATCATACATCAGAGAGGTCACCTAATCTGCTGCAGCAGTAGAGGGTTCAGCTAACCACTTACGCCAGACTGTGTCGTGTTTTTTCGGACAGCCTCTATGTATATAGGTGTCCCTATAGAGGGGTATCACATTGTTAACAAGTGTTTTCCATAGACCCATAGAGGGAAGAGCCTTTCGCTTCCATCATAGGACAATGGATTTCCTGACATAGAACAGCAGGAGACCCAACAAGATTCTCTCAGCCACCCTGAGCACCAAGTCCTCCACCAGCCCCAGCAGGCATATTCTTGGGGATGAAACAATAGAGATACTTAGTGGATCATTCACCTCCGTAAGAATTTGTGACCAGAAATCTGTAATTACCGGGCAGGACCAGTAGATGTGGATAAAGTACCCCGGGGTATGGTCACAACGCCAGCGGAAGTAAAATATGCCCTATGTATTGAATGAGGCGGTCTCTTAAGGAAACCAATATTTTAAATGGGAAGTCCCACGCATCTCCCCAGTCCTCTGAGTCCATCTCCGGAACGTCCCGGCCTCATTGCTGATGGAGCTTGGACAGTTCAGGAGACGAGACTCGAAGGAGATGTGCATATAGCACGGAAGTGGGTTTTTCCGAACAATCAAAGGGCAAAATCCGCTCAAGATCGGACTGCACCATCTACCTTTCACCTGATGGGAACTGAGCCCTGAAAGTATTTGACAACAGGTATCTGAATTTGTGTGAGGGTGGGGCATTGTGTTGAGATATTACGTGATCAAAGGACAATATCGTTAGGTCTGAGGTGATGTCTGAGAGCCTTAACATGGTACCTGGCCCATATGACAAGGTCTGGAATCTCAAGAAAGTGCTGTAGGTTGGGATTGTTCCAGAGTGGGGTGTTCGGGGATACAGCAGTCAGAGGGTACTTTTCACAGGCCAGGCCCTCCCTCCAGGCCCCAAGGGTGGTACGCATGGAAGGGGTTAGGTCGTATGGAGCCTTTGGACCTCGCGAAAAGAAGATTCGACAATGCCTCCACAGATCGCAACACCGCAGGCCCAATGGCCCAAGCCGAGTTGGATCTATCTGGAACAAGCCACCAAAATGCAGTGACCAATTGAGCCGCAATGAAGTATTTGTGACAGTCCGGGAATGCTAGGCCCCACTGCGAACAAGGGCGCAAGAAAGGAGGAGAACATTTTGTTTAGTTGGGAGAAGAATGATTTGGGGGGCCATTGAGGGGACTTATGAAAAAAATATGTAAACTTGGGAAGAATTTTCAATACAACCCAGTAGGGACAGAGGGAGGTTTTCCCATGCTTTCAGCTTGGCTCTGACTGAGTTGATTACTGGAGACAAGTTCAGTGTAATGAAGTCAGTCACGTTCCCTGAAAATACGCACCCCCAAGTAGGTAAATTCGTCCACCCATTGTAATTGAAGAGAAGCCGAAGCCTCTTTTTTAGCATCAGCATCAATAGCAAGCATTTGTGACTTTGTCCAACGAACCCTGAGCCCCATCACTACAGAGAATTCTTCTAGGACCGACAATGCCCCCTGCAAAGAGGAGCCAGCATCATTCAGAAAGAGGAGGAGGTCATCTGCATACAAGGCCACCCTCTCCTCCAGCCAGCCCAGCCGTGTACCCCTAGAGAGTTCAAAAATAGAAGACAGACGACCCCCTAAACGAATAGTAGCCATTGGCGAACAATATATAGTCTTTAACCAGTGAATGAATACGAGGGGAAATCCCATTCTCCGCAGAATCTCCCACAGGAAAGGCCACTCAATCGAGTCGAAAGCCTTCTCAATATCGAGAGTGGCAACCACTCTAGTACCCTGATTGTGGTGTCTTGCATGGAGGTTATATGTTCTACCTTTAATTTACAATCTCCTCCTGCCCTGTCTGCATCCCAGTGTGCCCAGATACACAGACTCCTGGGGAACAGAACTGGGCATTTCCTTTTTTCCTGAGGATTTGGACAAAGCTTTTACTTTTAACATACCAACTATCTCTTGCCAGTAAGACCCATGAAACCAACTTTAAGCTTCTTACCTGTTGGTATAGATGTCCTACAATGCTCCAGCACATACACCAGTGGCCCGCGGAGCCCTCTTATGTGGCCTTTGACCTCCTGCTCTGGGATGGCAAGCCCAGATCGCAGGCTGCCGACCTGCCTTCCCAGAGCTTCAGTGTTAAATGAAGCCGGCACTAGAGGAAGCAAGTGGGTGCAGAGCGACATAAGGCTGTACAGCGCTGGCTCCTGCCACAGGGGGAGCGATACCAATTGCACTCCGCCTGAGACAGCAACAGCTGGCGATACTTGAATGGAAGACTGTTTTTAAAGGTAAGTTTATTACTAAAATCACAGTGTATATATGGACAAGCTGCTTTCAAACTGATCCACAGGTGCAGCACAGTGCACCTGCAGGTTACCTGTACTGAGCCATAGACTTCTGTCATTACCTGCGGGTTTGGTGTGCCTTCTGAAAGTGCACTACACCTGCAGGATATAATAGTCTATGGCAAAGTGCAGCTAACCTGCAGGAAAGCCACAGGGGCATTGCGCTGCACCCACAGTGTGGGTAAACTGCAGCACATCAATGTGAAAGCAACCTTAGGCCCCTTTCAAATGGTCGGTTGTACCCTCCATTCACCTCTATGGAGCAGCAGATGTAAACAGACTTGTGTCCATTTGCACCCGCCGACCTCCAGTCCAATCCGCGAAAAAAACAAAGGGGATCTTTCCCCTTCAGTCTGGGCGGATAGGATTGGAGGGCCCATAGAGTACAGTGGGCTATGTCATCCCAGCATATGCAGAGTGGACACAGGCCTGTCATCCGCCCGCTCCGCTCATTGTGGCCCACGACTGGTTACCAAGTTGCCTAAGTGGCCCTCGCTCTTCAAAAGGTTGGGCACCCCTGACATACAGTATATCTCTCCATTCCCAACCAATGTTGAAAACATCACTCGGCTGAATACAGTGACCATATCTGGCGGGGGACTGCTCCTATGAAAGCAAGATGAGAATTGTAAGATCACTGATATTACTATCCTTATCACCCCCCCCCCCCCCCCAGGCTGCATTGATACCTGGCTCCATTAAAAGTGTTAAGGGCATGGAGATATTCTTGGACCAGGAAACCAATACGCAGGAGCAACACCCTCTCTTTCCCTTTGTTCCAGTTTTCCTTTGATAACAAAAAAATTATCGGGAGATATCCGTTGCCATTTACGACTAAATGAAAGCCCAATTTGTCCTGCAAAAAAAATCCAAAGGTATAATTCACCTGGATACACTTTAGTCATTATGATGATGTACACAGTTTTAATAGCACGTCAAAATTGCAAAACTGTGTTCAGTGATTTATTTTACCCTTGTCATGAAGAGGTTAACTATCCAACTCATTATGTATACTTTCTGTCATGTCATGGGATGTGTGCTCTCCGCTACGTCAGAGGTATATTCCCCTTCTTAATCTATATATTATATTCATATATATACTGTATATGTTTATATGCTTCCCCTGTAAACAAAAATAAAAAACCCAATAAGCTCAGGTTTAAAAAATAAAAATACTGACCACTTTAAGCACACCAAGTACAGTAGGTATTTGGCATTTTGCCATTAAGAAAGAGACTGGCCAGAGAGAGTTCGCTTTTGGTGCACTTGGCTATGCTTGAACATTGCTGCACAGGCAAGCTAAAGCCTAGTACACACCACTAGTTTATTCATTTTTTTTTATTCACCCCAGCTGGCTGAACAAAATAAACTGACAGCTCAGGTCGGAGCCACTGTACTAACTATGCAAGTGATCTCCCTGCTGTTCTATTGTGTTCTGGCAGGGGGAGGCCCACCCCACCCCCACCAGAACACTCCGGTCAGCGCTCTCAGGCATTGGCTGAGATCGCTGATTGGGAGCCAGTCAGCTGCTGGTTTTCCAGCATGCTCGTCCAGTAAAAGTTAGATAAATGGTCAGCTTCTGTAAGATCGACTGCCATACACATGGGCCGAATGTCAGTTTTTTATTGAACCGGCCAATGTCCCCCGACATTCGGCCAGTGTGTACTAGGCTTAAAGTGATTGTAAAGTCGGAAGGTTTTTTCTCAATACATTCTAAGCATTATGATAAAAAGCCTTCTGTGTGCAGCAGCCCCCCTAATACTTACCTGAGCCCATCTCTATCCAGCGATGTGCACGACTGCCTCGGCCATCCAAGACACTCCCTCCTGATTGGCTGAGACACAGCAGCGTCGCCATTGGCTCCCACTGCTGTCAATTAAAGTCATTTTGTCAATCAGAGGAGAGAGGGGGCAGTGCTGAACCGCGGCTCCGTGTCTGAATGGACACCAATCGGCCACCCAAGAGGGACCCGAAAAAAAGGAGGATCTAGGCTACTCTGTGCAAAACCACTGCACAGAACAAGGTAAGTAAGTAATAAAATGTTTATTTATTTTTTTAAAACAAGTCTTTACATTCACTTTAAGAATTAATGTTTTTGTACAAAAATGTGCTAGGCTTGTGTAAGGTTGTATAACAAGTGTGCATAGGATTACTTGAAAATACGCAGTGCTTTTTGAGTCCTGACTTTGTTCTGATTTTCATTATCCACTTGCTGACCAGGCACTCTTCCATGTAAAAATTTAGAACCCCCAAATATTATATATTTTTTTCCTTTAGTAGAGGCTCTAGAGAATAAAATTGCAGTCATTGCAATTTTTTATTTCACGTGATTTTTGAGCAACGGTTTTTCAAACTCAATTTTTCTGGAAAAAAATACACTGAATGAATTAAATGTATTTAAACAAAAAAAATGTATATCCTGATTTTTTTTTTTTTTTTTTAATATATTTTTTTTATGAAAGATGATGATACGCGAGAAAAATAGATACCTAACAACATGTCATGCTTTAAAATTGCACACGCTTGTACTCATATGGTACTTAAAAATCTCCATAGGTGATAGTTTAAAAATGTTTACAGGTTACCAATGTAGAGTTGCAGAAGAGATCTAGTGCTAGAATTATTGCTCTGGCGTTCCTGGCAATGCCTCACGTGTGGTGCGAACACCGTTTTCTGTGTATGTGGTCATGATCTACGTATGCTTTTACCACTGCACGCAAGCACAGGGGGACGGAGGCGCTTTAAAAAAAGAAAAATCCATAAATATTTATTTTATTACATTGTTTTTATTTTTACACTGTTCCTTTTAAAAAAAATGTTTTGATCACTTTTTTTTTTTTTCCAAATAACAGTTTTTATTGTAATTTTTAGTGATACAGAATAAAGGATCATAGAAAATCACCAGCATTGTACAGTGTATCCTTACGTATTGTTAAGCATGCGTTTTATATGACTTAGCTGGCAATATTTCCTACGATAAACAGGGAAGTAAGTGCAAGCTTTCCTTCCATTGTTGGTTTGGGTTCCAGTTCTCTTGGCTGGTAAAAAAAAAACAGTACCAACAACCTTCAAGAATAAAACAGATATTTGTATATAATTGAAAAGAAACATATAATAATGGGGGGTGGGAAGGAGGGGGAGAAAAAGAAGGAAGGGGGTAGAGAGAAAGTGCCATCTAGTTGGTTTTGATACCTGGTCATGGTGGGTCCTCCCGGAGGTGCCACAGCTCCCAGACCCTGTTGTGTGCCTCCAGCCTGTCCTGAATTCTGGCTGTCATCTTTTCCATTAATTCTACATCTTTGATTCTAGCGTAAAGATCTTCAGCCGTGGGTGGAGTGGTGCGTTTCCAGTTTAGGGCTATTAGGCAGCGTGCTGCTGTGAGTATGTGTCGTACTAGTTTTTTGTATGGTCTGCTAATTTTTAATGGTGACAAACCTAGTAGGAAGAATTTCGGTGTCGCTTGGATTTCGGTTTCTAAGAGGCGGGCAAGGAGGTGACTGACCATCTCCCAGTACTGAGCCAGCAGTGGGCAGGTCCAATACACATGTAGGAGAGTGCCTTTAGCTTCTTGGCAGCGCCAACATTTATCTGAGCTATTAGGGAAGATTGTGTGTAATACGTCTGGAGTCATGTACCAAAAGTAGAGGATTTTGTATGAGTTTTCTTTATATAGCGTACATATCGAGCTCTTCGCTGCTTGGTTCCATATTGTCTGCCATTGTGCTAAAGTAAATTCTTCCCCTAAGACCTTCTCCCACTTAAGCATGTAGTAGTGTTTACCGTGTTCCTCTAGGGAGATGGCAGTCAGGATCTTGTATATTCCTGATATGAGTCCCCTCTGTGAATTACCTGCTAGGATGATGGTCTCAAACGGGGATGGAGGTGAGAATTGTAGGTTCGGAGCTATTGTTAGTGCATAATGTCTTATTTGTAGGTATCCATAGAATGCTTGTCTTGGTAACTTATATTTAGTCTGTAGGTCTGAGAAGGGCAGGAGCCTACGGGTTATAGGGTCTACTATACTCCCAAAGTGGAACAAACTCCTAGAGGACCAGGGGTGAGACATCTGGCGTGTGAGACTATCTGGCACCTTGGGATTACACACAAATGAGGTCAGAGTCGATTTCTCCGAGACTAGTTTATGAGAGTGAGCTAGTGTGCGCCAAGTCCTCTTTAACATGGACATGGGACCCAGTAAGTGCTCTGGAGCTACATCCGCGTCCGCACTCCACAATAGGTTGTTCGGGTGTATTGGAGCTAGCCATAGTTTTTCGATTTCTGTCCATTTATTGTATGATTTTTGTGTAAACCATGACGCCACCGCTCTCAGCTGTGTCGCTTGGTAGTATTTGATTATGTTCGGGAAGGCCAGACCCCCCTCACTGCGCGACGCCATCAACACCGTTTTTGAAATCCTATGTCTTTTATAGTTCCATACATAGTGGAGTAGATCTGTTTGAAGTTTTTTCAGATGTTTGAGTCGTATGGGTATGGGGAGCGTTTGGAACAGATAAAGAAGCTTCGGGAGGATGGTCATTTTTATTGTTGCAATTCGCCCTAAAAGGGATATATGATGTTTTTTCCATTGTTGCAAGAGGGATCTAATGGTGCCAAAGAGAGGGGGGAAGTTCTCTTGGTACAGGGTGTTAAATTTTGGGGTAATGTGTACCCCTAGATATTTCAGGGCGGTTGTTTGCCAGTGATAATTATAATTGGATTTTAAGAGTGCTAGCTCCGCTTCGGGAATGTTAATGGGTAGAGCTTCTGACTTTGAGGCATTTATTTTGTATCCCGAGAGGGCACGAAATCGGTCTAGCTCAGCGTGGAGGTTTGGGAGGGATATGTGGGGTTGGGTAAGGGTGAGTATTATGTCATCTGCAAAGAGGGAGATTTTAAACTCCTTATCTCTGACCATTATTCCCCTTATGTTTAAGTTATTTCTAATGGAGGCCGCTAAGGGTTCCACACATAGCGCGAATAGCAGGGGCGACAGCGGGCATCCCTGCCTTGTACCATTTGATACTGTAAATGGTGTTGAGAGTGCAAATGGAGTCCTGACCTGCGAGGAGGGGTTAGAATATAAGTGCTTTATTGCGCGTAGAAATGGTCCCCGGAAGCCCATGTGGGTCAATGTGGCAAACAGGAACGGCCACCCCAGCCGATCAAAAGCTTTCTCAGCGTCTAGACTCAGTAGCATAGAGGGGGCGCCATCTCTGTTCGCCACCTCCACCAGGTCTATCACCCTTCTAGTATTGTCGCCCGCCTGCCGCATCGGCACAAATCCCACTTGGTCCTTGTGAATTAATGATGGTAAAATCGTGTTCAGGCGGTTGGATAAGAGTTTAGTGAAGATTTTTAAGTCCGAATTTAGCAACGCAATAGGTCTGTAGTTTGCGCAGGTAGAAGGGTCTTTATCTGGTTTGGGGATCAAGGTAATGAAGGATTTCTGCATTTCCAGGGGAATTTGAGTGTCCTGGAGAAAGGCATTGAACAGTCTACTAAGATGGGGGAGCAGTATGGGGAGAAATGTCTTATAATATTCGTATGGAAAGCCGTCTGGTCCCGGGGCTTTATGGGATGGCAGGTTTTTAATAGTAAGCTCTATTTCCTCGTCCGTAATCTGAGCATTAAGTGTTAGCAAGTCAGATGGTTGAAGATGAGGAATTTCACTTTGTTCTAGATATTGTGTCATCGTGTGGGCCAGGTCGTTAGGGGGGGGGTTACTGGGTATGTCCGGGTTGTTATATAGTTTTTTATAGAAGTCCGCGAATGTGTGAGCTATGTCCTCAGGATGTGTTAGCGTCTGTCCCTTTATGTTTTTAATTTGGTTCGGGGATTGCATATGGGTCCTCTCCCGCAGTTTATTAGCTAAAAGAGAGTGTGCTTTATTCCCCTTGTCGTAGAACTTTTGTTGAAGCCGAGTCAGGGCTTTCTCTACCTGTCCCATTGCTAGGTCACGGAGTGTTGTGCGTAAATTAATTATTTTCCTTAGAGTCGATATTGTGGGGTTCGTCTGGAGTTGATTTTCGAGAGTTCTAAGTTCCCGTTCCGCTTTTACTTTGGCCGCTGTAGCGTCTCTTTTTAGTGCTGACGAGGAAGCTATGCATTTACCTCTAAGGACCGCTTTATGGGCTTCCCAGAGTGTAGGGATTGAAACTTCTTGGTTGGAATTTTCCAGGAAGTAGTGTTTGAGTGCTGAGTTTAAGTCTGCTAAAGTTGGTGGATGTTGGAGGAGGAACGTGTTTAATCTCCAGTTGTATGGTCTGCGGACATTTGTGCCTAGGTCTAGAGTGATTAAGATGGGTGCATGGTCCGACCATGAGATAGGACATATTTGCGTCTTGCGTGTGAGTTTCAAGGTGTAGTTATTAACAAAAAAGTAATCAATGCGGGTGTGTGTGCGGTGGGGGGCTGAGTAGAATGTATATTGTCGGCCCTGTGGGTGAAAGGCTCTCCATGTGTCAAAGAGCGCGTACCGTCGGGTAATTTGCCTGAATAATCTTGAGTCTCTTTGGACCTTAGCTGATGGAGCTTGGGGGGTTATCGTCTGGCGGTCTGCAGTGGCCGATTGAATGAGGTTGAAATCACCTCCTATAATAAGAACTTTGGGAGTGGATCTAAAAATTCGCGAGAGTGCCTTGGTCATGAAGCTATGTTGTTTAACATTGGGGGCGTATATTGAACAGAACGTCACTTCTTGCGTTTGCCATAGTCCTGTCAGGATGATAAAGTGGCCATTAGGATCACGGTGTTGGGTCGCGCAGGTGAAGGGAGCCCCCTGTTTGAAGAGTATAGCCACTCCAGCTTTTTTACGACTGCCCGATGCAATATATATTTGGGAGTAATATCTGGACGCGAACGCAAATGAGCCTTCTTTATTGTAATGTGTCTCTTGGACCATAATCACATCTGCTCCTGATTGTCTAAACTCCCTTAGTGCCAGATGTCTTTTCCTATCGGAGTTTAATCCGTGTACATTTAGTGAAAGGATCTTAGTCATGGTGGTGTCGAATAAATGTGTGGTGGTGTACGCTTACCTAGTGGTGGATTGTCGGCTGTTGAGACCCCTGGTTCAGGGTAGGCACGCTCCGGGAGGAGACCAGGAACCTTCATGTACCCAGTTATGCAGAAAAAGAGATGGCTAGGGAGAAGGAAAGAGAGAAGGGATGGGGAGGGTAAAGATACAGTTAGTGCACAAAGATAACACATAATCAACCTTGCTATCCATCTATAAGCGGCCAACAGGCCTAGACTAGAGCGGACCCCAGCGTGAGCCCCCACCCCCACCCCGAATCGGGCGGACATAGAGGCACACCCAGGGGCCCGCGTTCCGTCAACAATAAGATCTGAACCTGTGCACAGCCTAATACTGTGCACCAGTATCCAACCAAAATAGGTTAGAAACAGATTAGCAAAAAGAAAAACAAAAAACAGCTAAGAGAGGGGTGAGGGTGATAGACAATGGCTTCAATGCCCTTCCTCCTTAGGCTCATCTAAAACTAGCCCTTAGTAGTATACTATAGTTGGGCGTAGGGGTATAGTCACTCATGGTGTTCTAGGGGACTATCAAACTTTATGTTAACTGATCATTTCTGTTTTCTAAATCTAGGCATTCGAGTCTCTGAGCTTTGTACTAGAATAGTAAGCGTTGTTCAGCGGCTCCTGTGTTTAGCGGGTTTGCGTTGAGTGTCGGAGTTCCTAGGCCGGTTGGTTGCGGGGACCTTTTGCCAAGTGGCAGGTGGTGGTGGAGGGGTGGCAACTAAGTCCCATTCTGGAAGCTGTGGAGCTGCTATTTCAAGAGTGTCACAGAATGTACGAAGATCCTCGGGGTATCGTAATACAGCGGATTTTCCTTGGCGTTTTGCTGTGAGGCTGAAGGGGAAGCCCCACCTGTAGATAATGGCTTCTTTCTGCAGAAGTTGTAGGAGCGGTTGAAGAAGTCTACGTTTCTGCAGGGTTATCCACGAGAGGTCCGGGTACAGTTGTATCTGAGTATCCGCATGAGTTATTTTGCGAGCTAGGCGCGCCTGCCGCATAATTTCCTCTTTGTGAGGGTAGGAGCTGATTCTACATATTACGTCCCTCGGTTTGGAGGTAGTGTTTTTGGGCCTAAGCGCTCGGTGGGCCCTGTCCATTTCTATATGTTTGGAGGGGGGGTCCCCAGTTAGATTGTTGAAGATGGACTGCAGTATTGATTGTAGATCCTCCGTATTTTCTGATTCCGGGATACCTCTCACCCGTATATTGTTACGGCGCCCCCTGTTGTCCAAATCCTCCACATGCCTCTGCATATCTCTTAGCATTGATCTGTGTTCTGCGCCCTGAAGTTGGGTTCTGTGGACCGCTAATTTTGTTTCTTGTATTTCCTCTTCGGCCATTTCCACCCTGTCCGCCAGGTGTTTGAGGCCTGTTTGGAGCACTTGAATTTCCGTGCGGCATGTAGTTTTCACGTCCTCGATTAGTTGTCTAAAGTCCTCTTTAGTGGGAATGGCTTGCAGGTAAGTTTGCCATTGTAGAGGCATGTGTGGGGGCCCATGGGTGGCCTGTGCTGGGCTGTGATAATGGGGAGAGGGGGATAACACTCGTGGAGGGGAGCGTGGTGACAGCGCCCCTGCTCCTTGGTTGAACTGTATTTCAGTTGCTGGGGAGTCCCATGAGTTCATGCATTCCCCTATTTGTTGCTGCTGTGGAGGGGGTCTGGCTTTGATATCCTCTGCTGGGGGGAAGATTGAGTGAGTGACTTTCTGTGCATAAGAAGGTATGCAGGTGTGCTGCCTTGATATACTTGGATCTCTGGAACGTGATAGTCTCTGTGCCTTGGGGGGGGGGGAGGCTATCACCCCTGCCCATGTTCCCTCTGTCAAGCCACCAGGGGTTCTGTAGTTACTATCTTGTGGGCCTGCGGGGCCTGGCAGGGGGGGAAAGTCCCGGGATAGATCTGAGGAGTCTGTGGACAGAGGCTCCGTGTCATGTGGTGGCGGCTCTGGTGCTGTTCTCAGCAGCTGCGGGAAGGCCGCCGAGCACTGAGTGTAGTGCTCGGGGGAGGCGGGCGGCGCGGCGGACCGGGGCCCATGTGTTTGTTCTGTGGGGACACTCAGGTGTCGATGGGGACTCACCCTTCCTCCGCCCGTGCCCGCTGCTGGATGGTTCGCCGTGTCCCGCTGCGCTCCCTCCAGGATCCGTTCGTCAATGTACGCTGGCTGGGGAGGCTGGGCGGGACTCCTCTGCATGCTGGCTGGAGTGTCCGGCGCCATGTTGGCCTCTTCGTCCTGGGACATTTCTGGCTGGGTAAAGTAGGAGCGGAGGTCCGTGGAGGTCCCCGGAGGGGGTAGAGATGATCCTCTGGATCTGGAGGATCGAGTGGTCCTAGATTTGCCCATGTGGGCGCAAAATAAGTACCCCAAATTTCGCCTTTTGAGCTGCGGGCTGAGAAAGCTAAGAGCTTAGGCTGCCATCTAGCTCGGCTTCCGGTCACGCCCCCCGTTTTGATCACTTTTATTGCTATCACAAGGAATGTAAACATCCCTTGCGATAACAATACAGCATGACAGGTTCTCTTTATGGAGAGATCTGGGTTCTATAAGACCCCACATCTCTCCTCTACCACTTATATAAAAGCAAAAGATCAACAAAAAAAAAGTGTCCTTTGGTTAAATATATAAAAAAAAAAAGTCATGGTTTACATTGGGCCCGAAGTGACTTCATGATATCGCTCCAGTCTTCCTAGGCCATAGAGATAAGCGGAGGCCATCTTTCCTTTGTTCATCCCTATGCCCAGCCACTGCCAGCACCCGATCGGTTTACCCGGAGCTACCAATCGCCCCGCTTCTAAAAGTGATTCTGTGGCGAATCCACCGCTCGGACCACTTTTATCAGAAAGACCAGCGCCTGAGAGAAACATTTTATACATAATGGCATATTTTCCAAGTTAGGCGGTCAGCAAGTGGATTGCATACTTGTTTTAGATCAGAGTATCAGAAATTAGTGAAGTTATAGACCACCAGGCAACTAACATTTTCAGGTTAGCAATGGCAGTCCACATATTCCTCTTAGTACAGATATTCCTTAATTTTGGAGGATTGTTTATAAAGCTAAAGGAGGAAGCAAATATACTTTTAAGGAAGTATAATTAACACTGAACATATTTACATTTTTTGACTGGTTCTCTTTCATGCAGTATAGCAACTAGAGATGTAATTTTCTTTCAATAAACCAGTTCCTTTATGGCATTTAGATCTGTTGGCATAGCTGCTTATTTTTTTGCTTCACAACTTACCCTTGTAATAACTACATGTTTCATGGGACAGCAGGGATGTCAGATTAAATACAGTCTCCTGCTGCGGATGCTTACAGTAGATTAGTCTTCGGCTAACTTATTCAAAATGGGAAAGAATTGAGAGGAGGAAGAAGCATTAATAGGAAAACAAAAATGTTACAAAAGAAAACAATGAAAGTAAGAGAATATAATATCCGGAGCTTAGTTTACAGACTGCTTTAACTTTATTAACCACTTCCGGACCGCCCACTGTATATATACGTCATTTTTTTGAAGATGGATATCTCGGTAACGGCAGCAGCTGCTGCCACAACCGAGGTATCCATCTTTTCAGCGGGCGGTTCCGTACATGATAATGGTGGTCTCTGCGGCGGGTTCGCCGCGAGATCACCATTATCGGCGGCGGGAGAGGTGCCACCCCGCCGCTCTCCCGCACCCTCCGCCGCTTACCGGAGCCGTCGGTAGCGGCGGAGGCGATCGGGTCCTTTCCCTGCTTAGGTATGGAGACGAGTGAGGCTAAGATGGCCCCCACCCGTCTCCATACCATGTGACGGCCGGAGCGACGTCATTATGACGGCTCCGCCCTCTTCTCTTAAAGGCACAATTTTTTTGTGTCATTTTTTTAAACGACTTTTTTTTTTTTTTTTTTTTTTTTTGCATTTTAGTCTAAATATGAGATCTGAGGACTTTTTGACCCCAGATCTCATATTTAAGAGGACCTGTCATGCTTTTTTCTATTACAAGGGATGTTTACATTCATTGTAATAGGAATAAAAGTGATCCAAATTTTTTTTTTTAAAAAAACAGTGAAAAAATAAATAAAATAAAGTAAAATAAATAATAATAATAAAAAAAAAATTTTTAAAGCGCCCTGTCCCGACGAGCTCGCGCGCAGAAGCGAACGCATACGTGAGTAGCGCCCGCATATAAAAACGGTGGTCAAACCACACATGTGAGGTATCGCCGCGACCGGTAGAGTGAGAGCAATAATTCTAGCCCTAGACCTCCTCTGTAACGGAAAACATGCAATCTGTAGAATTTTTTAACCGTCGCCTATGGAGATTTTGTAAGGGTAAAAGTTTGACGCTATTCCACGAGCGGGCACAATTTTGAAGCGTGACATGATGGGTATCAATTTACTTGGTGTAACATATTTCACAATATAAAAAAAAATTGGGCTAACTTTACTGTTGTCTTATTTTTTTTTTTCAAAAAAGTGAATTTTTTCCAAAAAAAGTGCGCTTAGAAGACCGCTGCGCAAATACGGTGCAAAAAAAAGTATTGCAATGACCGCTATTTTATTCTCTAGGGTGTTAGAAAAAAAACAATATATAATGTTTGGGGGTTCTAAGTAATTTTCTAGCAAAAAAACCTGTTTTAAACTTGTAAACACCTAAAATCCAAAACGAGGCTGGTCTTAAAGTGGTTAAATGTGTTCTTTACCACTTGTATACCAGGATGCGATTTATAAACGGCATGGAAGACAAGTGGCTAAATCAAGCTCATAGATGCTACTTGCTTTAAAAGCTGGCGAAGGACTTTCCAATAAAAGTGATTGGGTTTCTCTAGAACCACCTGATCACTTTTATAGTGCCCCTCCAATGTCTCCCTAAAAAACGCCTGTTGACTGCCCATGCTATCCCATGGGGGCTTGTTGTGATAGCAATAAAGTTTTAAGAAAAAAAATTATATAAAAGTATTTAAAGCACCCCCATCAATCCCAAACCCACACCATATAAATAGCCCGGCATAGGGTGAGCATATGTATGTATACATCAGTTGCACCACATGTGAGGTATGGTCACAAACGCCGTCGTGAGAGCAATAATTCTAGGGCCATAATAAATGGTTAACGAAACTGATGACCTGTAGAATTTTTTTTTATCATTACCTATAGAGACGTTTGGGCAGTATTTGTTTTTTGCAACTCCATGGGCATGCACAATTGTAACACTTGATATAATTGGTATCTGTTTTCCCGATACAACCCAAACAAAAAATTGGGTTAGTAATATTGTGTGTGTCTGCACTAAAATTCATTTTTTAGTGTACTGTATAACCCCAAATCGACACAAAAAAACCCCAAAAAACAATTATTTGCAAACAGCATAAACCCGCATTTTATGCCGTGATTTAAACTGAGCATATGTACTATTTTAAGAAGAAGAAAAAAATTTTAATTTTGAAGTTTATGGCAGCAACACTTGACCCAAAACAGTTGGGGCAAGGTGACATAAAGCTGGAAAAGTAAGTGATACTAACAAGGAAGTGCTGGAAGAATATTTTGCAGCTAATTAGGTTAATTGAAAACTCGTCAGTAACATGTCTGAATATAAAAACATCTTAGAGTCTCTGATGTAGAGATGGGCAAGAGGTTCACCAATCTGTCAAAAGCTGCGTCTAAAAATTGTCTAATAATTTCAGAATAATGTTCCTCAACGTAAAATTACAAAGACTTGAAATAAATCATCATCTGCAGTACATATTATATAAGGATTCAGAGAATCTGAAGAAATCTCTGTGTGCAAGGGACAAGGCTGAAACACAATATAGGATGCCCTATGATCTGATCTTCAGGCTCTCAGACGGCACTGCATTAAAAACAGGTGTGATTCTTTGATGGACAACACTGCATGGGCTCAGGAATACTTCCAAAAATCACTGTCTGTGAACAGTTTGCTGTCCCATCTAAAAATGAAAGGTAAAGTTCTATCATGCAAAGAAGAAGCCATAGCTGAACATGATCCAGAAACATCAGTCTTCTCTAGGCCAAAGCTCATATAAAATGGTCTGCTGAAAAGTGTCAAACTGTTCTGTGGTTGTACAAATCTAAATGTGACATTCTTTTTAGCAACCATGGGTGCCACGTCCTCCCAACTAAAGAGGAGATGGACCTTCCAGCTTGTTAACAGTGCTCAGTTCAAAAGCCTGCGTCTCTGATGGTATAGGGTTGCATTAGTGTATACAGAATGGGAAGCTTGCAGATCTGGAAAGGCACTATCAATGCTGAATGATACAGTGGGGACGGAAAGTATTCAGACCCCCTTACATTTCTCACTCTTTGTTATACTGCAGCCATTTGCTAAACATATTTAAGTTCATTTTTTTCCTCATTAATATACACACAGCACCCCATATTGACAGAAAAACACAGAATTGTTGACATTTTTGCAGATTTATTAAAAAAGAAAAACTGAAATATCACATGGTCCTAAGTATTCAGACCCTTTGCTCAGTATTTAGTAGAAGCACCCTTTTGATCTAATACAGCCATGAGTCTTTTTGGGAAAGATGCAACAAGTTTTTCACACCTGGATTTGGGGATCCTCTGCCATTCCTCCTTGCAGATCCTCTCCAGTTCTGTCAGATTGGATGGTAAACGTTAGTGGACAGCCATTTTTTAGGTCTCTCCAGAGATGCTCAATTGGGTTTAAGTCAGGGCTCTGGCTGGGCCATTCAAGAACAGTCACAGAGTTGTTGTGAAGCCACTCCTTCGTTATTTTAGCTGTGTGCTTAGGGTCATTGTCTTGTTGGAAGGTAAACCTTCGGCCCAGTCTGAGGTCCTGAGCACTCTGGAGAAGGTTTTTGTCCAGGATATCCCTGTACTTGGCCGCATTCATCTTTCCCTCGATTGCAAACAGTCGTCCTGTCCCTGCAGCTGAAAAACACCCCCACAGCATGATGCTGCCACCACCATGCTTCACTGTTGGGACTGTATTGGACAGATGATGAGCAGTGCCTGGTTTTCTCCACACATACCGCTTAGAATTAAGGCCAAAAAGTTCTTTCTTGGTTTCATCAGACCAAAGAATCTTTTTTCTCACCATCTTGGAGTCCTTCAGGTGTTTTTTTTTTTTTTTGTTTTTTTTTTTTTAGCAAACTCCATGTGGGCTTTCATGTGTCTTGCACAGAGGAGAGGCTTCCGTCGGGCCACTCTGCCATAAAGCCCCGACTGGTGAAGGGCTGCACTGATGGTTGACTTTCTACAACTTTCTCCCATCTCCCGACTGCATCTCTGGAGCTCAGCCACAGTGATCTTTGGGTTCTTCTTTACCTCTCTCACCAAGGCTCTTCTCCCCCGATAGCTCACTTTGGCCGGACGGCCAGCTCTAGGAAGGGTTCTGGTTGTCCCAAACGTCTTCCATTTAAGGATTATGGAGGCCACTGTGTTTTTAGGAACCTTAAGTGCAGCAGAATTTTTTTTGTAACCTTGGCCAGATCTGTGCCTTGCCACAATTCTCTGAGCTCTTCAGGCAGTTTCTTTGACCTCGTGATTCTCATTTGCTCTGACATGCACTGTGAGCTGTAAGGTCCTATCTAGACAGGTGTGTGGCTTTCCTAATCAAGTCCAATCAGTATAATCAAACACAGCTGGACTCAAATGAAGGTGTAGAACCATCTCAAGGATGATCAGAAGAAATGGACAGCACCTGAGTTAAATATATGAGTGTCACAGCAAAGGGTCTGAATACTTAGGAACATGTGATATTTCAGTTTTTCTTTTTTAATAAATCTGCAAAAATGTTTTTCTGTCAATATGGGGTGCTGTTTGTACATTAATGAGGAAAAAAAATGAACATAAATGATTTTAGCAAATGGCTGCAATATAACAAAAAGTGAAAAATTTAAGGGGGTACGAATACTTTCCGTCCCCACTGTATATCCAGGTTTTAGAGCTGCATATGCTCCCATACAGACATCTTTTTCATGGAATGTGTCATACAGCAAGTTTTGCACAGGGCATTCCTGCACAGATTTAATCACATGAATAATTTACATACAAAAACTTTCCCACTATACCCCCGATGGGGCACGAACATATTTAACTTCCTGTTTTGCTAATACAATTGTATGTCCCCTTAATATAGTAGCATAATTGCCTAATTGTATTGGCAATAATTCAACTTTTGAATTCTTCTTAGACAGGGATTTCCTACTTTCCAAGGTCCTTATCTGGAAATGACTCATACAGTGCATAGAATGTAACCTCCTTGTCTTTAGACGTCTAATACAGTATACAGACCATAAACAATTTGCAGTTTCAGCACGCTTGTTCTCACCGCATAAATGGACCCCGTATTGTTACAGATAGAATTACAGTGTAATAATTGGGCATAAAGATGGCTGTTTTGTCTTTAACCGCCATTTTCCTACAGGATATACATTTAGTTTGTGTTCCCAAACACCTTTGTAAACCTAGTTGTTATCTTGTTAAAGTAATAGTGATATCATCACTGTACTGCACATAGCCTGTGCGGAGAACAAAGCTGTGGGAGGGGCCCAGCTGGGCCCACCAGTCCAGGCTGCCTGAAAAAAAACAGAAGGGGGCGGATAGAAGACAAGCCACCTTGCACAAAGGGAGATGGCAGCATTTCCTGGTCTTTAGTGCAGAAAGTTCTTACATAGAGGCAAAGTATCACACTGAGTTACTGCAAAAATGTTGAAGAAATACTAATAGCACACCAAGGTTCATGTAAAAATACACGACTCTTGTATTTCTACAATATTTGCTTATAATGTTCAGTTTTAAATCTTTGTTAATGATACTGCTGGAGTACTATGGAATATGCGGATTCCAGTGCAGACTGTAAATGGCTTGATTTCTGTCCTGTCCTGACAACAAGCCCACCCCGCTAGTCAGCAAACTTGCTAGAACCTCTAGTGGACATATTTTGATATTTTACCATTGGTGTAGTGCATAGTGTTATATTGTCTCTGAACTTGTATCATGACCTTAGCTGCAAATCTTGGAGGAGATATACACAGTACTGATGTAATGGTTTTGTTATAGTTTTTTTTTTTTTTTTTTTTCTTTAGATCGATTATCATTATATCGCAACTCAAGGATCTCCCATTAATGGATGGGCCGTGCTGTACTACATCACCCATTTGTGAGTATAATGTTGGCAAAACATTAGCCAGAGGGCTTATATTGTAACTCCATGAAGCACAACTTAAAGCATAACCACAAAAAATATCCATACTGTTCAGACTTTACAGGCATGAAACAGAACGCAACATATAAATTATTCACAAATTTTTATTCCAAAATGTATTTGTAAAAACACTCAAATCTATACCGGGCCATAAAAGCAAGTGTTGACACATATTAAAGTGGGCATAAACTCCCATTTTTGACGTTTAACTATATAGGTAAGCCTATAATAAGGTTTACCTATAGGTACAGTAAATATCTCCTAAACGTACACCATTTAGGAAATATTTACTTTAGATGCAGCCGGTAATGTCACCGGTGCATGTGCTCTGGAGGAACGGCATACCCGTGCCGCAAACAGCCACTCCCGTGTGCGGGAGTGACATCCTCGCAGGCTCTGCCATTCAGATCCTAGAAGACCGGGTGAATGTGGAAGCCCCTTCAGTGGTGACAGCACACCGCTGGAGGGCTTCGTTTTCAGGCATATTATGTGTCATAATGTGCACATAATGATGCAGCACAAGTCTGATCATTGGAGGAGAGCAGCCTAAATTCCAGCACAGCCAGAACAGTGAACCGTGCTGCGCTCTCATGCCTAGTGTGCTCAGTTTTTAATAGAAGAACTCTGAAACTCTCAAGAGCATCAGGGATTTTCCATATGGAAAGAAATACTAACAGAACAGGATACTTTGTTCTACAAGTACATGGTACAGGAGGCACATATCAGGAATATAAAAGGTTGGGTTTACGTATTCTTTAGGTATTCCAATCCTGTTTTTAGAGGTCTAAAGGTCTTTTAATACAAGCTGATTGCCATTTTTTTCATTCATCAGGCTGAAAGGGGCACTCCTGTTCATCACCATTGCACTGATTGGAACAGGCTGGGCTTTTGTGAAACACATCCTGTCTGATAAGGATAAAAAGATCTTCATGATTGTGATTCCTCTGCAGGTGAGTGCTACTAGCTGCTTATTTACTTCAAGTAAAGCACTAAAATGTTCTTGCCCAACAACACAGGCTGCCTACTCTGGTCTTTATCAGCCAGTAAATGTTCTTATCTTAACTGTACAGTACAGGACAGGATATAGGACTTTTAGTGTGCACTCGTATAACCCCACATGTTATACTCACGTCCTCAGATGATGTACCTGCTTTTCTCCAGAGAAGCATTTTTCTTTTTAAACCATTTTTTTTTCTTCCGACACTATTTTCAAGATCTGGCTGCTTATTACCTTGGGTTTTCTAGCAGTTTCCAGATCAGTATGCCCCGTTATTACCTCAGGGACCCCACTTCATGAGGCTGACCTGTAATGTTTGCTTCAGGCACTGGAATCTGCGTTAGGCACTCGTAGTCCGTTTCTGTGTTTCCCAGACCTTGAAGACACCTTTTGGGGGTATGTCCAACATGATGGTTGAAGCCTGGATTCTTATCTAGTAGGCTCTGTGTCATTGATAAGATAAGACTGCGTTTCCCTGTGTGTTTACACTGGTTCCTGGCTTTTAACAAGTCGAACCTTACTACGTAGTATACAATGCAGTTTTATAGACCGAGGATTGGGGAGTTTTTTGTTTTGTTGTGGTACCCCCTGACTTTTTGTCCCTAATGTGTCTCGACACAAGCAATTTTTAGATTTGACATTTTTTTTTCTTGCTTTGTCTCAGGAGGGTGAGGTATCTGTGTTTTTTGTTATGGTTCCTTTGTCCTGACATGCAAAGCCCCAACCATTCCAAACTCTGTTCTGTGAGTACCCCACTGAGGATCCCCTCACCTAGCAGTGGCAGATCACAGGTACAAGGGAGCTGGGACAAAAGGGCCAAATAAGATGTGTTCTGCAGACGACCCCACTCAGTGATAGCTGTTCCCTTGTCCTGGTACAAGGTCCTATTATGACACTACTCTCCTCTGACTCTAGTTCCCTCTCAGGCAAGCAGCATGCAGCTTGTTTAACAAAATCAGATTTCTCTGCCACTATGTCTGAAGTCTATGGAAAACATTTGCCACTTCTAGAACCTTCAAGTCCCAGGGATCATTAGTGGATCCTGCTATTTCAGTTCTCGAATGCCTTATAGTTCCTAATTTACAGACCAGGAACCTGTCTTTGATGCCCCTGCTTTCTTAGAGCAGTTACAGCTGATGCTTCAGCCTTATTGTTTTGTGCTGACATTCTAGAGCAGCTTTTTTTTTTTTTTTTCAACAATGGTACCGTGACCTGGGGTGTTTTCTGCATTCTTCATAGGTGGCTTTGCAAAATGCCTAAAAATTGCCCCAAATCGTCCAAAAATGTTCAATTATCAGGTGAATCAAGCCTGTGTTATTTGTTACACAAAGCCACAGGTTATTTATTTATTTATTTTCAGCAATACATCCATGTGCATTATACTGGTCAGCTGCTGGCCTCCTAGCGCCTGATGACATTGGTTGATAAGGAGGACACTGGGGATATCCTTGTTTGCCCCTGGCCTGCCTGTCTCCATCAGCACTGGTGTCACATTAGCTGAATGAAGGGGAGAAGATTATTAAGATGAAAGGAATTTTGACTTAACTGTTATTTCCTTATCTTACAGTACAGGACACAGGTCCCGCCCCTCTGTCTTCACTCTTCATTGCTTGTTTAAAACAAAAATCGGGAGTCTCAAGTTGTGGGTGGGGTTATATGATTGCGCACTAATGCCCCGTACACACGGTCGGATTTTCCGATGGAAAATGTGTGATAGGACCTTGTTGTCGGAAATTCCGACCGTGTGTAAGCTCCATCACACATTTTCCATCGGATTTTCTGACACACAAAGTTTGAGAGCTTGCTATAAAATTTTCCGACAACAAAATCCGTTGTTTTACGTCACCGCGTTTAGAACGATCGGATTTTCCGACAACTTTGTGTGACCGTGTGTATGCAAGACAAGTTTGAGCCAACATCCGTCGGAAAAAATCCTAGGATTTTGTTGTTGGAAAGTCCGAACAAAGTCCGACCGTGTGTACGGGGCATAAGGGTGGCACGAGCAAGTTTTTTGCTACTGTTAATTCACCTGAAGGTAGCCTGCATACTGTACAGCCCAGGGTCTATGAATACAGGTTCTATGTCCTGTACTGTACTCAAAGAAAAGGAATTTTTCAGGTAAGGCAAAATTCCTTTTTTTGCCTTTCTCCGATTTTCACTGTCGCAGGAGTCTGGCTTTCCCTTATTTTGGTCAAATCCTGCCCACTGCTATTCCGATATTCAGTAAGGCTTCCTTTAGTGGACAGTAATGCCTCTCTCATAGTGAAGTAAAAGGGTACATGATTCGCTGTTTGGCTTCTTGTGTTAAAGAGGAAGTAAAGTCTTCCTCTTTAATTGTACCTACAGTTAAGCCTATAATAAGGCTTACCTGTAGGTACTGTAAATAGCTTCTAAACTTGCACTGTTTAGAAGATATTTACTATATACACAGACAACGTTATCGGCGCATGCGCACTGAATGAACGGCTCGCTTGTGCCATTTCTTTAGGGCCTGTACCGTGACTGGCGGCTCCCGCACGCACACGCGGGAGTGCATCATCGTGGCTCCAGCTAATCGCAGTGCCGGAGCCCACAAACACTGAAGTAACTCCAGGAAAGATGTTGGCCCTGTCAGAGGTGTGCCGGCGCCAATTCAGGGCATAGTTCTAAGGGACATATTTCATAATGGGCTAGTATGCGATGCATACTAGCTCATTATGCCTTTGTCTTACAGGTTTTTATTTTTTATTTTTTGGAGGTTTAAAACCTCTTAAATGTATGGGTGTGTCTAACAATCACCCGCTGAGTGCATTTGCTGCGTGTTTATTTTCTCCTGCATAAATTAACTTTTTTACTCGCAATTTTACATTTTGCTGACCCCCAGCTTATTTTTTACATGCTGATCGCTTATTTGAAATAATAATAATACATGCATATACATGCATTTTAATGCCTTGATTCTGTTGGCAGGTACTAGCTAATGTAGCATACATTATCATCGAGTCTACAGAGCAAGGCAAAATAGAGTATGGGCTGTGGAAAGAAATCCTGTTCCTTGTAGACCTCCTGTGTTGTGGTGCCATCTTGTTCCCAGTCATATGGTAAGTCTTCTGCTGTTCTAAACATTCTGTGCAGTGAAGGACTTTTATGCAGACTTTTTGCACTACAGGCAGGACAGTGATGTACTTGACCTGACTTTAACTGCAGTAAAACAGTACCGCTTGATTACCGACCCACCCCAACTTGCTAATTGGACAGTGAATTAGCACCACCACACTGGTGAGGTCATCTTTCTACTCTCTCCTCCTGTTAGCAACTCCTTGTATTTGATTTACAGGATTGTGTGACTCAGTAGAGACTCATTAGCTTTCACTGCTGTCCCCCCCCCCCCCCCCCACAGTCTGTGCCCTGCTGTAAAGGGCATTACAAATAACTAATAAGATTTGGGAGCTCATCTGACTTTGGCATACATTTACTGTTGTTTTTTTTTTTGTGAACCTTTGCTTTGCTAATGCACTGCTAAAGCAACAGGGTCGCTCTGCCAACTTCCACAGCTACTTATATTTACCTCCAATGTATTTCTATGCTGCTTAGTTTACTTGCAAAGGAGACGTGACCTATTGGGTACTTCTAGGTATGCGGGATTATGGACCCATGGATTCCATCTTCCCATGTGTTGGCACTGATGTTCAGCAATTAGCCATCGATATCCCTGGCCCTGTCACATGGGGGTGGATATAGAGGCCTCAACCATGTGTAAGCTCCAAGTTGTGGCTTAAAACTTACCAATGGCTTCTTTTCACTGCCATGGGCAATCGAGTGTCGGCGGGAGCGAAGGGAGGAGTATGTAGGAGCAGCCGCTGCAAAGGATGACATTAACAAGAACCGGTTTTTACTCTGCATGGGCAAAACACAATTTTACTTTAAAAGAAGTATGGGCTTCTAAAAGAAAAAAAATGAAAATGAGTGTTAAAGGCCTTTTGTGATACTGTACTTGCATATTTTTAAACACTGATTATATGCCCATTTTGTTCCGTGCACACGTCATTTAATGCTACTTTTAGCTGTTGCTTACAGTTAAAGTGTTACTAAACCCACAACAGTAAAATCTGTCTGTGTGTTCTCAGAGCTAGCCAGGTCACATGATATTGGCATCAGACATGTGGGCGTGTATACAGGCCGAAGTGGAAATCTCCTCCTACCTGAACTCTCAGCACTGGAGAAATTTCAATTTATCACTGTGGGGGCAGATTAACTACTTTAATATTACTGGGTTTAGTAACACTTTAAACATGTTAATGTACTATGGAAATCACACTATAAAACACTAGATTGGGAAGGGTTAGGACCACTTACAGCACATTGATAACTCATATACCTTCAGCTTGGCTGCACCCTTCAAGCTTTCCTTTTGGTCAGTGAGGAGAGGTGAATTTTAAAAACTGTCTATACCTCTCATTCAATTGATGGTTGTAACTTGCAGTTTTCCTTAAGGCCCCTTGGTGGGGCACAGCATAATGTTGGGGGGGTCAGGGCCCCCTCTGCCCCCCCCCCAGGGACGCCATTGCTGCTACATCATGCTTCTAACCTCCATGGTCCCTTTCTTTTGGGAGATCCATCCATTGTCTCTGGATGTGCATACACACACTTTTATTCATCTCATGCTGGACATGAACTGTAAGCTGACCAGTCCTTGTAACGTGTGTTTATTCATAAAGGTGAATTGAACATTTCAGGAATACATCTTCTTTAAGGCTAAAGTTTTATATGTGACGTGATGTCAAGACAAAAAATAAATCTTGGTGCTTTTCTACATTATTCGGGTAGTAAGCCATCTAAAAATTTTATTTTCTGTAATTAACTTTGCATAAGATTACAGAAAGATGTGACCCATAAGGCAGTTGCTCATTCAAAACATGGAAAGAAGTCATTTTTTTATAATCATTCACATGAGTAAAAATTGCCAGTGAATCTTACCATAAGCAGTGTGTCGCCAACCAGGCGATGGCATCTGTACCGTTTTAGTCAGACAGTTGGGCAATTAATAATTGCCCATGTAATAATAACTTGACTATGTAGCAGCTTTTCAAAAAGCGTAATTGTGTTTACAGCCCTTATGCACCAGGATATAGGCAAGTGCATATTATGCCTACAAGAAAGCATCTAAGTGGTAGCTCTCGCTGTCCAGGATAGCAGTACTCACTACCCAGAGAAGATTTTTGGGTGTGTCTACTTCCAGAGAAATGTGCATTTTAAAAAGATGCAGCCATCTTTTTAAGCTAGTAGAAATGTCTGAAACCTTGCTGCAGAGTGCCACTTTACTGCCACTGGTCTCAACCTGTTTCCTTTCAGCTGCATACCTTATCTGCTCAGCACAGACTAAAGAATGATTGACAGCAATCCGGGGACATTCTATCACCTGCCAAGCTTCTGGGAAACTTAAGTCTTTTGGGTTTTGTGGGATTTATGGCTGCAAAGCTGAAAGTTAAAGGGTTAGAAAGGACACCACCAGCAAGCAGCCCATGGGTAACTTGACCCAACACAGGAATCCTCGGGGCGTGGCCAACGACCGGGATGTGAGGACGTGCAAAGCCTGAGCTCCGTCCGTCTCACACAGATCCTTCAACCATCCTGCTAGCCCGGCCGCCATCCACAACCATCCTCACGATCACTAACCTCCCAGGACTCCAGAGCACCTCTGGCCATGGTGAAATACGGTCCGGCCATGGAGGAAACCTCGGGATTCGGTCCGCCATCGCAGCCATGCCCGCCGCAGCAAAATGGCGCCGGCCGGCTCCACGCTCAGAAGCAAGGTCAGCCATCCACCTCCCTGACAATCCAGCAGCATCGAGGGAAGGGTGAGTCACAATATATCCCTGGCAGCAGCCCTGAAGACCCCCTTCTATCCTCCTCCCCAGATGACATAGACTCCGTATCTGATCCTAATGCTGATGTGGCTGCAGGCCCTGCAGAGCCCTCTCTCTCCCAAATCATGGAGGCCATACAGCACAGCCATGCTTCCCTTACCACACAGATGGACTCAATTAAAACTGATCTATCATTCCTGAAGCATAATGTACAAAACTTGAGACATAGAGTACAAAATGCGGAACAGCACATAGGAGATTTAGAGGATGACACGCGCTCTTTGCAAGGATCTGTAAAGGAGTTGCGCCAGGCCCAAGATTATATGGCTGATAAGCTTACAGATATGGAAGACCGTCTAAGACGCAATAATCTTCGCTTCCTAGGCTTCCCAGAAGAGGCAGAGGGCAAGGCCCCAGAAAAGTTTATGGAACAATGGCTGATGTCAGTATTTGGCGCCAATGTCTTTTCCACCATGTTTGCCATCGAGAGAGCCCACAGGGTTCCGCTACGACCCTCACCCCCTGGGGCTCCCCCACGTGCTATGCTTATTAAGATGCTGCATTTCAGGGATAGAGAAGCCATCATTAGAGCGGCCAGGGAGAAAGGGAACATACTCTTCAACGCTAACGGTATTACCATCTTCCCTGACTTCTCGGTAGCCACACAGAAACAACGTGCCACTTTCCTAGCGGTCAAGAGGCGTTTACGTGATCTACAACTACCGTACAGCATGCTATATCCTGCACGCCTTCGGGTCATTCATCAGGGTAAAGCCCATTTCTTCACTGATCCGAAAGAAGCGGCTCACTGGGCAGACGCGCTGGGACCTTTAGAACAAAGGAACCTGCCACGGAGGTCACCTCCCCGATGACCAATACATCTCCTTATTGTTCAAATATAAGCAAAGCTCTTTGTTCATTGATATCCTTGAGCTATTGATCTTTGGTATCCACAATGAAGATTGCAAATAAGCCCCAGGACATTGACATTCCCATATTAACACTTATTCAACTGTAGGAAGACAGATGTCCAATGCTGTACGTCACATGATGGAACTGTTAGTATCCTTCTACAGGCTGATCAATCTGGTTACAGCTAGGCGGGCCGGAACTGAAACTTTTCTATCATCATCCAGAAGAATATTTTGTTAAGGCCGGGCTGATGAATACTTTGCCTGGGAAGTATACACGGGTGGTAGCTTGTGTTCACAATCTCCACCTGCTTAGTGTTATCTCAGGTTGTTAACCACGAGACTGTTCTAAAAACCCCCTGCTACGCAGTTTCAATTTAGGGTACTAAGCTCTCATGAGTTGGGGTGTGGGAGCCGGGAGGGTTAGGGTGGGTTGGGAAGGTGGGAAAACCTTTTGGGTGTTGGCAACGTTTATGCCATGGTTACATGCTTACTACTACTCTATGATAAATGTTTGCAGGTTCATGGATCAGACCAATCATCAAGGTGCTCAGGTATACGTGCTAGATAGCATACGAATTTCTCAGACAAGCATCCGGAATTGCGCCCCCGCCTCTCGAGGAGCCTGGAGACCCACAAGATGGTTGGCTCTGGGATGCCTCGGAAGGCGGTCGTGCAACCTTCTGTATTACACTCAGAAATGAATAATTTACGTCTGATATCATGGAACGTTAGGGGGCTTAATTCTAAGATAAAGCGTTCAGTGATGTTTGATTATTTAGCACGCCACAAGCCGCATGTGATCCTCCTCCAGGAGACCCATCTCCAGGGCTCCAGAGTTATGGCCCTTAAAAGAGCTAAAATAGCTTATGCTCTACATTCCACCTATTCTTCCTTTGCCAGGAGGACGTCTATTCTCATTGCCAAATCAGCACCAATCTCAATTAAACACATTAAAATTGACCCAAATGGCTGTTTTGTCATCTTGGTAATGGAACTTCTAGGTAAACCGTATACGGTGATAAACATCTACATCCCACCACCCTTTACAAAGAAATTTTTTGAGAAGGTCATGGGAACAATACTCGAAATCGCTGAAGGCCCATTAATCATAGCGGGGGATTATAACACGGTGCTAGACAACTCTATGGACAGATTCCGATGTTCTACAATGCCCCCAACGCCCTTAGGATCTTATCTAACTCAATTTGACCTGGTGGAGGCCTGGAGGTGGAGACATGCTGGTGTAAGGGAGTATTCGTGTCAATCTGACTCCCATAATACTCTATCACGAATTGATCTCTGTTTGGTTTCTTCTAATATTCTTCATTTAATAACAAGAATTAAGTACCTACCCAGAGCACTATCGGACCACTCACCTCTGATGGTGGATCTGGCCTTTGACACGCCCTCCTCATACAGAGTGTGGAGGCTGAGCCCGCTCTGGTTGGAGGATCAGGCTGTAGTGGACCAGAGTTCAGCTGATATGAAAATTTACTGGATAAATAACAAACATAGTGCAGACACCCTGACGGTCTGGGATGCCTTTTAACGCCACCACTCGTGGTTCCTTTGCAGCTGCGATTGGTCAGGCCCGCAAGGCGTCACAGTCCAGACTGATGGACGCAGAGGGTGAGCTCAGGGAAGCGGAGATTGCGTATTCTGATAACCCTACCTCTGCGACACAGGGCAAGAGAGCTGGACTTGGTACTAGTGGAACGTACACAAAAAAAACTCCTATATCAGAGCCAGCGTATATTTGAATTCGGAGATAAAAATAGTCGGTTATTAGCATACCTAGCCAGACCAGAATACCAACCATGCAATATTCCCAGAATTAAAAACTCAGCGGGCATAGTGGTGGAACAGAGCAAAGATATTATGGAAGCGTTTGTCGAGTTCTACTCCACCCTATACACAACCAGAGCTCACTATACGATAGTGGAACTAGACGACTACCTCTCGGAAATTTCACTCCCCAAATTGACAGAGCTTCAGACAGTCACACTCGATGCCCCACTGACGGTAGATGAAATAGGAGAAGCAATACAATCCTTTGCTAGACACAAAACTCCAGGCCTTGATGGATTTCCTATTGAGTGGTACATGCACTTTAGGGACCTACTAATACCTCATTTGTTAAAGATGTATAACTTTGCCATTAAAACAGGTCGGTTGCCACCCTGCATGTCAGAAGCACTGATAGTGTTAATCCCCAAGCCTCATAAAGACCACCTCTTATGCGAGTCATACCGACCAATCTCACTTATTAACACTGATGTAAAGATTTTAGCTAAAGTACTTGCTAAACGATTGAATGCGGTGATTACGACCCTTGTGGGGGCGGATCAAACAGGATTCATACCTGGAAGGTCAACCTCTATCAATTTACGTAGACTATATACTAATCTGCAGGCAATCCACGATAAAACTGGTACCCGCGCTGTCCTGGCCTTAGATGCTCACAAGGCCTTTGATTCAGTCGAATGGCCATATCTTTTTGAAGTCCTAGCCAAATTTGGGTTTGGCTCCACTTTTATACAGTGGGTACGCCTTCTTTACTCCAATCCTACTGCTAGACTGAGAGTAAATGCATCCGTATCAAAAGCTTTCCAGATAAAGAGAGGTACAAGACAAGGGTGTCCATTGTCACCACTCCTGTTCGCAATAGCAATAGAACCCCTGGCAGCATTGGTGAGAGCCAGTGGGGAAGTTAAGGGACTGACGACTGGGGGCCTAGAAGAAAAGGTGTCCCTATATGCGGACGATATGTTGATATATTTGGAAGACCCCCAGTCGTCACTCCCAACCCTGCTGGAGATCATCCGACGGTTTGGCCATTTCTCAGGCTTTCAGGTCAACTGGGATAAATCTTTATTATTCCAGATCGACCGAGAGACTCAAGTAGGACTACCTCAAGATTGCCCACTACAAATAGTCCACAGCTTTAGATACCTGGGGGTTTTGATTGAACAACCTATCTCTTCCTATGCCAAGATTAATTTAGACCCCCTCATTAGTAGATTAAAAAACACATTGAAAACCTGGAATAACCTCCCACTTACGCTCCTAGGAAGAATAAATATCTTTAAAATGATTTACCTCCCGAGATTCCTTTACGTTCTGGGCAACTCACCAATCTATGTAACAAAAGCCAAATTTAAGGAAATAGACTCTATAATCACCCAATTTATATGGAGGGGCGGTGTGGTGAGGATTGCCAAACATACCCTACAATTACCCACTCTATAGGGGGGACTGGCGCTACCATGTCTCCAAACGTATTATATTGCTTCACAACTGGCACATGCCCATTGGTGGTTCTTCCCAGAGGCCAACAATGCAGCTACTGCTCTTGAGGCAGCCATCCTCACCTCATACGAATCCCTCCAAAACCTAATACATCGCATGTCACTAAGGGGGAGAGGGGGAGTAAAGGTTCTAGCCATGACACTGCAGATCTTTAAAATATCTAAACTACTACCCCCTAGTTCTAGAGCTGTCTTGTCTCCTAATGCTCCATTATGGGGAAATCCAAGCTTACCAGAATTTAACCAGAGAACTGACGGGGGATATTGGGCAAAGAAAGGGGTTAAAACTATAGCACACCTGTTTTTAGACAATACATTCCGATCTTTTATGGAATTTCAGAGGGACTTTGGGCTCCCACACACTGCATATTTCCAGTATTTACAGATAAGACATACTGCAGCGGCACAATTTGGGCTTCGTAATACAGAGATGCAACCTTCCCAACTTGAGCTTCTACTGACCGACCCTTCTCATGACAAACTTATATCGTTCTATTACAAGACTTTGCTACACTCTACTACTACTAGGCTCACTGCTATTCAACAGAAATGGAAATTGGACATACCCGAGCTGACGGAGGAGATTTGGGGGGAAATTTTACCCGTACAGGTCCCCTCTGTCATCTCTTCTAGAGATAAAGTGATCCAGACCAAGTTATTATACAGAGCATACTTCACACCACGATTATTATTTAAACTAAAGAGAGCACCCGATTCTCTGTGTCCTCGATGCGGGACGGCTGAGGGCACGTTCTTCCATTTACCGTATATACTCGAGTATAAGTCGTTCCGAGTATAAGTCGAGGCCCTAATTTACCACAAATAAAATGGGAAAAACTTATTGACCCGAGTATAAGACGAGGGTGAAAAATGCACAGCTACTGTAAGTGGAAAAGAGGGTCAACAATGCCAATTTGCAGCATCACTGTTCCCATTTGCATGCCTCACTGTGCCCATTTGCAGCCATAGGGCCCCAAAACTTCATACTCGGTAGTTAAGGGTTCCTAGATGCCCCCTAGCTGCAGCCAAAATTTGGGGTCTCTGAACCCAAAGGGTCCCGAAATGACATTGCTGCAGATGGACACAGTTGACCGAATTTGGGGCCCCGTATCTCAGGGCCACTTAGTGCTAAGAACCCCAAATTTGGTGTGCTAACCCAGTGGAACTAGCCCCATAAAATTTCCAAAGCTGGGGTTTCTAGCTCCAAGTGGCCCCGAGATACAGGGCCCCAAAAATCAGTTCAGCAAATGTCAAGCACTTTTTTGCAGCAGAAAATGACATTTTCTGAACCGGTTTTGGGGCCCCGTATCTCAGGGCCACTTGATGCTAGGAACCCCAGCTTTGGATATGTTATTGAACCAGCACCACTGGGTTTGCACACCAAATCTGGGGTTCCTAGCACCAAGTGGCCCTGAGATATGGGGCCCCAAAGTTGGTTCAGAAAATGTCAAGCACTTTTCTGCAGCATAGAATGACATTTTCCGAACCGATTTTGGGGCCCCGTATCTCGGGGCCACTTAGTGCTAGGAACTCCAGCTTTGGATATGTTGTGGTACCAGTTCCACTGGGTTTGCACACCAAATTTGGGGTTCCTAGCACTAAGTTGCCCTGAGATACGGGGCCCCAAAGTCGGTTCGGAAAATGAAATTTTTTGCTGCAGAAAAGTGCTTGACTCGAGTATAAGTCGAGGGGGGCACTTTCAGCACACAAAAAAGTGCTGAAAAATTCGACTTATACTCGAGTATATACGGTAATATGGGAGTGCGCGCCGATTCGGCAATTTTGGTCAGAGGTTACGGCCTTTATCAGCAATATAGCCAATATACCAAATATTTGTAGTCCTCTCAGATGTCTGTTGGGATATATTGATGATGAAGAATTATCCAAAAACGTTCAATCATTCATACGTATAGTGATGTTTTATGCTAAAAAAACAATAACCATGCATTGGAAATCTAGTGTGGTCCCGACCGTGAAACTCTGGCTCACTATTGTCAACCAAGCTATACCATTATATAAGCTGACATATGAGGCAAGGGGATGCCCCAAAAAATTCACCAAAATCTGGAACTCATGGGTGAGTTCGGAGAGTACCATACCCCCTGCTTAATGAGAGAACACCACACTGGTTTTGATATTGTAACTCACTGTACTTACCTCCTGATAATGACAATGTAATATAGTGTGAGATGTGCTGTATGTACTACTGCATAATGTCAATCTGTATACCTGTCCACTGTATTGAACCTTGAATAATGCAATATTTGCTGTGCCTTGTAAACCTGCATAACAATTATTGTTACTGTTTATAAAAACAATAAAAAAAGTTACCTTTAAAAAAAACACAGGAATCCTCGCCTAGCCTGGGCATAGAAGAGCTTGACCGACAATCTTTCTTGATCCTGTGGGTGGGTGGTGCACGGCTGTACTTAGCATTGAGGAGTGGCGTTCAATAGCTAACTAGTAGCTCCATTAAAGCGGTCGTAAACTTTTACATATACCCAGTGAAGTGACTAGCCTCAGGTGATGCAGAGATAAAACAAGTACCATAAGTTTTTAACTGTTTATCTGCGGCCCTCTCTTCTCTACATCCATTCAAAGTTGTAAACACTTATACCCAGTGAAATGACTGGCCTACGTCATGGGCGTATCTACTGCAAGGCAAACAAGGCATTTGCTTTGGGTGGCATTTTTCAGGGGGCCAGCCCCGCCCGTAGGCAGAAGGGACTCTACTAGTAGTGGCGTCGCTACAGGGGTATGGATTGCACCCTGGTGACGTGGGGACCACCACCACAGGGGGTGACACCAGGGGCGGCCTCGGACTGACCAATCGGTGACGGGAGCAAAGTGGAAGCAAGAAGTGATTGTGGCTGCAGTCTTCGATCCCGGAAGTAGTTCACTTGACAGAGCAGGTTGGAGTCCTGGGCTTTGATCGTTCTTCGGCAGCCTCGCTACACACAGCTGGGAAAAGGAATCGGGGGGGCTATGGGTAGGTGAGAGTCCAGTGTAGTTTTTTTTTCTCTTTTTGGGGGAGGGGGAACCTCCTGGTGTAGTATGGGGGAATAGGGGAACCCCCCTCTATCAACCCCCTCCCCCACATCTCTCTCTCTCAAATTTATGTGGAGCCTAAAGAGGAAGGGGTGGAACAAATTTAGACGGGGGGGGGGGGGGGGTTGTGTGTCCGATTTTTAGTCTTGCCTAGAGCAGCACAAAACCAAAATACACCATTGGCCTAGGTGATACACAGAGATGAAACAAATCAGCCTATATAAGTTGTAACTGTTTATCTGCAGCCCTCTCTTCTCTACATCCATTCAAAATGCCAAATTTTTCAGCTTGTCTGGGCTTCTGAAAGCTCTACATAGCTCAGTGAGAATAGCTCTGAGAGCTGATTGGAGGGAAGGGACACATCCCCCCCCCCCATCACACAGCTCACAGGAACAGAGCTAATGCTGCCAATCACAGGCTGTGTGCTGGAGCTCTCTCCCCTGTCACCATTTTTCTATTGGTGTCAGGAAAACTTGTCAGAAGTAATTCATGCTGATAGCAGAGGAATTAAGCAGCTAATATAAATGACCTGGTGTTCTTAATTGAGACAAGTACACACTATAGAGGGATATGCTTTGTTCATATTTCATGTCTGAGGTTTACAACCACTTTAAACTAGAGCAAGCAGATGTTAGAACTTTGCATAGCTTAACCTTCCTGACACCAGCAGTACCTCCGGACCAGAAGGGGTACAGCAGAGAAGGACTAACTGAGACAATGTAAAAGGTTTATGTCCGATCAACTAAGAGAGAGGCTGTCATACCATGTTGTGTGTTTTTTTTTTTTGTTTTGTTTTTTTTCTAGTGTAATGCCTTATACATACTGCAGTTACATTTTGCCTGTCTTGCTAGGTCAATCCGCCACCTACAGGAAGCCTCCGCAACAGATGGAAAGGGTGAGTTCATTTTTTCCTTCTTTTTTTTTTGCTGCTCTGCAAATTCGATTTTTTTTAAATGTCTAACATCTTTGCTCTGTCTGCTAATAGAGGAGTGAATGCATTCATTCGTATAGCTAGAATAGGGCCTTTTTTTTACACCTGCACGTTGCAGGCACTGTTCATTTAAAAAAGTCTTACTGATTTCATCTTTTTCCAGCAAAACACTCCTTCCATAAAGATTATGCATGTGTGAAACCTGCGCCTGCTCTGCTCATGCAAAATACAAAAACACATAGGTGTGAATACATCTTGGGGTGCAGCATGATTAGAAGCCTTGCCTGGTGTTGCCAAGATCTGTGGCTTAGTTTTCTACCCAGGGTTTGTATATTTTCTCTGGAGTACTTTGGTGTCCTTAGAACAAAAACATAACAAATTAATTAAAGTTCAGCTTTAGTCAAAGCTTTATTTTTAATATTGGATGGTGTGTGGAAAGGTTTCCCCTCACTCCAGGCTGATGACACAGCATGATCTGGGGTAACAGAAAAGGGAGCAATCTTCCCATTCTGTTTCAAATCCTTCCCTACACTGTTTAAGACATACAGATTGGCTACCCTGTTTCCCCAAAAATAAGACCTAGCATGATTGTCAGTGATTGTTGCAATATAAGCCCTACCCCCCCCCCAAATAAGCCCTACCCTGTTTTCTAGAAAAAAGCCCTACCCTGAAAATAAGACCTACAAGGACTTTAACTAGGGCTTATATTGCAGCCATCACCAACAATCACGCTAGGTCTTATTTTTGGGGAAACAGGGTAGCAGTGATGGAGAACCTTGGCACCCCAGATGTTTTGGAACTACATTTCCCATGATGCTCATGCATTTTGCAGTGTAGTTGAGCATCATGGGAAATGTAGTTCCAAAACATCTGGTGTGCCAAGGTTCGCCATCACTGGTCTAGAGTTTGCCTTCAGTCAGCCTCCACCTTTTATTGCTCACTTCCGTTGGTCAGTATTAAAGTATAACTACAGGCCTCTTTGTCCCATTGGGGTGATTACCTTCCCTTCCTGTCCCATAGTCGAACAGGAAGTGAGAGGAAATCCCGGCAAATTAATAGAGGTTCACCGAATGGAAATTTTGGAACCGAAAACTAAATACGAAATTAAATATTTATATTTTTCTATATAATTGTATTATATTCGACTTTTTAATTGATATCATCAATTTAACTTAATATGAATTTATTGTTGGCCATTTTTGGCACCTTTTTAGTGCAAGAAAAGCTCAAGAAAAATGCAGTCTGCTGTCTTCGGCCATCTCTTGTATCATGTCTGCAATCTTACTTAAACTCAAACACATTTCTAATAGTATTAGCAAAATTTCCATTCGGTGCACCTCTAACAGACATGATACAGGAGATCAGAAATCTGCAGACATGATACAGGAGATGATCAGAAATCTGCAGACATGATACAGGAGATGATCAGAAATCTGCAGACATGATACAGGAGATGATCAGAAATCTGCAGACATGATCAGAAATCTGCAGACATGATACAGGAGATGATCAGAAATCTGCAGACATGATACAGGAGATGACCAGAAATCTGCAGACATGATACAGGAGATGGTCAGAGACTGCAAACATACTACAGGAAATCGTAAGAGACTGCATACATGATACAAGAGATATCAATGCAGCCTCACCAGTGCCCATCAGATGCAGCCTCACCAGTGCCTTGATCAAACAGCGGCGATCTCCCGCTGTGTCACAGAGCTTGGATTTGAATTGCCCGGGACGGGCGGCCGCTGTAACAAAGTCCCGCCTCCTAGACCGGATGATGTAATGATGCTCATCACACTGATTCAATTTCCCAGCATTGGATCAGTGTGCCACCTATCACAGGAGCCTAGTCTAGGAGGCAGGACTTTGTTGCAGGGGCTTCCAAACAATTCAGATTAAAGCTCTGTTGTAACACAGCGGGAGATCGTCGCTCTGCATGACACTCACGAGGAGGGAGGGAGGTGGAGGACTCTGACAGGGGCGTGCCAGGATGACACCCCCGCAATGTGTGGTACCCGGGTGGCGGCGAACCGCCCCCTTTTCAATGTTTTTATCGGCAAATTTTTTTCCTTCGGCCTTATGCTGAAAACAATTTTCGGCCGATATGTTTTCTCTACAAATTTAGGGAATCTCTTAGAGCCCCCCCAGGTCACCAGAACTAGTGTCCACATTGGAAGATTTCCACTGTATTACATTTCTGGGGACACCCAAATTTTGTTTTTTCACTTTCAATGATACTGGTAAACAAGACAAACGGAGAGGGGGAATCTCCCTAACTGGGGGACAGACGGCAATGAAAACTGACTGGTGTTCTAAATCTCCCCTATATGCAATGGTTGTACTTTAACTATGGCTCCGACTTTCGACTGTAATGTTGGCTGGCCATACACATAGCAATATCATCTTTTTGATACTTTTTACCTTTTCAGAAACAAATGAGTAATTAAACTGACAGACTTTGATATTCATAGAAAAGGAACAATCAGCTATGTTGAAGAGTCTTACTGATTTCTCTAAATCACTTCTGGACAGGAATTAATACCTGATGGAAAGAGTTTTTTGGCTGGAGTTAGGCTTTAATGGATTTTAATGCAATGAGTCTCCAGCAGGTGGCAGCGTGTGTACAAATATTTGTAACATCCAGTTAATCGACTTGCTGTACTCATGATTATAGAACAGCTTAGTGGGCCTTTCATTGTTATTCCATAGATCTATGTTTATATACAAAATTGTACATTTGGCTCCTAGGGTGTCCAAGGCAGCGTCAGAAAAATGGGGTCTGTGATGGAAAAACACTAACACATCGCCACCTTTTGCTCCCACTGTTTAGTTTTGGGTGGAAATAATGTAATTGTGTCTGCGCAGGCCTTGCTCTGAGGTTCCTTTTGGTTTACTGGACCCTAAATAATGCAAAGTTGCTTGTGGAGAGAAGGCTTTCATTTGCTGAAATACCCAGCCTGCACATCATCTTTTTTTACGGCTACGTGAAAAGCTAGAGTTGAGTCGGTAAGCCGTGTGGCCCTTCAGCCCAGTGCATTCTATTTTCTAACAATACAAAGGTTTAAAAGGCTTCCTTTTACACATAAAAAAAATAATAATAATTTTCTTCTTCATCCATTGTGAGACACAGGAAGTAATAAACCTTCAGATTATACTGTCATCTGCCGAAGGATTAAACACTGTAGGCCAGACCAGGATAACCCCTTTCCACTATCAGCATGCCTCGCTTTTTCCTCGGGTGGTTTGAGAAAGGAAGAAATTTTTTGTACTGCTCTGCTGTAATATTTTGCTAGACTTTTTTTTTTTTTTTTTTCCTCTATTGAAGACTCTTCTCTGCTGGAGCTTTGTCTTTTTGATTGCAACTTTCTGCCATGGTTGTCCTCAGCCTTTTGGAGGACCAAAAATCTTGAGCCTGCTGAACTATGCGTCTGAACCTGGAAGTGACCTTTCAGCTCTGGGTTCCACAGAGTGCTTTCCATTCTAGTAAAAGATGGACAGAACACTTTATAGGTCGAGATGTTCACATTGCCTTAGCACTTGCCCTCTTTGAAGACTGACTCAGCGAGTAGGGGGGGGGGGGGGGGGGCACCGCAAGCAGCAAAATGTTGCATTAAGGTAGAACCACGTTACAACTGCCTATGTTCCTCAATGAACTCCAAAAAAAGTTGTTTTTTTTTTTAAACTGATATTTGCAAGGTGCCATGTCAATATGTTCCAAGCAGTACATTGATCTGTATGCTTGCTCTGAACGATAATGCTGCTTAGTCTAATTTTTTAATCTATTTTGTTTAGCTGGGCCCGAGAATCCGTGTTGCCCTTGTAGTGCATCTGATTGTGCTGTGTGTGTGTGGCCAGATTATGTGGGCTACGTGGCCCCTGACTGATTTAGCTTTCCAGGAAACCAAAAGGACTTAAGATCATTAGTTCTGCAAACATCCAGATCTGTGCAGGTCAGCAGGGAGGGGTAATAATGCTGTTTAACAAGGAAATGGGTGATTGCGGGATCATTTGAGCTTTAATTAAAGCTGAATTCCCGGTAAACCTTTAAGGATCACTGTTAAAACTGTGTTAAACCGCTGAAAAAAATAAAACCTGCAAGACAATGGCATAAAAATATATATAGGTATCCTGAATGGTAAACCGCCCTTCAATCAAAAAATACCTCCACTGCGCCCCCAAATGCTAAGAAACGAAAATCTATCTATAATGTTAAAAATATATATGATTAAATAACTAAATCAATTAGTGCTGAGCTGCCCCTTTAAAATAAATACACAAACCCAATATTTAGTCCTATATATCTGCAACTCACATAATTCCTCCTAAAGACATATAAGACAAAATAAGAGGCGCTCTATACATACACAATAGACAATGGCATAATGTGCTAATTTGCATTGCATATTATGAAATACTCACCTTAGAACGAAGCCCTTCCAGGGCTGACATCTTCTCCCACCCGTCCTTCTGTAATAGCGGGCTCCAGTTTCCTATCAGATTAGCGAACCCATCAGATCAGCGAACAGGAGGTCACGTTCCTTCAGCTGCGCATGCGTTCCACCGCTACCAGGTTTGCTAATCTGATAGAACACCTGCAGTCAGAAGGCGGCAGCGGACATCCTGCTACACCCAGCTTATTTTAGCCATAAAGTGAGCGTATATAAATAAATATAGTATGTTGATATCTGTGATGCTATTTTGATGTTACATTTTGAAAGAAGCTGAACGCCAGCAGTAGGAAGGTGGCGGAGGCCATATTGGTACACCCTGCACTGCTTAGCGCTAAACCTTTATGCTTTCAAAATGAAACATTGAAACAGCATCACGGATGTTAATATACTATATTTATTTATATACGCTCACCTTATTGCTAAAATGGCTCGGAAATTCAAGCCGTAGCTGGGTGTAGTTAAGATGTCCGATGCCGCTGTTCTGTCAGATCAGTGAACCCGTGGAATGCATGCCTAGCTGACGGAACGTGACTTCTGTTTGCTGATCTGATGGGTTGGCTAATCTGATAGAACACTGGTGCTATGAGTGGCCGTGAAGACGTCACTCCTGCGCGTGCGAGCCCTCGGTTCTGGCAAGAAGCTCTGAAGGTACGGTATGCCGGACCTTCAGAGCGCATGCATCGCTGATGTCAGCGGTTGCATGCAGGGTGAATATCTCCTAAACGATGCACGTTTAGGAGATATTCATTTTTCCTACAGGTAAGCCTTATTATAGGCTAACCTGTAGGTAAAAATAACATAGCAGGTTTTACAACCGCTTTAAAACAGACATATATTGTTAGTCCCAAGTCACACCGGTGCAACTTGACAGTTTCGAATCGCATGACAAGTCACGCCATATTGTCCACAATGGAACCATTCAAATCGGTACGACTTCAACTCCGTCGGTGTCCCACTGGTTTTGAAAGTAGTTCCTGCTCTACTTTTGGAGATTTCAGGTGCTACTTTCATAAACACTACGGAAAGGTTTCTTCACAGTAAGAGCTTTGAAAATGTGGAATAGACTCCCTCCAGTGGTGGTTCTGACAAGTTCAGTAGATTGCTTTTAAAAACGCCTGGATTCTTTCCTAAATGTACAGAATATAACTGGATACTAACATTTATAGGTACAGTTGATCCAGGGATTATCCGATTGCCTCTCGGGGGATCAGGACGGAATTTTTTCCCCCTGCTGTAGCAAATTGGAGAATGCTTTGCTGGGGTTTTTTGCCTTCCTCTGGATCAACTGTGGGTATAGGACTGTGTACAGGCAGTCCCCGAGTTACGAACAGGTTAGGGACTGCCGGTTTGTTTTTAAGTCGGAAAATGTTCGTAAGTCGGAAGTGCATGCGCAGAAAGGCAAAGACGTCGTTTTCCGATGTTCTGTCAAGTAGCCACGCATGTGCAGACGACGTTTTCCGATGTTTTCCAAGGTGCCCGCCGTCAAAGTGGCAGTGCATGCGCAGAACGTCGCCGCCTCTTGTTCGTAAGTAGGAGTCATTCGCAAGTCGGAGGTTCGTAACTCGGGGACTGCCTGTATATGGGATTGTAGTATTATTATTATTATTATTATTATATATTTTTATTTATTTTTGGTTGAACTAGATGGACTTGTGTCTTTTTTCAACCTGACTAACTATGTAACCTAAAGACAATTGCAAGTGGCACCTGAAGTCGCACTGACATGTCTGATCCAGTGTGACCGTAGACCTATTTGGCATCGGTTTTGTGGTTCATACACCTCATGCAGACCGCACAGCCAGGTGTGTGATGCCACTTTCTTTGTTGTGAAATAATGTGGTCTTAGCTCCTCCCTCCCCCAGCCTGGTGATTGGACAATGAAGGATCAGTAACACACTGATCAGTCATCACCTGTGCTCTCAACTCGTGTCTGCATGCAGCAGAGGTTGGTTAGTTCCTAGTGTTGGCCATTTCTATCTAAGGCTTATTTCTTCTGTGCTGGGGAATGCAGAAAGCCAATATCCATACAAATTCAGGCACTTGTACTAGTCTCAAAAATCACTAAAGCTGGATCTTCAATGTCTATGTCACCCCTGGCTTTATTTTAGGTGAGCTGAGTTGCAGCCAGTAGGCCGAATGAAATCTTTCCAGAAGATCGTTTTGGCTCAAAGGTGTCTGCCCCATGTAGGGTAACCTATAATGCCGCATACACACGAGCGGACTTTACGGCAGACTTTGCCCGGCGGACGGGATTTGGTCGGATAATTCGATCGTGTGTGGGCTCCAGCGGACTTTGTTTTCTCAAAAGTTGGACGGACTTAGATTTGAAACATGTTTTAAATTAATCCGTCGAAATCGAGTCCGGTCGAAAAGTCCGCTCGTCTGTGTGCTAGTTCGATGGACATAAAGCCACTATAGGGCAGCTATTGGCTACTGGCTATGAACTTCCTTGTTTTAGTCCGGTCGTACGTCATCACGTAGGAATTCGACGGACTTTGGTGGATTGTGTGTAGGCAAGTCTGTTAATTCAGAAAGTCCGTCGTAAAGTACGTTGAAAAGTCCGCCGGGCAAAGTCCGCTCGTGTGTACACGGCATTAGAGTGCATTCACACTGCCCACAAATGCACTATGCTTGTGATTTGATGGGAGAACCTCAACAGGGGTTCCTGTGATTAGCTGTGAGTAAGCAGCCCCATTAAAAAAAGGAGGCTGCCGACTCTCACAGCTAATCGCACCCACTCTCATGTAAACAAAAAACGATTTCTTGTTCATCAGAGTTTCTGCAGCAGTGATGGGGCGTGTGCCCCTTTTTGGAGGTCACACAGCTATGCAGGCTCACCTGTGAGCAGCGGGACTTGGTCTGTTTGGACCCAATCACATGCAATTTCTCAAGCAACGGTTACTTGCAAGTAGGCGCAAATAGCTGTGACAGCCGGCAGCCTGCTATTGCTTTCAATGGGGCTGCCTCTGGCAGCTAATCGCTTCTGGGGTTATGGCATCTAATTACATTTACAAGTTACATAATCGGGTTGAAAAAAGGCACTGGTCATTCTAGTTCAACCAATAACAAAAACAAAACACACAAATGGAAAACCTCCATATATACTATCCTGATCCAGAGAAAGGCAAATAAGAACCCCAATAAAACATGATCCAGTTCTCTCTAGTGAGCGAAAAAATTGCTTCCTGATCCCCTGTGAGGCAATTGGATATTCCCTGGATCAACTACCCCTGGTCTTATTACCTTAAAATATTAGTATCCAGTTATTTTGTGCATTTAGGAAAGAATCCAGACCTTTTTACTACTAAGCTGACCAGAACCAGTTCCTAAAGGAATCTATTCCACATTATCACAGCTCTTACTGTGAAGAAGCCTTTCCATATGTGAAGGTTAAATCTTTTCCTCCAGGCGTAAAGAGTGCACCCCTTGTCCTCTAATGACCTGAAATATAATAACTCTACACCAAGTTCAAGTGTTAATGCACTCTAAACCTAAAGTCCTTCCCTGAGCCAGTCTATATTGGCTGGATAGGATGAAAGGGCTTTGGAAAGCTTTTTTCTGTCAGCCCTGTTTTGTTTTTGTTTGTTTTTTATGTATACTTCTTAACACGCATTACCTATTTTTAAGTTTGATTGCTGACTCTAAACACAAGGAACATGGCAATGTGGGTGGGGCCTGTCTCTACTGGAAATATGGGTGGGGCCTGTCTCTACTGGAAATGTGGGTGGGGCCTGTCTCTACTGGAAATATGGGTGGGGCCTGTCTACTGGAAATGTGGGTGGGGCCTGTCAGTACTGGAATTGTTACATAGTAAATGAGGTTGAAAAAAGGCTCAAGTCCAACCTATGTGTGTGATTATATGTCAATATTACATTGTATATCCCTGTATGTTGCGGTTGTTCAGGTGCTTATTTAATAGTTTTTTGAAACTCTCGATGCTCCCTGCTGAGACCACCACCTGTGGATGGGAAATCCCCATCCTTGCCGCTCTTACCGTAAAGAACCCTCTATGTAGTTTAAGGTAAACCTCTTTTCTTCTAAATTTAATGAGTGGCCATGTGTCTTGTTAAACTCCTTTCTGCGAAAAAGTGTTATCCCTATTGTGGGGTCACCAGGACGGTATTTGTAAATTGAAATCATTTCCACTCTCAAGCGTCTCTTCTCCAGAGAGAATAAGTTCAGTGCTCGCAACCTTTCCTCATAACTAAGATCCTCCAGACCCTTTATTAGCTTTGTTGCCCTTCTTTGTACTCGCTCCATTTCCAGTACTTCCTTCCTGAGAACTGGTGCACAGAACTGGACAGCATACTCCAGGTGCGGCCGGACCAGAGTCTTGTAGAGCGGGAGAATTATCGTTTTATCTCTGGAGTTAATCCCTTTTTGAATGCATGCCAATATTCTGTTTGCTTTGTTAGCAGCAGCGTTTGCATGCCATTGCTGAGCCTATCATCTACTAGGACCCCCAGGTCCTTTTCCATCCTAGATTCCCCCAGAGGTTCTCCCCCCTAGTGAGTAGATTGCATTCATATTTTTGCCACCCAAATGCGTTATTTTAAATTTTTTTACATTGAACCTCATTTGCCATGTAGTTGCCCACCCCATTAATTTGTTCAGATCTTCTTGCAAGGTCCCCACATCCTGCGGAGAAGTTATTGCCCTGCTTTGCTTAGTATCGTCCTCAAATACAGAGATTGAACAGTTTACCCCATCCTCCAGGTCATTTATGAACAAATTAAACAGGATTGGTCCCAGGACAGAACCCTGGGGGACCCCACTACCCACCCCTGACCATTTTGAGTATTCCCCATTTATCACCACCCTCTGAACTCGCCCTTGTAGCCAGTTTTAACCCATGTACTCACCCTATGGTCCATGCCAACGAACCTTATTTTGTACAGTAAACATTTATGGGGAACTTTGTTAAATGCTTTTGCAAAATCCAGATACACCACATCTACGGGCCTTCCTTTATCTAAATGGCAGCTCACCTCCCCCTAGAAGAATAATAGATTGGTGTGGCAAGACCGATTCTTCATGAATCCATGCTGATTACTGCTAATGATACTGTTTTCATTACTAAAATCTTGTATATAGTCCCTTACCCCCCCCCCCCCCAAGAGCTTGCATACTATTGATGTTGGGCTAACTGGTCTGTAATTCCCAAGGATGAATTACAGACTATATTTTGGGCCCTTTTTAAATATTGGTGCTACATTGGCTGTTCTTCAATCCGCTGGTACCATTCCAGTCAGTAGTCTGTCAGTAAATATTAGGAACAATGGTCTGGCAATTACTTGACTGAGTTCCCTAAGTACCCTCGGGTGCAAGCCATCCAGTCCCAGTGATTTATTAATGTTAAGTTTCCCAAGTCTAATTATAATTCTGTCCGCTGTTAGCCATAAAGGATGCTTCCTGTGATGTGTCATGAGGATAAACACTGCAGTTTTGATTACTAAAGCCCCCCGATTCCCTTGTGAAGACTGAGGAGAAGAATAAATTCAATACCTTCGCCATCTCCCCATCCTTTGTAACCAGATGTCCTTCTTCGTTCTTTATGGGGCCAATATGGTCTGTCCTCCCTTTTTTACTGTTTACATACTTAAAGAATTTCTTGGGATTTTTTTTGCTCTCCTCCGCTATGTGTCTTTCTTGTTCTATCTTGGCCACCCTAATTGCACCCTTACATTTCTTGTTGCATTCCTTATAAAGTCTGAATGCTGATGATGATCCCTCAACCTTGTATTTTTTGAAGGCCTTCTTTTTGCTTTTATATACATTTTTACATTGTTAAGCCATCCAGGACTTTTGTTTGCTCTTTTAAATTTATTATCCAATGACATGCACTGGCTAATGCCCTTATTTTATAGGCTCTTAAAGCGAACCCATCTCTCCTCCAAGTTCCTTGTTCCTAAGATTTTATCCTAATATATGCCTTCTAGCAAGGTTCGTAGTTTAGGAAAGTTGGCTCCTTTGAAATTCCCCTTATGTTTCCTATTTGTGTGATTTATACTGAAGCCAATTGACCTGTGATCGTTTCCTAAATTGTCCCATATTTCCACATCCATGATCAGGTCTGTATTGTTAGTAATCAGTAGATCTAGTAAAGCTTTATTTCTATGTGGGTGGGACCTGTCACTATTGGAAGTGTGGGGGGTCCTGTCACTACCTGAAATGTGGGTGGAGCTTGTCATTACTGGAAATGTGGTCAGGGCTTGTCACTTTAGGAAATGTGTCCAGGGCCTGTCGCTATCGGACGTGTGGGGGCGGGGCCTGATGCTATTAGAAATGTGGGGAAAGGGCTTGTTGCTATTGGAAATGTGGGGGCAAGGCCTTTCACTGTTGCAAATGGAGGGGCGGGGGTTGCCACTATTGGAAATGTGAGGGAAGGGCTTGTCAATAAAAATGTGGGCAGGGCTTGTCAATATGAGGAAATGTGGGTGGGGAATAGAAATGCAGGGGGTGAGGATTGTCACCATTGGAAATGTGTGAGCAGGGCTTGACGCTATTGGAAATGTGGGCAGGGCTTGTCACTACTGGAAATGTGGGAGTAAAACCTTTAACGTTACAGGAGACACACCTCGCGATTTAGATTAGAGGGGGCAGTGTGAGTTTGGGGGTAGATTTTTGATAAATATAAAAAGCCTAATCTGAAACATGGTCACAAAGGTGGACTAAGCCTAAAGAAAAAAAAAAAAATTCAGGTGCAATTTGGCTACCAATTCTATACATGGTACTTTCACCCCCTTCCCGCCCAGGCCAGTTTTCAACTTCCAGCACTGTTGCACTTTGAATGACAAAATTGCGCGGTCATACAACACTGTACCCAAACATAATTTTTATCATTTTGTTCACACAACTAGAGCTTTCTTTTGGTGGTATTTAATCCCCACTGGGCTTTTTAATTTTCTGCTAAATAAACAAAATGAAAATTTTGAAAAAAAAAAAGTTATTCTATTACTATTATTTTTTTTTTTATTTTTTTTTTTTAACCACACAGTGACCCGAGCAATGTAATGTTACCATAGTAACATTGTACTACTTTGGGGAGGTGATCAAGTTTTTTTTGTTTTACACATTATGATTCCTTATAGGAATGTAATGCACTGGTATAAGCAAACATTTTACTAAATTAAACTGATTCAGTTTGTTTTGTTATTGGTCAAAACTAATCACATGGTACAGATGGGCTGTGATTGGCCCTGTCTGTACCATGTGATCACATTGACCAATCTAGCAACACAATTGTACACAATGGATGGCATGAAAGGAAGCCATCCATTGTTGACAAACGTCATGTGACTGCTGTGATTGGACACAGCAGTCACATGGTACCCGGCAGCGAGCAGATACTCGGATCAGTCATCGGTTGTGTCCCGTGGTGACAGATTACGCCGCGCATGGCCCTTTCTAAGTGGACATCATATGACGTCCACCCAGAACGGTAAAGCCCACTTCCCAGCCTTCAGTCTGCTATAGGCTCGGCGGGAAGGTGTTAAAAAACCCTAACTTTGACATTTACATTTCTAAAATCACTGTTTTTACATTTTCTTTCCATGTTCCTTTGTTGTATCTCAGTGCAGTTTATCTCCTGCAGACCCTTTGAAGCCACTTCTGTAATTTCTCGGAGCAGATTTCCCGGTGGTGACTACAATAGACCATATCTTATACAATGTGTGCAGAAATTGCTATGTGTGGTCTGCACTGGAAGTCTGTGTGACCGGGAAACAAATGACATAACAGGAGGATCCCAAACAAGGATCCTCATGGCAGGAACAGCGGATAGTTGTAGATTTACAAATAAGGTTTATTTATATGAGATTTTATGATTGGATTTAAGCTACAAGGTAGAAGGAAGTGTTGTATAGTCTATGGCAGGTCAGAGGGTTGCACACTGTATTGTCAAAGACAAGATGACCTTTCATCACCTAGCCTTCTGCAGCCTTTTATTACTGCCTCTACCCACATCAGACAATCACTCTGACATGTGCATGGCTCCCTCCCATCCCCCTCTTCCTATAGAGCACAGGCTGCTTATTTAGCATTGCCGATGACCCTGCTGCTGGAGGGCACTTTGCGGATCATTAATAACACCTGGAGTTACTGTGTAGGGATAGACAGAGAATGTAAATGTAAGGTTGTATAAAGACCTCTCTCTGGGAGGAAGTTGGATCTTTTCTTCCTGCTTACTCCAATTATACTATTGAAAACCTATTGCAGACCGGGGTGCAGAGCACATTGTCATCCTTGTAGCTGACCTGACATCTGCAGCCGTATAAACCTCACCATCTGAGCTATGTTTTCTGCAGATACAAAGTAGATTTTATCCTCCTACCAAAACTCTAAAAATGCCCAGACTCTCTCTGGTGGAGAACGGGTAAGACAATGAAGCTACATTTGTAGGCGGTTTGATGTGTGCGCGGGATGCTTTGACTTGTGCTGTATTCTGATCACGAAAAGCTCGCCTGTGTGTGTGGCACTGCAGTATAGCAGAGGGCCGCAGTATCGAGAGCAATTATCAAGCAAACGCCTCCTCGGGCACACACAGTCGCTGAGGGCTGGAAGAGGTGCCAGGGCATTCTTGTACCTGCTGGCTGTAACCTTTCACTTTGCCTCTGTCAGTTTCATGACTGTCAATGTTTTGAATAGGATTTGAGGCGTAGTATAGCTGCTGGAGACAATTACATTGTGGTTCTATAAAAAAAGCGCATTTCATCACTTCTTTACATGAGCAACGAACATTTAGTTAACATTACAGGCAAAGGATTCATGTTGATGTGAGAATAAAGTATCCCTTCCTGAGAAATAGTGGTTTTAGCAGTTAAAGCAGTGCTGCCCAAACTGTTGCCTGCATTTAACTTTTCCCTTGGGGGAACCACTGACACCATGGATAAGGCACAATCTCTCTCACTGACATGAATGTCATTGCATTGGTTCTCCTGTTGATAGTGCCCAATTTCCTCCACTGAGACCAATGACGGGGCACAGTTCCTCCCACTGATACCAAAGATGGTGCACAATTCCTCCCCCTGATACCAATGATGGGGCACAATTCCTCCCCCTGATAGTAATGATGGGGCACAGTTCCTCCCCCTGATACCAATGATGGGGCACAATTCCTCCCCCTGATACCAATGATGGGGCACAATTCCTCCCCCTGATAGTAATGATGGGGCACAGTTCCTCCCCCTGATGGCAATGATGGGGCACAGTTCCTCCCCCTGATGGCAATGATGGGGCACAGTTCCTCCCCCTGATGGCAATGATGGGGCACAGTTCCTCCCCCTGATGGCAATGATGGGACACAGTTCCTCCCCCTGATGGCAATGATGGGGCACAGTTCCTCCCACTGATTGCAATGATGGGGCACAGTTCCTCCCACTGATTGCAATGATGGGGCACAGTTCCTCCCACTGATTGCAATGATGGGGCACAGTTCCTCCCACTGATTGCAATGATGGGGCACAGTTCCTCCCACTGATTGCAATGATGGGGCACAGTTCCTCCCACTGATTGCAATGATGGGGCACAGTTCCTCCCACTGATTGCAATGATGGGGCACAGTTCCTCCCACTGATTGCAATGATGGGGCACAGTTCCTCCCACTGATTGCAATGATGGGGCACAGTTCCTCCCACTGATTGCAATGATGGGGCATAGTTCCTCCCACTGATCGCAATGATGGGGCACAGTTCCTCCCACTGATCGCAATGATGGGGCACAGTTCCTCCCACTGATCGCAATGATGGGGCACAGTTCCTCCCACTGATCGCAATGATGGGGCACAGTTCCTCCCACTGATCGCAATGATGGGGCACAGTTCCTCCCACTGATCGCAATGATGGGGCACAGTTCCTCCCACTGATCGCAATGATGGGGCACAGTTCCACTGATGGCAATGATGGGGCACAGTTCCACTGATGGCAGTGATGGGGCACAGTTCCTCCCCCTGATGGCAATGATGGGGCACAGTTCCTCCCACTGATCGCAGTGATGGGGCACAGTTCCTCCCACTGATCGCAATGATGGGGCACAGTTCCTCCCACTGATCGCAATGATGGGGCACAGTTCCTCCCCCTGATGGCAATGATGGGGCACAGTTCCTCCCCCTGATGGCAATGATGGGGCACAGTTCCTCCCCCTGATGGCAATGATGGGGCACAGTTCCTCCCCCTGATGGCAATGATGGGGCACAGTTCCTCCCCCTGATGGCAATGATGGGGCACAGTTCCTCCCACTGATCGCAGTGATGGGGCACAGTTCCTCCCCCTGATGGCAATGATGGGGCACAGTTCCTCCCACTGATCGCAATGATGGGGCACAGTTCCCCCCACTGATCGCAATGATGGGGCACAGTTCCTCCCACTGATCGCAATGATGGGGCACAGTTCCTCCCCCTGATGGCAATGATGGGGCACAGTTCCTCCCCCTGATGGCAATGATGGGGCACAGTTCCTCCCCCTGATGGCAATGATGGGGCACAGTTCCTCCCCCTGATGGCAATGATGGGGCACAGTTCCTCCCCCTGATGGCAATGATGGGGCACAGTTCCTCCCCCTGATGGCAATGATGGGGCACAGTTCCTCCCCCTGATGGCAATGATGGGGCACAGTTCCTCCCCCTGATGGCAATGATGGGGCACAGTTCCTCCCCCTGATGGCAATGATGGGGCACAGTTCCTCCCCCTGATGGCAATGATGGGGCACAGTTCCTCCCCCTGATGGCAATGATGGGGCACAGTTCCTCCCACTGATCGCAGTGATGGGGCACAGTTCCTCCCCCTGATGGCAATGATGGGGCACAGTTCCTCCCACTGATCGCAGTGATGGGGCACAGTTCCTCCCCCTGATGGCAATGATGGGGCACAGTTCCTCCCCCTGATGGCAATGATGGGGCACAGTTCCCCCCACTGATCGCAATGATGGGGCACAATTCCTCCCACTGATACCTGTACCAGTGATGATCTTTAATGTTCCTGTTCCTTATTCCACTAACCACATGTGCTAGGTCATTTTTAACTCCCGTTGACCACCAACATTTCTGTGGCTTTTTCTTTACCCCCACCGACCATCTCTGGGGAATTTTTTTAACTTCCACTGATTTCAAGCCTGGGATATTGTTTTCTCCTAATAACTCCAGAGCTTTTTCCTATTCCCACTGGCCACGGATTGCACAGAAGGGGCGACACTGACACTGTGGCAAAGCAGGGAAAAAATTCATCACTTTCCTTAGAAGCAGCACACCGTGTATACAAAAAAAACACTGGCTAGGCACTCATTTAACCCCTTTTGACTGCCCTAGATGTTTAACCTCTTCCTAGCCAGTGTCATTAGTACAGTGACAGTTTGTTTTTAGCATTGATCACTGTATTAGTGTCACTGGTTCCCACAAAATGTCAATTTTGTGTCTGATTGTCCACCGCAATATTGCAGTCCCGCTATAAGTCGCTGATTGCTGCCATTGCTCTATCTATCTATCTATCTATCTATCTATAATATATATGCGCAAACCAATCAATATGCACTTTTTGGAATTTTGTTGACCAAAAATATGTAGCAGAATACTTATTGGCTTAAATTGATGAAGAAATCTGATTTTTACATTTTATTTATTGTATGTTTTATAGCAGAAAGTAAAAAATATTGTGTGGGTTTTTTTTTTTTTTAAATTGTTGGTCAGTTTTTGTTTATAGCGCAAATAAGATAAAATGCAGTGGTGATCAAATACCACCCAAAGAAAGCTCTACTTGTGTGGAAAAAAAGGACTTACATTTTATTTGGGTACAGCGTTGCAGTACCGCGCAATTGTCAGTTAAAGTAATGCAGTGCCATTTTTTGCAGAAAGTGGCTTGGTCGTGAAGGGAGGTACATCTTCTGGAGGTCAAGTGGTTAATCCTTTGTATTACCTAAAATCTGCCAAAAAGAAAAACTATTGGAACCGAAAAAAAAAATTATATATATATCCTTTAGCATAACTTTAAATCTGCAGCTTTCATTAAAATCGTATATAATGATGATCCTGCCGCAAATGTCCTTGTTCAGGCACTTCCTGTTTTAGTGACAACGCTCTGTTGTCTCCCAGTTGTGCTCTTCCATTGTCACTCTGTCACATGGGCTTTGTTTACAACACGCACAACTGTATTTTATTGCAGAAGGTACATTGCATGTCTCTCCTCCAATAAAGAGCCTGCCTGTTCGCACCTTCTTATTTCCTTAGTTCAGTTTCGCTTTAAGAATAAAAAGAAACCCCTAATGCACTTAAACTGAAATTATGTAAGATTACCAGTGATTGTTTTTTTCTGATCTATTTACTTTTCAGATGATAAATTGTTGCAGGCTTTCATTCCATGTTATTTGCATGTAGCATTCTTGAACTGAGAGGTTGTTTTTTCTAAGTGAGAATATCTGTTCCTTTTCTACAAGTTCTTCTGCGGTATGGAGATCTAGGAATGACCTGAATGCTGTTAGTAATGTTAGACTATCCCAGCCAATTTTGTAGAGCCTCCATCAGGCACACCACTTTGTCCTGTGTAATCCCATCACTACTACAAATGCTAATAGGTTAATTGACTTCAGCCTCTGCCATCTGCTCCTTTAACAAAGATTTAGAATTGCCATGATTTGTGAAATGACTTT